>JAWZYV010011176.1:0-425943 GCA_038373885.1 Cheiracanthium punctorium
GACTTCCTGCGAGACGCTTCCTGGAAGTGGCCGTTCATCACTCACACTTTGATTACGAGGTAAATATCCGACTGTCCTCTGCACCCCATTTTTTAAATTTAAGAAATGTGCAGTATTTTTTGGAAATCTCCAGAGATATAAAAGTTTAATTTTTTTTTCTCTGTAAACGCTTAGTGCTTATATTAACTGTGCAGTCATGTTATTTTTTTATTCACAACTGGAATTTTTATTTAATAATTATTTGCTTATCGGAATTAGATTCAAAGTCCCGTTTAACTTTAAATTTCATTTGTACATTGCGCGTCTCTTCGTATTTTCACCGATATTTAGTCCTGACTCTCTACAAAATGCCCCAGCTGACTGCGAGTCGTGAGCATGGCCGAGACCGATATTGACTTCCTGCGAGACGCTTCCTGGAAGTGGCCAGTCACAACCCACACATCAGCGAATTTTGCCATTTTTAAGTTACTTTGAAGAGTGTGGTGTGCCTAGCACGCGTTTTAAAGGTACAGACAACCAGGGAACCGTACCTCAGCGTGAGGCGAAACGTAGCCGAGACCGACACTGACTTCCTGCGAGACGCTTCCTGGAAGTGGCCGTTCATCACTCACACTTTGATTACGAGGTAAATATCCCACTGTCCTCTGCACCCCATTTTTTAAATTTAAGAAATGTGCAGTATTTTTTGGAAATCTCCAGAGATATAAAAGTTTAATTTTTTTTTCTCTGTAAACGCTTAGTGCTTATATTAACTGTGCAGTCATGTTATTTTTTTATTCACAACTGGAATTTTTATTTAATAATTATTTGCTTATCGGAATTAGATTCAAAGTCCCGTTTAACTTTAAATTTCATTTGTACATTGCGCGTCTCTTCGTATTTTCACCGATATTTAGTCCTGACTCTCTACAAAATGCCCCAGCTGACTGCGAGTCGTGAGCATGGCCGAGACCGATATTGACTTCCTGCGAGACGCTTCCTGGAAGTGGCCAGTCACAACCCACACATCAGCGAATTTAGCCATTTTTAGGTTACTTTGAAAGAGTGTGGTGTGCCTAGCACGCGTTTTAAAGGTACAGACAACCAGGGAACCGTACCTCAGCGTGAGGCGAAACGTAGCCGAGACCGACACTGACTTCCTGCGAGACGCTTCCTGGAAGTGGCCGTTCATCACTCACACTTTGATTACGAGGTAAATATCCCACTGTCCTCTGCACCCCATTTTTTAAATTTAAGAAATGTGCAGTATTTTTTGGAAATCTCCAGAGATATAAAAGTTTAATTTTTTTTTCTCTGTAAACGCTTAGTGCTTATATTAACTGTGCAGTCATGTTATTTTTTTATTCACAACTGGAATTTTTATTTAATAATTATTTGCTTATCGGAATTAGATTCAAAGTCCCGTTTAACTTTAAATTTCATTTGTACATTGCGCGTCTCTTCGTATTTTCACCGATATTTAGTCCTGACTCTCTACAAAATGCCCCAGCTGACTGCGAGTCGTGAGCATGGCCGAGACCGATATTGACTTCCTGCGAGACGCTTCCTGGAAGTGGCCAGTCACAACCCACACATCAGCGAATTTTGCCATTTTTAAGTTACTTTGAAAGAGTGTGGTGTGCCTAGCACGCGTTTTAAAGGTACAGACAACCAGGGAACCGTACCTCAGCGTGAGGCGAAACGTAGCCGAGACCGACACTGACTTCCTGCGAGACGCTTCCTGGAAGTGGCCGTTCATCACTCACACTTTGATTACGAGGTAAATATCCCACTGTCCTCTGCACCCCATTTTTTAAATTTAAGAAATGTGCAGTATTTTTTGGAAATCTCCAGAGATATAAAAGTTTAATTTTTTTTTCTCTGTAAACGCTTAGTGCTTATATTAACTGTGCAGTCATGTTATTTTTTTATTCACAACTGGAATTTTTATTTAATAATTATTTGCTTATCGGAATTAGATTCAAAGTCCCGTTTAACTTTAAATTTCATTTGTACATTGCGCGTCTCTTCGTATTTTCACCGATATTTAGTCCTGACTCTCTACAAAATGCCCCAGCTGACTGCGAGTCGTGAGCATGGCCGAGACCGATATTGACTTCCTGCGAGACGCTTCCTGGAAGTGGCCAGTCACAACCCACACATCAGCGAATTTAGCCATTTTTAAGTTACTTTGAAAGAGTGTGGTGTGCCTAGCACGCGTTTTAAAGGTACAGACAACCAGGGAACCGTACCTCAGCGTGAGGCGAAACGTAGCCGAGACCGACACTGACTTCCTGCGAGACGCTTCCTGGAAGTGGCCGTTCATCACTCACACTTTGATTACGAGGTAAATATCCCACTGTCCTCTGCACCCCATTTTTTAAATTTAAGAAATGTGCAGTATTTTTTGGAAATCTCCAGAGATATAAAAGTTTAATTTTTTTTTCTCTGTAAACGCTTAGTGCTTATATTAACTGTGCAGTCATGTTATTTTTTTATTCACAACTGGAATTTTTATTTAATAATTATTTGCTTATCGGAATTAGATTCAAAGTCCCGTTTAACTTTAAATTTCATTTGTACATTGCGCGTCTCTTCGTATTTTCACCGATATTTAGTCCTGACTCTCTACAAAATGCCCCAGCTGACTGCGAGTCGTGAGCATGGCCGAGACCGATATTGACTTCCTGCGAGACGCTTCCTGGAAGTGGCCAGTCACAACCCACACATCAGCGAATTTTGCCATTTTTAAGTTACTTTGAAGAGTGTGGTGTGCCTAGCACGCGTTTTAAAGGTACAGACAACCAGGGAACCGTACCTCAGCGTGAGGCGAAACGTAGCCGAGACCGACACTGACTTCCTGCGAGACGCTTCCTGGAAGTGGCCGTTCATCACTCACACTTTGATTACGAGGTAAATATCCGACTGTCCTCTGCACCCCATTTTTTAAATTTAAGAAATGTGCAGTATTTTTTGGAAATCTCCAGAGATATAAAAGTTTAATTTTTTTTTCTCTGTAAACGCTTAGTGCTTATATTAACTGTGCAGTCATGTTATTTTTTTATTCACAACTGGAATTTTTATTTAATAATTATTTGCTTATCGGAATTAGATTCAAAGTCCCGTTTAACTTTAAATTTCATTTGTACATTGCGCGTCTCTTCGTATTTTCACCGATATTTAGTCCTGACTCTCTACAAAATGCCCCAGCTGACTGCGAGTCGTGAGCATGGCCGAGACCGATATTGACTTCCTGCGAGACGCTTCCTGGAAGTGGCCAGTCACAACCCACACATCAGCGAATTTAGCCATTTTTAAGTTACTTTGAAAGAGTGTGGTGTGCCTAGCACGCGTTTTAAAGGTACAGACAACCAGGGAACCGTACCTCAGCGTGAGGCGAAACGTAGCCGAGACCGACACTGACTTCCTGCGAAACGCTTCCTGGAAGTGGCCGTTCATCACTCACACTTTTATTACGAGGCAAAAAGTCCCACTTTCCCCCTTTTTTTAATTTAGAAATCTCTGAGGTTTTAAAAATTTAAACAGGCTTTTTTTGTGTTGTTTTTTACAACATTTAATTTTTATATTAAATAAAATATAAGTTAAAGAAAGCGATACCGTCAATTCTGGCATGTATGAAGGAGAATTGTATTTGTCACTTGTACTTATTCTATTTCCCGTACTTTAAAGTTGTTGGCACTTTTCAGGGTGTAAGTACTCAGGTGTTTTCCGTTCTTCCTACAGCTGTCAAAAAATTCTCCATTAAAAGTAATCATTACAACTTGTTCTGATATCCGTAAGATTAAATCTTTTTAAATTAATTATGTTGTTTAAATATTTTTTGTTTTAGTTATTTAAAAATTTATTTTTAATGCACTGCCTTGTTAGGTGAAACAAAGCAGGTAAATTTGTTTTTAGTTAGACATACAAATCCGTCAGCAGATGAGTCGATTAAATTCGGTGCCCATCGGAACACCAAAAGTGAAGGAGAGCTTGCTTGGCCAATTATTTTGGAGGGTGAACTCCTGTCTCGACTGAGACTGCTGTATACCGTATACGCTAAAATGAGGTGATGCACCTAAAATCTGTCGTGGCTCGAGTGTTCTCCATGTTCAAACGATATCTCTGGTGGTACCAAAGGAGGTGCTAGGTCTTTCATCTGGAATTTGTTCAACATTAGGATACCACTAATAGGGAGTTGCTCTGCCTATTATTCTATTTTAAGAGCGTTTGTCATGGCTTTTCTTACAACAGAATTTCATTTCGCTCGCATACCATTTCACTCTAAATTTAGATTAAACGTATGCTCATTTCTCTCGCAATTTTAACTCATGAATAGGGCTCTTTCTTGGAGGAGACAATAATATGGAGGAGGCAAGAGGGGGGAAAAGTTAAGCGACAACTGTAACCCGTTTTTCCTCTGTCCGTTCGTTCTTCTATGGGGAGAAAATGAAGTAACCCTATGAGTAGCCTTGGTGGCGTGGCTCGGAGTTAAAGAGCCGTTTGGTGCTCATACGATTTATTGAGTCACGCCCCACCAAGACTACACGTGCAGTTACTTCATTTTCACCCCATAGAAGAACTAGCAGATGGTTACTCCATATGTACTATTCTTTCCTCCAAGATCTCTTTATTAATTTATCTCATCTATGGAGGGGGGGGGGAGTTTTCCCAGCATTGTAGAATCCAAGAACTTGCCGAATTCTTTTAATAAATCTGCAAGATAAGATCAAACACACTCGCAAAATTGCAGTTTTATGCAATAAGCTATTTCCGATATATTTTTTCACAAATAGCAAATGAAACCAACGTCATTATTCATATCTGGTGTTAAAATAATGGCATTTAGAATTCTCCCTGAGGCAAGGAGAGAAATTAGGCTCGAGCGAAATAATACCGCAAACTCATAGAATCTGATCAGCTATTTTTTTAAAAAAATCCTGAAATCATTAGCTGATGAGTAATTATGTATGCTAGATTAATTAATGTGTATTGCTGTGTGTATTTTAATAAATCAGTTGATTCTTAAGTATCAGGTGATAAAGTCTTTTTCAGGTGCCAAGACGAAAATGAAGGGAAAGTAAAACTGTCTGAGCGCGGATGAAAATCCGTTTTACAGGTTCAGATTTTATCGGAAAAGTTTGGATGCTTGCAAACAAAGGCGACGTTGGCGATTTATACACGCGCGTAATGGATAATCATACTTGTTATTATTGCATACCATCTGAGAGAGAAATGCCAAGGGCCGTTGCTGAAGAACTTGTGGAACATAAACGCGAAAATTAGAATCTAGATAGAAAAGATCATGCCAAATAATGGACTGGACTCACTACCCTACAAGTATTACTGGCAGCCCGAAAAAAAAAAAAGGCCTATGTTCCGTATCCGGTGCCCCTTGGTTCTGGCGACATCGTGAGCGATGTTCAACGTTAGTAAAGTACCCTGCCGATGGTAGTTTGACTGGCAACCATAAAGAAATGTGTAGAGCTTGGCGACGTTTTTTTTTAGAGGAATGATAATGGGTGAAATATTGTAAATTGGATAATTTAGAACTATTAAAAGAAGCGAAATTTCTTGCACTTTCGGGCGTAATAGTTGTTTTTTAATCTAGCTACTGTGTATGTGTGACGTAAGCAGATGAATGTAACGAATTCGCTTGCTCAATTTGACGTCACTAAGCTGTTAATTTGCGTTTTGCGCATGCGTTATTGTTATTTTTCGTTTTTTTCCTGTTCTTTCGTCTACTATTCCAATTTGCTTCAACTTGTACTAATGTTTTTTTTTCGGTCTCGCAGAGGGGCCCGCGTTAGTATATTTTCGAATGTATGTATCGATGAATGTAACCAATTCGCTCGCTCAATTTGACGTCATTAATCTGTTAATTTGCGTTTTGCGCATGCGTTATTGTTATTTTTCGTTTTTTCCTGTTTCGTCTAATATTCTAATTTGCTTCAACTTGTACTAATGTTTTTTTTGGGGGTCTCGCAGAGGGGCCCGCGTTAGCATATTTTCGAGGGGGCCCTTTTGAGGCGGTGGCCGGACCCACTGATGTTTTTTTTTGGGTCTCGCAGAGGGGCCCGCGTTAGCATATTTTCGAGGGGGCCCTTTTGAGGCGGTGGCCGGACCCACTGATGTTTTTTTTGGATCTCGCAGAGGGGCCCGCGTTAGCATATTTTCGAGGGGGCCCCCTTGAGGCGGTGGCCGGACCCACTGATGTTTTTTTTGGATCTCGCAGAGGCGCCCGCGTTAGCATATTTTCGAGGGGGCCCCCTTGAGGCGGTGGCCGGACCCACTGATATTTTTTTTGGATCTCGCAGAGGGGGCCGCGTTAGCATATTTTCGAGGGGGCCCCCTTGAGGCGGTGGCCGGACCCACTGATATTTTTTTTGGATCTCGCAGAGGGGGCCGCGTTAGCATATTTTCGAGGGGGCCCTTTTGAGGCGGTGGCCGGACCCACTGATGTTTTTTTTGGATCTCGCAGAGGGGCCCGCGTTAGCATATTTTCGAGGGGGCCCCCTTGAGGCGGTGGCCGGACCCACTGATGTTTTTTTTGGATCTCGCAGAGGGGCCCGCGTTAGCATATTTTCGAGGGGGCCCTTTTTAGGCGGTGGCCGGACCCACTGATGTTTTTTTTGGGTCTCGCAGAGGGGGCCGCGTTAGCATATTTTCGAGGGGGCCCTTTTTAGGCGGTGGCCGGACCCACTGATGTTTTTTTTGGGTCTCGCAGAGGGGGCCGCGTTAGCATATTTTCGAGAAGGCCCCCTTGAGGCGATGGCCGGACCCACTGATGTTTTTTTGGGTCTCGCAGAGGGGCCCGCGTTATCATATTTTCGAGGGGGCCCTTTTGAGGCGGTAGCCGGACCCACTGATGTTTTTTTGGGGGTCTCGCAGAGTGGCTCGCGCGCCCTCCGAGAAAAATGTTTTTACACTACATAAATGGGGCTTTTACCAATATTTAGCAGGCTTTATACTAGCTAAAATGAATATTCACTATTTGCGCCCCCCTCCGAAAGAGTTTCTGCTTCCGCCCTTGGAGAACATATGTAAAGCTGACGTCATAAACTTGAAAATTGTCTGGATTTTTTATCACATGTTGTTCTGGAAAATCCTTTTTTTTTTTTTTTTTAATCAGAATCTGAGTGGCAGTTCTGATAATTAAATGCCATGCATTTGAAGTATAGAATTTTCATTTAGTGTTAATTGCATGAAGATTGAAGTTTGGTGTTCTTTGATTCTGAGTCGAATAAGTTTGTGTTGACTTTTCCTTGTGTTTTTGATTCCGTTTTACAGACCCTTTAACGTAAGTTAGTGAGCGTCTCGGGGAATTTCTTCGTTAGTATGGATGTGTGGAATATAGAATGGGGGGGGGGAAATGAGGTAAGTGCTTCTTTAATTGTACTTTTTCTAATGTTTTGCTGTGGATTTGACTGTTTTATATAGTGTCATTTACTTAGAATTTGTGTTTCTTTGTAAAATTTTAGTGGTATATACTAATGTTTATTCGTCACAAGACGGCGATAGCCGTTGGAGCTTGGCGGTCGCCAGAGAGGCTTGGCGCCATGGCTGGAGCTTGGCGCCAAGGTCTGTTGCGCTCGCACTTGGCGATCGCCAAGCTCCAGCGGCTATCGCCGTGTTTACATGAGGGGCACCGTCTTGTATGATTTTACCAAAAAAAAAATAAATAAAATGAGTAAATTCTAGGTTTAGCTTCGATGTCATCCTTTTTTTCGACATCTTTTGGCGCGATTAATGACATTATATGGCAATGATTAACTTTGATTTACGTTTTGTTTTGACGTGAAATTTCAATTTTTTTTTACGTATTTTCAGAATTATTCTATTAGTGCTGTGTAATTTAGGTGTATCATCCTATTTGATAACTGCTTTAGGAATTCGTTGTTAATACATTTCGCATTTATATAAAAGAAAAAAAAAAAAAGGCTGAGTAGGGCATTTCCAGCCTTTTAAAGTAAATATAAAGTGAAAGTTTAGCGAATCAAAATCTGTAACCCTATAACACAAAGTTACACATCACTGTCAAAGACTAAAAGAAGAAATTTAGAATATTAGAATAAATGGCGACATTGATTTGTCGCCAGGCCAACACAGTGCCAGAAAGGGATGATATCGGAGCTATTCCCATTGCTGTCATTTGATCGAATTATTCATATATGTTCTATAATTGAGCCCAATTGACAAAATATTCCTGATAGATCGATGAAAAGGATGTATTTATTTATATCAGTGTCTACCAAGCTATGTTAAAGCACTTGATTCCCTGCCAAGCGGTTTTTGGTAGGTTCTAGGAACATCTGCTCTGCTGTAATAATGCCGAGATTAAAATAAAATTCGTTCAATATTTTTTTTAATACCACTTGTTATTATCATTTGCATTTTGGCGAGCAACCATCGATTAACTCCACTGAAATAAAGGTAAGGGCGTTTTTCTGTTATTTTGTGTAACGTGTGATATGGCATCGTTCCCCCTGGTTCCCCCAAGATACATCCACAGTGCCAAAATCTCGCCATCGGGTGGCACACATCGAAGTTGAGGGGTATACGCTGATTAGGAACGGGGTTTAAACTTAAAAACCAGTAACTGAGTGCCATAGTAGCAATGATAAAACTTATTCAATTGCCAAGAAAAGCGATTAAAAGAACTGAACTCTCACGAATGAAACTTTGCAGTAACACAAATAAAACTAACAGTACAATAAATAATTATACAAAGCCAGCGTTTAAAATTGCCGAGTCTGTAAATACCTATCACTTTACGAATATTCGTAAAATAAATCTTATGTTTAGATTAGCTATTTGATCAAAAGTATAAAAGTTTGCTATTTCCAAAGTATGACATTATAGTTTTCAAGAGATTAGTCACGAGAAAACTTCTTCAAAAATTCAAAAGCCGCTTTTAAAATTACCTTACAACTAGAAAGGATACTGCTATTCATGAGGTTCTTCCACCTCATAAAAATTTAGACTGAAAAGATAATCTGGGAAGTAACGCGTACCAAATAAAAAATAAATAAATTCGCGTTCAGTTATTTATCAACCCGAGTTTCATGTGACTCCAGTTTCATGTGTACTCTATTTATTAAATTATTTCACACTAAATGCATCACTTAGACCGTAAATTCTCTCGAACGCATTGTGTGCATTAAAAATTAAATTAAACTGTATTTAAATATACATATAAGTACTCTATTCTATTTAATATATACTCTACAATGTAATACAGTCTAAGTAAGCTATTAAACTACTCTTACCTCTACTTGGCTGCAAAACTTGGCGATAATTTTCAACACACTTCTTTAGGCTTAGCGGAGCGGATTTTTTTTGTCCAACCTTCATCCGTCAAATTTTTTGTGTAAATGACGGGACCCGTAGAAAATCTACCCCCAAACCATTGTTGTAGTATTGTTGTCACCTATTGTTACCTACTGTTACCGTTTGTTTGTTTACATAACAAAGTCTCCTAACAATGATGGCTCATTGTTACGTCATCCAATGTAAATCATACTAATATAGGAATTTTATAGAAAATTATGAAAAAATATAGAAAAATTTCAGAAAATAACAGAAATAATAAAGTTTTTTACACATTTTACACACTTAATACCCCGTAAGCACAGTATACAACCGTACGTTTATGTGAATCTAAAGAAAAAGTCATATACTATTCCCTACTCGAACCACCTAAAATCACACAAAATATGCATAATTCTACCCTAAACTCTACATTTGAAATAAAAATGAAGAGTGTTACATAAATAAAGATGCTTTTCACCTTATTACTCATATTTGTTTCATTCAAAAACTTGTTTTCCATCCTAAAACTCTTGGTACAATCGTACACCTCATCCAAAGTTACACCCTTTTCTGTCTGCAAATTACCGATTTTAAGAGGTTTCATGATAAAAACTCGTAATTTCTTGTTGTTTTACATCGATTCGATCTATTACCATTAATTATTTTACAAAACGTCCGACGCAACCACCTAAAATCCCGTACAAAACCATTTAGATCGAAAGTACTAAGCAAAAATGTAATTTCGGTCAATTTTTTTCAGTATTTTATAGCCATATAATAGTATTTACTTGAAATAACCATATATTAACAAGTTTTAGGTGTCTTTACTATTAAAAAGAAAGTTTTTTTTTGCGCAAACTTCATCTAAAACTATCGATATGTTATGATGTACATAAGTTTTCTCTTAAATTTAATTGCAAAACAAAGATCTGACTTTGAAAAATAGCTCATATTTATAAATATTTGTCCTTTTTATCATAAATGGAATAATAATTTTCCGTTTTTATTTCAAAAATTGCATGACAAATAAACCCACTACTTCTGGCATTTTACCATATTTTTAATGAACGTCCACTGAATAACACAAATAACCAAACATATAACAGTAAAGCAAACATATTTTACAGATATTTGTTGTTTTTATCGTGAATAAATTGGTATCTTATATGGTTTTTGTTTAGATAAGTGAGAAATATTACGATGCGAGTTTCCGATAAGTTAGTATTAATATTCTTCTAGAAATTACTTTTCTCAGAAGGATATTAATCAACGTGTAATATTATTTTAAAACTAATTTTAACGAAATGTTGGTTTATTTTCCAAATTTGGCTTACCACTTTAACCCTTTGAGGACCAACCCTTTCCCAATGCTGAAAAAAGGGCAGCCGTTGCCATCGCTCGACTTAACTACCAGCAAGACGGCGGACGATCGAAACGTTCATCGCGTGCCACAGATCTAGAGACCCTTTTTTGAACTGTATCAAAAAAGAGTTTCTAGATCTGTGGCACGCGATGAACGTTTTGATCGTCCGCCTTCTTGTTGGTAGTTGAGTCGAGCGATAGCAACGGCTGCACTTTTTTCAGAATTGGGAAATCTGTCCAGCTGTTCTCGCATTCTTCCATTTTTCAGCAGATGTCAGTGCTGTTAAAAATAATCGTGACAACTTTTTTACGGGAAATGACGTGCTTAAAAAGTAAAGGATTCTCGCGGAACTATGTCACCCGCAACTATTTTTATAGAAATCAGATCTATTCTTCGTGACTGGCAACAGTCAAAGCGTCAGAGTTTGGTGTTCAAAGAGCGGGAACACTGCGCGTTAAAGGGTTAATGTTTCCGTGTGTAAAATTATAAACAACTTTCGATGCAAGCCGCTTCACGTTAGTATCCATGTAAATTTTAGCGAAATTTTACGTAAATCTAATCAGAAAAAGGCGAATCATATTAAAATTAATATTCGTAAACAAAATTTTACTGTTTTTAACATATTTAAGCTAGTAATTATAAATGTTGTTATATGTAAACATGTAAAAACTTACGATACTAGGTGCAGTATAAGTTACAAAACATGCACTTTTAGTGAATGTTCTCTATAATTTAGCAATGAGCGTGTATTATATCATTGAAATAGACACGTACATTTACAACGTTTACAAAATTTTAATGTTTTCATAATGCATAAGAGGGGTTTTTGTACTGTTTTCACTAAAATTAAGAAATGTTACGATGGCAGATGCCATCTTGTATGCCTTTTGTGGTTGTTGGAAGTTTGGCTACGTTGTGGCAGTTTCACGGGTTGTGGCAGCGGCCCTGTTACTTTCAGGCCGCACAATGCCAGTTGTCATGTTTCGAGGTTAACCAAGGCTTGGTATGGTGCCAATGGAGTTCATCGAATGGACTGGCCTGCCCAGAGCTGAACCCTATCGAGAATCTCTGGGACGAGTTGGATCTTCCGAATTAAGGGGTGTACTACCCGTCCAAAATAGGTGAAGGAACTTCTATGTCTACTCGAAGCCGAGTGGAAGACAATACCAATAGCTGCAGGCCCGGACTGGGAGGGTAGGGGCCCGCCCGTCTCAAGAGGAGGGGGGCCCGGGTTATTGTGTAACCGATAAATGATAGGATGTGTTAACTTTCAGGGTATGGGGGGGAGGTATGGTGTTATTATTAATTAATTATCATTGATAATTAATGCATTAATAAAATATTGATCTATTAATTAATATGCGTCATTCATATTAATTAATCCCTTGTTCATTCGGGAACCTTCACTCAAAAAATTTTGAGAACTAATTACATGTAAAATGAAGTGTTTTGAAGCCTTCTGTGGCGCAATTGCAGCTGCAAAAAATTTTGTATGTGTCAAACTTCATTCAAGTGCTATCACTATAGCACATTTTTTATTTTCTTTCTTTTTTCTGTTTGGCGGCCCGCCGAGGGTGGGGGCTCACCCGTCTGCAGACAGTTGGACACCCTGACCAGTCCGGGCCTGACTAGCTGCAATACAAAGACTTGTGAAAAGTATGCCCCGGAGGGTTCATGCTGTAATTGCCTCTCGCGGAGGCTCTACCAACTATTGATTTTGAATATAGTTTTTCTTTTCTATCACAGGTGTCCAAATACTTATTGGTAGACAGTGTATAAGTACATTATTATGATAAACGGTTTATTATAAATATATTATTTATGATAAACCGTACCCTGGATAACAGGCCGTAACACACACAGCATGCAGATATCTAAGCAATGTACAGAAGATCCAAAATTTGTTGCTCTCAGTTCGGTTCGAGACGAAACGAATCCTGATTGGTCAGTCCGCAGCTGTAAGCTCAATTAGCTGCAGTCTTTTAAAATTTCGTTGGATAAAAAATACATTCAAAATATTTTTTCAAGTTTATATTAGTTACAGGACCTGATTATGACCAACAGGGTCCCCTGGACATTATTGAATTTGGGGGGCCCCAATCTATGAAATTTGTTTCTTTTTCATAAAATTTTGACACATAAAAGAATGTTTCAGAACAACATTTGAAACTGAGGGCCCTGGGCAAAGTCCCTATTTGCCCATGCGATAATAAGGCTCTAATTAGTTATAGAAATTAAAAATTGAATCTGAGTAGGGCTGAACTGGGGCCCCCCAATGGCCGGGCCTGTACCCAGGGGGTCTACCCAGGCCTACCCTTGCGGTGACCACGAATGAAATAGAAAGCACTTAGCAGTCGATGTCTTATGCACGATTTCCCAACTTTCCTTTCCTGCTCATTTAGAACAAAATAACCCTTTCATCTACGTGTTCGGAATCACTCATTGATCCACAGTCTACTCAAGAGACGTCGTCTACTGTAAGATTCCCAGATCCGCACAAAAGGGCAGACTTGGTGTCGCCTTTCCAGACAGTTGTTACAAAGGAACCCCCCCCTCAAAGAATTGCCGAAATTGATCGCGCCTACGTGAGCGGGACCTGCAGGTGCCTTCTAGCGGAGACGTACAGGCGCCATATACGGACCAAGTGGGAATCCTTGAATCCATCCCCGTCTTTAGATATATCCAAGGAAGAACCGGAAGAGAGTCCCGGAGTTGGGGAGTTCAGAGCGAAGAGCTGAAGAGGTGAGGTCTAGAGAGAGATCTTCCGCCGACAATTTTTGAAGTCCGTTCGAAGGACTGTAGGGCGCTGCCCTATAAGCTGTTTTTTTGCAAGTCCGGTTGTGGACAGAAGGGCTCTGCCCGTGTGAAAGGACTAGTCTTTTATTGGAAGTCCGACGAACTCTTATTTACTTGTATATAGCATCATATTTAATCAAGATTATTTTAAAATTGTAAATAAATAAATTATTATCCTGTAAACGGAACCTAGCTGTTAATTCTCAACGCTACCATTCCACACCCAAGACGTTACATTACCTTCAGAAGTAGGGCCCAGGCACACACCAAAGCCCAAACCCTCTTAACCCTTTGAGGCTCAGCCCTTTCCCAATGCTGAAAAAGGGGCAGCCTTTTGCCATCCCTCGACTTAACTACCAGCAAGATGGCGGACGATCGAAGAGTTCCTCGCGTCCGTCACAAAAAAAGGGTCTCTAGATCTGTGGCACGCGATGGACGTTTCGATCGTCCGCCCTCTTGCTGGTATTTAAGTCGAGCGATGGCAACGGCTGCCCTTTTTTCAGCATTGGGCAATCTATCCAGCTGTGTCTCGCATTCTTCCATTTTTCAGCAGATGTTAGTGCTGTTAATCGTGACAATTTTTTTTACGGGAAATGACGTGCTTAAAAAGTAAAGGATTCTCGTGGAGCTATGTCACCCGCAACTATTTTTTATAGAAATCAAATATATTCTTCGTGACTGGTAGCAGTCAAAACGTCAGAGTTGTGTGTTCGCAGAAGCGGGAACACTGCGCGTTAAAGGGTTAAAAATACATAAATTGATAAAGGCACAGTCTGCGTGTGTGACCGTAGAAGCAGCTGACAATTGCACAGTTTTTTTGTTTTATTTTTTACTAGCTAAAGCACCCGTTCTTCGCCCGGAATGGATATTGATAAACCAACAATTACAAATGAAAAATAAATATATATTAAACGTACTTTGGTTATATATTTAATCGCTACAAAATCTGTTTTATGGTATTCGTCAGCCATGTTCTAACCATACTTGATTTTTTTGAATACTGCTTGGAATGTGCATCATATTCCTCGCGTATTTGTCTTGTTCTTCAAAATTGAAATCTACGTTAAAATTGTATATGAAAACTCTTTTAAAATCCCCGCCAGAAATATTCTAACTATACTTCACCTTTATTTACACGAATATAGACACCAATATTCCAATTAAATAAACAGTAGGATTAGGCAATTTCTCGACAAAGATGGTTGTGGTGTGGGATTATGGCCAATTAGCTAAACGTTGACTCTAGGCCGGGGAGGGGTAGGGTGAGGTGCCCCGACATGGGAGTATTTCTAAGGTCTGATAACCCGTAATTATGCTAAGTTTCGGAGGAAACCACGGAAAGTCCAAACGGTTAGGTCGGCGGACACGATTTTGTTTTGAACCAGGCACCTTCCGTCTCTCAGTTCAGTATCCTAAGCGCTGGGCCACTGGTGGAGCACTCGACAAAGATGGAACATATCGTTTCGAGGACACATTCTTTTATGCCAAACTTCGCGATAAATCACCAAAAATGGCAAACCTTGCAGACATTTAATCTGGCAACCCTTGAAACATGATTCGCCCTTTCACCAGGTAGACAAAAACCTTTGTCTGGAATTAACAGCACTCAAGAGCTAAAAAAATACGTGAAAAACACCTTTTTTGTCAACTATTCTTAAGGTCCATTTTTAAAAAACCTTGAAAAAGATTTTTATGAATTAGTGTTCGTTTCATTTTAGTGCAAGATTTTTATGGCTATGTTCATTTCCCTTCGATGTATGTAAACGAATGTGAAAGTAACTTTTTGGCCCCTCACACCAGTTTGGACACGAACTATAAAAATCTCTGAAAATGACTGTTATGCATTCGTGTGCACTGTATTTTAAAGCAATAATTTTATGGCTATCTATTTCCCTTTTAGATATGATGACTAATTTGGAAACAACGTTTAGACCCTTATCCCCGTTTTGATGTGAATTCTAGAAAATCCTGGAAATGATTTTAAGGCTTTTGTGTTCACTCTATTTTTAAGCAAGAATTGTAAGCTATCTCGTCTTCCTCTGATACATGAAGGGAAAGGTGAAAAGAACGTAAAAAAACATTTCCGCCCCTTACACCTGTTTCAGTGCGAATTCTAAAAAACCCTGAAAATTATTGTTAGGCATTCGTTATTGTTAGGCTACATTCTAAAGCAAGAGTTTTATGTCTATCTCCAGTTCCTTTTGAGGTATGATGGCAAATAACGGAAAATAACATTTTGGCCCCTTATCCCCGTTTTGATGCGCATTCTAAAAAACCCTGAAAATGAATTTTAAGCATTTGTGTTCACAATACTTTTAAGCCGGAATTTTACGGTGACCTCTTTTTTCCTCTGATATATGAAGGGAAATGTGAAAAGAACGTTTTGGACCCTTACCCTGTTTTGGGTACGAATTTTAAAAAACCCTGAAAATGATTTTTAGGTATTGCTGTTAAGTGCATTTTAAAGCAAGAATTTTATGGCTGTCTCTTTTTTCCTCTGAGATATGAAGGGAAATGTTAAAAGAACGTTAGCACTTTTCGTTCGTTTGGGTGCGAATTCTAAAAAATCCTGAAAATGACTTTTAGGTATTTCTGTTAGTCATATTTTATAGCAAGAATTTCACGGCTATCTCTTTTACGCCCTGAGATATGAAGGGAAACGTGAAAAGAACGTTTTAGGTCGCCACCGCCGTCTGGGTTCGAATTTTCAAAAATCGCTTTTTAAATGATGCCTTGGGCACAAAAGCAATGCGCTCCTAAAATTTCATGTCTATATCTGCGGTAGATTTGGCTGGACGATGATCATCAGTCAGTCAGGACATCTTCCTTTATATATAGAGATTATTACACTTTTAGGTTGCCAATTAATATAGTTTTAATAATTAAGTGTCTTCAAATCCCTTAAATTGTGCGTTTATCGCTAATTTGTTCACTTTCGTTAAAACTTGTGCATAACTCCTAGAGACTCATGACTGCGGAGCTCGCCAAAGTGGCGACTTTTAGGTTGGCGAGAGTGTGTGTGTGTGTGTGGGGGGGGGAGGGTTAAGTAGGAATCAACCAGAAAATAAGCCTTTATTCTCTTCAACATAGACTACCTTAAATGTCTGATTATATCCATGTTCTTCAATAACGTCTGCCCCAAATGAAGTCATTTGAAAATAGACATTGTGTTTTTGAGTATTCGCTAGGAAATGTCATGATTCTGGTAAATATTTATTTTCATTTGCCACATTAATTTTTAACTATTTAAAAAGTGTTAGAACTATTTAATGTCCAAGCTGTGCCAATTTTAATTTCCATGTATCCAATATAGCGATACTTTGTAAATTCTCCATGGTTCTATCTCGTGTAAAACATCAAGCTGTGTAATCTCGAGGAGCTATTTAGAATCGCTTTAATTTCGAATAGGACGTTAGTGTTGCAGAGTATACAAATTCCACACGTTTTTTAATTTATGACGTCGAGGTTTAACTGCCGTAAAAGATACACCAAACTCATTTTTAGTAAAAAAAATTCCTAAAAATCAGCAAATTATGCTACATATTCAGAAAAAAACTGTTTTTAAAAGAAAATTTTCTCCTCTATCCGATGATGTAAATGCCGTTTTGCTGCAAACGTTATTACCGCCGATATTACGAATTAGGTGAGGAAAAATTCAAAAAATTGCATAAAATAAAAAAATTTCTAATTGGAATTTCGAAAATTTTAATAGTTATTCTGCTATTCGGGGCGAAGACGAATCCAACGAATCAAAGATCATTAAAATCGGTCCAGCCATTCTTGAGTTATAAGTGTTGGAACAAACCCGACTTTGTTTTATGTATATAGATTTTTGTAGGAGAGTGGTGGGCGATGCCATTTGCCTTGTTATTGGTCGGGGAGAATAAAAATTTGAGAAGCAGACGAGAAACCGAACTGCGCTATGGATGGTTGGTGTGTGTCCTTCCTCGTTCGAAGCGAAATTGCGTAGGTCCGTTTTTGAAACAAAAAAAAAAAGAACCTAGTGGGAATTAAGGCGGCAAGGGGCGTTGAGTAGGCGATCTGCAAAAGCGCATTAACCTTCCCGAACGCACCGTCTGACAAAAAGCTGCCTCTACTCTCTTGTTTTCATACAAAATTGTCAAGGATGAGTAGTAGATTCTTCGATAGATTTTGGAATGTGACGAATGTTTTATTTAAAAAAAAAAAAAAAATGAAAGAAATGTACGTTCTTGTTGAGAGGTGTTAGGATTCGATTTTGACCTGCTTTGGGAGATAACTGACAAGGTTGGTTGAGGTTCTGCCAAGGTTCCAGAGCAGAAATGAATGGAATGGAATGAAAAGGAATATCTAAAGCTCACCATGCAATCGTGTATTTAAAAAAAAAAATTCTGATTTTTACTTTCCGAACATGTACCATGCAAGGAAAGTATTGTAATCATGAAAAAATTCGACTTCGAGATTTTGGTGTTTTGACACGTTTTGAGGGCTTCTGAATCCATTTATACTATTTTTACGAGATGTATGTATGTATGTGTGTGTATGTGTGTGTGTTTGTGTGTATGTGAGTGAACACGATGGCTCCTGAACGGAGCATTTGATTGAGCGCAAATTGGATATATATGTCATAAACCACCGTCGCAAGACCGGTATTGATTTTGGTGTGTATAGGACTTATAGTTTTTCTACAGGGCTACGACAAAGATTTCTTTTAGATTATGGCCTATGGGGGGAATTTCTTGAAAGTGCGCTAGCGTTTAAACGGTAGATTCGATTGAGCTCAAATTGGGTGTATATGTTATAAACCAATGTCGCAAGACCGGTATTGATTTTGGTGTGTATAGGACTTATAGTTCTCCTAAAGGGCTACGACAAAACTTTCTTTTATGTTATGGCATAATGGCATATGGGGAGAAATTCTTGAAAGTGCGCAAGCGTTTAAACGGTGCATTCTATTGAGTTTCAAGTTGGTATATATGTTTGAATTATTCATCGATTAAAATTTATTTAAATGGTTCGTAACGATCTTAATCGTAAGTGTTCGGAAAGTCGAGTGGAGTCACACCAGATTTTTTATCAAAAGCGCTCCTATAATCTAGGCAACCTGCACTACATTTTCGGACTTCATGGTTTAATAAAAGACTTGATGATTGTAAAGATTAAATAGTAAAATTACGATAATCTATCAAAATCTATGCATGCATTTGTCTTTGAATTTTAAATGCTAAGTAAAGTGGAAAAATTACATTTATTTTACTGTGTCAAGTATAAATGTGACGTTACATAAAAATGCGTTCTCAAGTCTTCATGGATTTTTTTAAATAGCATGTTATTTTAAAAAATCTGGAGTGACTCCATTCGACTTTCCGAACCCTTACGATTAAGATCATGACCAAGCATTTAAATAAATTTTAATCGATGAATGATTCAAACATATATACCAAATTGAAACTCAATAGAATGCGCCGTTTAAAAGCCGGTGCACTTTCAAGAATCTCTCGCCATATGCCATAAGGTAAAAGAAATCTTTGTCGTAGCCCTGCAGAAAAATTATAAGTCCTATACGCATCAAAATCAATACCGGTCTTACGATGGTGGTTTATAAAATATATACCCAATTTGAGCTCAATCGAATGCCCCGTTTAGGAGCTATCGTGTTCACTCACATACACACAAACACATACATCTCGTAAAAACAGCATAAATGAATTCAGAAGACCTCAAAACATGTCAATACATCAAAATCTGGAAGTCCAACTTTTTCATGATTACAATACTTTCCTTACATGTAATGTAAGTGTTCGGAAAGTAATAAACACTTTTTACTTTCCGAACATGTACCATGCAAGGAAAGTATTGTAATCATGAAAAAAATCGACTTCGAGATTTTGGTGTATTGACACGTTTTGAGGTCTTCTGAATTCATTTATGCTATTTTTACGAGATGTATGTGTTTGTGTGTGTGTGTGTGTGTGTGTGTTTGTGTGTATGTGAGTGAACACGATAGCTCCTAAACGGGGCATTCGATTGAGCTCAAATTGGGTATATATGCTATAAACCACCGTCGCAAGACCGGTATTGATTTTGATGTGTATAGGACTTATAGTTTTCCTACAGGGCTACGACAAAGATTTCTTTTACATTATGGCGTATATGGAGAAATTCTTGAAAGTGCGCGAGCATTTAAACAGCGCATTCGATTGAGCTTCAATTTGGTATATATGTTTGAATTATTCATCGATTAAAATTTATTTAAATGCTTGGTAATAATCTTAATCGTAAGTGTTCGGAAAGTCGAGTGGAGTCACTCCAGATTTTTAAATATTGTCTTTTCTTCGGTGGCTACAACTAGCAGTTGCTCAATGTGGTGTTGCGCCATCTTTATGCCTATACAATACACACCAAACACACTTTATGCAACAACGGCGGCGTTATGCCACTTCTAAGGGAAGATCCCCTTCTAAAGATTCAACATCGTGCTATTAACCCTTTGAGGCGTAACCCTTTCCCAATGCTGAAAAAAGGGCAGCCGTTGCCATCGCTCGACTTAACTACCAGCAAGATGGCGGACGATCGAAACGTTCATTGCGTGCCACAGATCTAGAGACCCCTTTTTGACGACAGCTGCCTGTGCCCGGCACAGGCAGCTGTCGTCAAAAAGGGGTCTCTAGATATGTGGCACGCGATGAACGTTTCGATCGTCCCCCATCTTGCCGGTAGTTAAGTCGAGCGATGGCAACGGCTTCCCTTTTTTCAGCATTGGACAATCTATCTAGCTGTTCTTCGCATTCTTCCATTTTTCAGCAGATGCCAGTGCTGTTAAAAAATAATAAGGACCATTTTTTTACGGGAAATGACGTGTTAAAAAGTAAAGGATTCTCGTGGAGCTATGTCACCCGCAACTATTTTTATAGAAATGCAATCTATTCTTCGTGGCTGTCAACAGTCCAAACGTCAGAGTTTGGTGTTCCCAGAGCGGGAACACTGCGCGTTAAAGGGTTAAAATAAATAATGGAGTGGTATCTTGAGAGAGATACCACTGCATTATTGATACGAGCTCAATTTGCGTCTTGATACGACGTCTTGATACGAGCTCAATTTGCTCTTTGACCGAGCTCGTGAGTTAAAATATTCGTATCTTGAATAAATTTTTCAAACTGAAATTACTGAAATACGATTAATCTTTACAAGCACACAATCGTATCGGGGTCGTATACAAGTGTAAAGAGTTTCGCTTTTTGAAAATTTAAAAGAGGACTTTTTTTTTTTTAACGTACTCCTTTCTTCATACCTTTTTTCGAAAACTTTTTCAATTTGCACTGCCCACTTCTGATAACCCAGTAAAGGATTAAAACACGTTACCATCTTTTGGAACACAATGTATAATTCTGAAGTTCGATTCATTTAAAACTTGGGAGAGCAAAGCGAAATCCGTATCTAAACATTGTTATTCTACGTACAAAACATTTATCTTTCTTGTTTTTTCAACCGCACCTTGGCTGTAATATCAAACTTGATTGTAATGTCAAACTTGATTTAAAAAAGAAAAAAAAATGTGATTGAGAGATTAATAGTTGTCTGTGTGTTAAAAAAAAATGTGCAATTATGAGATTTCCGCTGAAGATTACGGAGGTAAATGCACCTTAGTGTCAAATCAAGTCTTGTACCCCATCTCCTCCAAGGTGTGACCCCGATTTCTGAAAAGCTGTTGCCATTCAACGGACATTAAAAGTTGATAAAAATCTCTGGACAGGACGTATGCAACTGCTTCCACTATTATGAGAGAAAGACTTTTTTCAGACATTTCGCTGAAACGGAAACGAGAATTACTGTTTTATAAACGTAGGAAGTGTGTTTTAGGAATAAAAACTATTTTGTTTTTACAATAAGCTCAGTCTCAAAGAAACAGCTTTGAATTCTTGAAATTTTTATCCTTTTTTTAACACTTTAACGCTCAGTGGTCCCGCTCTGGGAACATCAAACTCTGACGTTTTGACTGTTTGCCAGTCACGAAGAAGAGATTTGATTTCTATAAAAATAGTTGCGGGTGACCTAGCTCCACGAGAATCCTTTGCACGTCATTTCCCGTCAAAAAATGGTCACGATTCTTTTTAACAGCACTGACATCTGCTGAAAAATGGAAGCATGCGAAAATAGCTCGATAGATTGCCCAATGCTGAAAAAAGGGCAGCCGCTGCCATCGCTCGACTTAACTACCAGCAAGATGGCGGACGATCGAAACGTTCATCGCGTGCCACAGATCTAGAGGCCCTTTTTTGACACTTTTTTCAGCATTGGGGAAGGGTTGCGCCTCAAAGGGTTAACACTTTCCAACAGGGTTGAAAAGTGTTTATTATTTCGTTTTTTTTTTTTTTTTTTTCGTACTGTCCGTCTGAGCTCTAACTGCCATAAGAATGGAGCGATTGCTACGAAAATTATATACGTTATTCTATTGTACTGCACCCTATTGAAAATGGTGTATATAGAATTTATAGTTCTTTTACAGAAGCACCCAGAAGAATTTTAAAATTTTACGTTTTTCAGGTAGTCACTGTTTAAAACGTATTTTAGTGATATTCGTCAATTTTATGCAAATTTAAGTTGTTAAAGATTACCGAACAATACTCTACCCAAAACAGTAAAAGTAGCATTCAGGAGTTTCAAGAAGTTTCTTTACAGGAGCACCCAAAAGAATTCCACACATTATGATCCATGGTTAGACATTCTTTGAAAACATACCTTAGCGATATTCGATTACTTGAATGGTTTCGAAATTGAACAAAACGAAATTGATATATGCTATTAAGGATTACGAAATAAAGCTCCAAATTATTTCTATCAGTTAAAGTTCTTCTACTGGAGCATTCAAAAGAATTGAAATACATCAAGATCTATAGCAATTTATATACATGAATCCAGCGTTTCTCAACCTGTGAGGCGAGCCCCCAAGGGGGGCCTAGAGTGTTTTCAGGGGGGCGCGAGAAAAACCAAAGAGCAAGCAGTGATGCATGTTTTTAAAAAATCATATTGATTAAAAAAACTGAATGTATGCTGAAAAATGTGAGGTGGGGGTGGGGGGGGGTGCGCCACCGTAAGTTAGCCTCTGTTGGGGGGGCGACGTTAAAAGGTTGAGAACCGCTGCATTAATCCATTCCAAGCACAATTCAATAAGTATGCAAACGTTTATACTTGCTTATTCTTTATTTAAAGGATATAAGTAACATTTGGGGAACTCTTTTAAAGAGTCTCTCAAAATTGCATTATTAGTGATATGCATAGCTGTTTTGAGGTTATCCCCAAAATCTCGCCAAGTCTGAAGACGATTCATCACCAAATTTGGAGCAAGAAAGACTTCTGAGTTGTAAAGTCTTTTATAATCAATGCGTTCAGTGTGATTTATCTCTTGCTTTGCATGCAAAAGATAATATTTTTTTATTTGTGCTGTTGAAATTTGGTGCAGTTTTAATCTAGATTTTATTATATTATTATTATCATCATAATCTATAGAATAATTTGTATAAGATTTATTGTATAGCGTCTAATAAAAGCAGACAGCACAACATTGGTAAATTATTTAAACCGCATATGGGCAACCACCAGCCCTCGGTCCGGATTGGCCCGCCACGGCTTTTGATCCGGCCCGCGAAACACTTCAAAACCCTGTATAAAACCCATATAAACCATTCAAAATCCCATATAAATCCCAATTATACGGCCCACGACTTCCTAACATTCTGAAGTTTGGTCCGCGATTTCGGTAATATCCTAAAATTTGGCCCGAAAATTTTCAAAGGTTACCCATATCTGATTTAAACCAACTACTGTTCCATGAAGCTTAAATCTATGGGAAGTTTCTGTCTGTGTAAAACAGATATGGGCAAACTTTGAAAAATTGCGAGCCAAACTTTAGGATGTTAGCGAAGTCGCAGGCCAAAAACTTCAGTATGTTAGTGAAGTCGCAGGCTGCATAATTGGGATTTATACGGAATGTTGAATAGTTTATACGGATTTTACGCAGATCTTTCATGTGTTCCGCGGGCCGGATCAAAAGCCGTGGCGGGCCACATCCGGCCCGCGGTTGCCCATATGGGGTGTAAAAGAATTACAAAGCCATTTTCAGTAGGGAAATTCAGTAAATCTTGAGACAGTCCAAGCATAAGCATATGTATGAAAACTGAGTACGGATATGTAAACAAAATCAAACTATAAAGACTTTCCAATTATGTTGGAAAATGCTTATTTTTTTTTTTCTTCTTTGATTAAGGACAACATCTTTTAAATGTTCTTCATACCTGCAATACACAATTTTATCTGAACCGCAGTCAAGACTGCAACTAGAGAGGGGGCCGTGCCCTAATTAAAATTTGCCCAACACCACACTAGAGATATCTCTAGTGTGGTGCGGGTTTGCCCCGGGTAATAGAAACTGCAGTTGCGACACTGACCATTGTTAGCCGTTTTGCAAGAATTTGGTTTTATCGAACACCAAATTGGAGTACAGCAATACCCCGACTTACGCTACCCAAATTTAGGTTCTTATCAACCCTTTAACGCGCGGTGTCCTTGCCGTGAGGACACCAAACTCTGACGTTTTGACTGTTGCCAATCACGAAAAATAGATTTGATTTCTATAAAAATAGTTGCGGGTGACATATAGCTCCACGAGAATCCTTTACTTTTTAGCACGTCTTTTCCCGTAAAATAATTGTCACGATTCTTTTTAACAGCACTGACATCTGCTGAAAAATGGAAGAACGTGAAAACAGCCGGACAGATTGCCCAATGCTGAGGAAAGGGCAGCCGTTGCCATCGCTCGACTTAACTACCAGCAAAATGGCGGACGAACGAAACGTTCATCGCGTGCCACAGATCTAGAGACCCTTTTTTGACAGCTGGCTGTGCGCAAGCCACAACGCAGCCACACAGCTGGCTGTGCCAGCTGTCGTCAAAAAAGGGTCTCTAGATCTGTGGCACGCGATGAACGTTTCGTTCGTCCGCCATCTTGCTGGTAGTAAAGTCGAGCGATGGCAACGGCTGCCCTTTTCTCAGCATTGGGAAAGGGCTGCGCCTCAAAGGGGTAAACTAGGCAACCAGGATACGCCTGGGGTAATTTTGTTGGCGAGGCTTGCAGGGCGACTTGTGGCGCACACAATCACTCGTTCGTTCTTCGGTATAATTCTTAGCACAAGGAAGTAAAAAGTTGTTGAAATTAATATACAATTTCAAGAAATATTAAAAATTGTAAAATTGTTCGTACGACTGAAAGGTCCTCAAGATTGGGAACACAAGTTACACATTGCTTCACATTCTTAATAAATTACCACTTACCTATGGAAAGTAAACTCCTCGAATTTTTTTTTTTAGGTATTCTATTGTGATGTTCATCAAAATGGTGACATGTTTTGCAATACATCCGTACGCAGAACATGTCACCATTTTAGTAAAATATAAAGTGTACCGTATGAATAAAAAAATAAAATTGGAATTATTTTCGGAGATTAACACAGTGACGTGGCAGTGTTTTGGCCTAAGTAATATGGAGGCTTGGTTACAGTGTCGGCTTCACTGTCAGATAGGGGATTCCAACTCCTTGGATTCATATCTCCATGGTCGCTGCGTCTGCTGGGTTCCTCGAAATGTTGCCATGCAACAGAAGAAGATAAAATGCAAAATTCCCAGTATTGAGCTCTACTAGAGATGTCCCGTTTCTGGTAAAACTATCTAAAACCTGTAACTTGCTAAAAGCGCAAGGACGCCTGTACTTCGATTTATGTTGTGTTGTGTTAAGGCACGAAAGGTATCTAGCCGAGGTGATGCTTCGGGCGTATTCACGGTACATCAGAGGGAAACCGACCAAAAGTCCAGAGCATTAGATCGACAGCTGCGCGGTAGGAAACAACACTAGTCTTTATCACAAATGTTTATTTACAAATATTCACCAGCGAAACAAAGAACTATCCATTTACACATTCGAGGATAAACAAATAAACACTGAATCACCCAATGATTCAAAGCGCGGAAGCCCCATACCCCAGCGTCACGCATAACACCTGCCACGCCACCTGCGGGGGAGTAAGACAACTAACCTTTATGAACTCTTTTATTTCCCTTCGCACTAAATGATTTAACCTCTGTAGAGGTGACTCATCGCCGTTCAAGTTCATTAGCGAGTCACTCCGATGTTTAAAAGTGTCATTAGCACGGGGAGGTTTGTTTATATCTCCGTAGACGAGGATGCTATCCCGGCAACGATTCGAAACCTGGTTATTATGGATTCCGATGTGAATTAATAGCTCACGGAATCTACGCACCCGCGGTGAATATAGACGAGGCTAATAATTTCATACATATCGTCTGCTGTTTGCTCAAGGTTAATTAAACTCCACGGTGAGGCAGTTTTGAACGAGACAGGTAAATTGCGCGGAACGCATCTACTATAAGTCATTTTCTAACGCGATATTGCTTGTGCAAACACAACTGCGTTAAAGGTACATTTGCACTTATCACTTTGGATGTTCTTGTGCTTATCATCCAAATTGATAAGTGCAGCCATGAAAGAGTCTTTCTTCGAACTGTCGATTCAATTTAGATTGAAGGCTCTGTGATAAAAGCAGACAAACGTTCCGTTTATTTCTTCCTGTCCTATTTACTATTACATTGGGAGCCACGGGATTGAGAGGGTTTGCGCAGCCACAACAGTGGCTGAGCACGTCAGGTGAAACCACCGAACTGGATGAAAATATGTACTGAAGGATGATTATCTGGGATGAATCCACTCTGAACGATTCAATTTGAATGTACATCAAAAGTGATACAGTGTCAAGGAGTATACAAAACAAGAGACGTCACAAGCAGCTTTTGCCATGCATAGTGATGAAGCCCGTGGGAGGAGCATAACTGCCTACCAACTATACATTCGTACTTTGACTTGCCCCTGCAGCTGTCTATAAGAAGGATAGAATTATCAGGGAGACGCCACAAGCGAGAAATTTTGAAGCTATCTGTTGGGAACCATACAAAGTAGCCTCTAGTAAAGTTATGCGTATAGCTGACAGACAGCTGTGGCCGTTTGCTTAGAGCACAAAAGTAGATTGTGCCAATTGTACCAACCAACCCATTGTCAACTGTAAGATTTTAACAGAGACAACTAAGTACTGTTGTCATCAGATGTGTACAAATTTGTTCCTTGCGGTTCTCCTTATAATTCTATCCTTCTTGTAGAGTGTAAACCCCTCTTAACGGATGGGTTAAGCTGTTTACTTCCTTCTTCGGGAAAACTCTGCGCAAGGGATCTCCTTTCTTTTTGTCCAATTGTGGCTTCTAGGAGCATGCATTCAGAATTATTGATCCTTCTTGTTTCTTCATGTAATTCTCTTGTGATGGCATGTGATATCGAGCAGGTTAAAGCTAAAAGCATAATTAAAAAAAACAGAAAAAACCGAGAGTTCAAATTATTTCACCATAACAAAAAAGTACTCCTATTCTAAATTAGTAGGGTTTAGCAAATTCTCGGAAAATATAGCAGATATCGACAAGCTGGGTTCAGTTTTGGAAACTTATGTTTTGGCGCTAAATTTGAAAATTCATCGCCAAAAGTTGCAAACCTAGCGACATTGGCATTTATTTGACAACCGTAGAAAGAGTTGCTAAACGGTGTTCAGTTTTGGGAACTTATTGTTTAACAAAAAACTTGGCAATAAATTGGCAAAAGTGGCCAACATTGGCGACTTCTGGCATTAAGACCAGCGCCGTTACTGGTAATTCTTTAAGTAAGGCTTTAAAAACACATTCTCTCCCCCGATTTTCGGAATGATAACATCAACCAGAATTGACTAAGTTAATACGGGACCACATCTAAGGATTTCCTTTAAAGAAAAAAAAGTATAAATGAAATAAAATAAAATAAATAAAAGAAGTAAAATAAATAAAGGATTTTTAAAATCAGATTACGTGATAAAAAATTATCGCTGTATATACCTACATAAAAAATATATACGCGTTGAGCCTAGTACCTTCTCCTTTTTTGAAGTTGGTAAAAATGTAGCTTTTGGGTTATATAAAATGAAAAAGATTAGTTTTTAGCGAAAGCCCCTCTCCCCTTTAAAAAAATCATCTGGTTTACGGTCCTTTGGGATTTGTCCTGCTGTTAAAACTTGTTACAAGCTCACAGGCGTAGATGCACGAAACACTTGACACCCATAACAACTGCTTACGTCGAATTTTTTGATTTTGCGACGAAATTGATGAAATTTCTGAAATATGAAACAAATATGAAGGCCAACAAGCAGAATTCTTTTACATTATGGCTTATGGGCAGAAATTCTTGGAAGTGCGCTGGCATCTATCTAAACAGTACATTCGATTGAAGGAAAATTATGTCGTCACACAACCTGCATAGATTTCGTTGTGTGTAGAGCTGTTAGTTTATTCACTGGGTTGCAAAAAATAATTCTTATATTTTAAAGGTTTATGGACGCAAATCTTTCAAAGTGAGCTAGTGTCTAAATGGTACATTCGATTCAATTCAAATTAGATACGCATACTATAGGCAACTGTCCTACGTACTGCATGAATTTGAGTGTGTGCACGGTTTTCAGTTTTTGTACAGGGGTACAATAAAGAATTCTTATATATTATGGCGTATAGACGCAACTTATTTGAAGTGTACTGACGTCTGAGCACAGCATTCGATTGAGATGAATTAAAATTATGTAAGCGCGTGGTAAAGATCAAGTGTTCTGGAAAAAGGGCTGTGCCGGGCACAGCCAGCTGTCGCCAAAAAAGGGTCTCTAGATCTGTGGCACGCGATGAACGTTTCGATCGTCCGCCATCTTGCTGGTAGTTAAGTCGAGCGATGGCAACGGCTGCCCTTTTTTCGGCATTGGGCAATCTCTGCAGATGTTCTCGCATTCTTCCATTTTTCAGCAGATGTCAAAAATAATCGTGACCATTTTTTGACGGGAAATGACGTGCTAAAAAGTAAAGGATTCTCATGGAGCTCTGTCACCCGCAACTATTTTTATAGAAATCCAATCTATTCTTCGTGACTGGCAACAGTCAAAACGTCAAAGTTGGGTGTTCCCAGAGCGAGAACACTGCGCCTTAAAGGGTTAATGGAACTGAGTATTGAATGAGGCTCAACGTTGGATATCCTTTGCATCAAAATGATTTCGAGTTATACTTAGCCAGGAGTGCAAATACAGGGTGATCAATTTAAATCACAAATAAAGTTGTAACAGTCCAACAGTGTTGGGAATTGTCTCCAGTGGCGGAGCCAGAAATTTTTCATGGGGTAGGTATGTTACGACTTCTGCAACTTGCATATATGTATACGGGTGTGTGATAAGGGAGTGAAGAATATACGTTTTATATGGCAAAATTTCCTCACGGTTATGGGGGGTTATGACCCCCTATCCCCCCTCCCCTTGTCTACGCCACTGTCTCCCACACTTAAAGAAGAAGGGTGTTCACACATTTTTGTAACGATTTTGATTTTCTCCATGAAGTTAAATATTAGTTTGAAAATAAAAATGTGATTGGCATCAAATTGTAAGAAGGCTTATTTATCGTCTGCAGCATTAAAAATATTCTTTGCTTTAAAATGTCGCTGAAAAATAAACAATGGATCGAAGGCCATACTTTGGCGCTATCCGAAGATAATACTCTTTTTCAGTTATTAAAAAAAAGTGTCAAAATCATGGTTTTAATATTTCTACACGTAAAATAAGTGACATAATTCATATGAAAGGAAAGAAACGTCAGTTCATATTTCACTGGGGAAAAGGCAAAATATGCATACCCAACAAAGGTACGTACACCTCTTATTAAATCTAAAGTCGCATAAGCAAAAAAAAAAAAAAAAAAACACGATGTTCATCGCCTAACACCGAAATATGTTTCTCAGCGTAAGACTATGTGTAGATTGTTGCATGAAAATTATCTAGAGAGTGAAAAATGGAAATATGTAGATACAATTGATGAAGCTTGGATACATTTATCCGACTGCAATAGAAAAAGATCGATTTACTACCGCAAAAGAGGAGAGAAAGACTTAACAAGTTGGTTTAGAGAAAACAAGGTAAACAAGTTAAGTTTTTCTAAAGGTTTTATGGTTATTACTGGGTTTTTTTACAACGGAAATCTTACAATAAGGCAAGGGCGACTCCAGACTGAATTCTCGGAGGGGGCCATAGAACTTTTTACTTAGGTCTATAACTTGTTCAAAATGCAAATTGAACGTGTGAAATCGTGAAGTATGCGAATCTAAAGTTGTAAAACAAAATTTCGGAGGGGGCCATGGCCCCTGTGGCCCCCTCACTGGAGCCGCCCTTGCAATCAGGGAAGTAGAAAAAAATGTCACAATTAATTCGGATTACTATCAGAAGTGTGTTTTAACACCTATTTTTAAAGAAGAAATTTCATCCCTTTATCCAAACAATCTTCACTGTGTTAAGTTCCATCAGGATAAAGCTCCAAGCCATACCTCTAAATCTACAGCTCTATTTTTTGATGAAATGAGAAATGGAACTGGAATTGAAGCTATTCCCTTTAAATGCATCCCACCCAAGTCTCCTGACGCGTCTCTTTTGGATTACTGTGCATTAGGACATTTAAAACAAGATCTTTATAGTCGGCATCCAAAACATTGGGTGGACTCTGGAAGATTGTGAAGGAGGAATGGAACAATATCAGCCTTGATGCTTTTAGAAAAAGTAAAGGTTAAATCAAGATGCAATATGATAGTTCAAAGAAGGGCTATCAGACTGAACACATTAGAAAATAAAATTCTTATATTTATTTCTATAGTATATCTTTGCAAAATCGTTACAAAAATGTGTGAACACCCTCTGTAGATTATCTCCAATGAATTGATGATTGAACTTTTTTGAATTTAATGGCTTTAAATGATCATGAGAGAGACATAGGTTGTTCGATTAATGGAAGGAGCTCTCATTAAAAATCCAGACTCATGTAGTAGCAGATGCAGGATTTTATATCGGGGAGTGCGAGGGGGTGTGAGTGGCTGTCTATCAAATTATTGACTAAGTTTCAATTGCAAGCTAAGTATTAAATTGGGGGGTGCAGCCACCTCAGCCCCCCTCCCCTCTGGCTATGCCTCTGCTTCAGTGTTAGAATAGTTGCCACATCCGTCAGATTTAAGATCACCCTGTATATGTAAACACCACACAAGAAGAATGTTCTTTCAACGAAACGACGAACATACTCGTCCTTTGTTTTCACTCTTGTTTTATCCATTTTCCAAGAATTCGTCCTCTGGTCTGACCTTACGGGAGCGACCACGCAACAGCCGAAAAGTGTCGGACAGTGGATGAAGGTCAGTCAATCCCACTCGCACTTCGCTCGTTGAGTTTGTTATCTTTTGGGGGGAACATTAAAAACTGCCTTTCGGCCGATTGCTCAACAAAATTGTCGAAGGCTATTAAAAAAAGAGTTGCTCAAAAGAATTGTCGACGCTGGGTGCCGATGTCCCTCCAGGTATGTGTGTGTGTGGGGCTCCCTCCGATATCGGAACAATACGCCTGATAGATATCTTGTTTGGATCCGAATGAATTCCCCGCTGTGTTGTAAATCACGTACTTTGCATCTTCATATTGGTAGTTTTGGAAGAAGTGGCGAAAGTGTATAATTGGTAGCGTATCTCTCTATTCTAAAAAAAAAAAAGTAACGTTCGCTGCCGCTGTCAAGAGCTAGTTCGGCTGCCTTGTCCGAAACCACGGGGATATGAGGTTCGGCGAAGGTGTCCACGTATTCGGAAAATTCCGGAGAGAGCTGACTTTAATTTCGATATTCGAATTATTTTAGAAGATATTAATAAAAAACTGAAAAAATAGGCTGAATGGGTGCCAATTTTCGCCAGCATAAAATCATTCACGCTTTTGCCTCAAAGGGTTAAACAAGAGAAAGCGAATCATGCCGAGCGTATACAGAGTGTCCCCAAAACACTGGCTTAAGTTTTTATTCTGTTTGATATTGATCATAGAAATATTGATCATAGACTTATACAATAAATTAAAATGTCACGTAGAAGAAGGTACAAAGTTTTATGGCGTCGATTAAATTTTTCGGGAAATGAAATCTAAATAAATACAAATCTATAAAATCTATCGTACTCACAATGTCCTTAAAGTTAAAACATTAATTTTGTGGTGTTCCAGTCCAATTGCACGTCTCTCATCTTGACTTACTTTAGTTCAAATATAGGAAACCCCCGAAGAGAGGTGGGGGCGACAGCAGTCCACTAAAATGTGTCCCATACATTATTTTACTAATTGGGATTTTTTTTATACTGTTTTTTTAAAAACTTAGGCCAGTGTTTTTGGGAAAATATATTTTTTTAAAAACTTAGGTCAGTGTTTTTGAGACACTCTGCATACGCTCGGCATGATTCGCTTTCTCTTGTTTAACCCTTTGAGGCGCAACTCTTTCACAATGCTGAAAAAGGGCAGCCGTTGCCATCGCTCGACTGAACTACCAGCAAGATGGAGGACGATCGAAACGTTCATCGCGTGCCACAGATCTAGAGACTCCTTTTCTGACGACCGCTGGCTGTGCCGGCACAGCCGGCTGTCGTCAAAAAAGGATCTAGATCACTGGACGCTACCTCCTCTAGATCTGAGGCACGCGATGAACGTTTCGATCGTCCGCCATCTTGCTGGCAGTTCAGTCGAGCGATGGCAATGGCTGCCCCTTTTCAGCATTAGGAAAGGGTTGCGCTTCAAAGGGTTAAAAACTAATTTTTTTCTTTAAAAAATAGTTTAAAAATAATTTGAAGACAATTTTTAAAAATAAATAATTTAATTCATTAAGAAAAAAATTCAATTTTTTTAAAGCTTTTCACTTCTGACACTCTACTTTTGGGGGGAGAGGTTTAGCCCTCATAGCCCCTCCGTGGGTGCGCTGATTTGCTTACGCGAGCTAACGGCGGCCATGTTAGTTTATCATAAAAATCGGCTTTTGAGGAAACTAAGAAGTTGAACGAGAATCCCGATGAAATCGATACTTGACTGTTTAAGACATTTTCGGTTGAACCATTATTATGTTGAAACCGAGATGGCTTGCTTGTAACTCTCTGATTTCACCAGTTTCTCGGTGAAACGTTGAACAGCATGTTAATATGCATAAGTTATAGCAATGTATAAATTTTGTAAGATCGAAGCACATGTATGGCAGTTAAATCATGGACGGACCGTCAGAAAAACTACAATCAGGGAGGACAGGAGGGACAATTGCTCCGGGGCCTGGGACTTAGGAGGGCCCGGGCCTGGAGGACGCATGTTACGAATTTTGAATATTACGAATCGTATAGAACGAATTTATTGATAAAGAAGGCAACTCTGCTTTAACACAGAAAAAACAACGTCAGGAAACACCAATGAGATTTAATGGCGCAAACGAGTTTCGGTAAATATGACTTACCATCAACAGTTCGAGAATATATTCTCGCACTGATGATGGTAAATCATATTTATCGATATGAGTCTGCGGCATTAACTCTCATTGGTGTTTGCTAATGTTTTTCTTTTTCCGTTATTCATTCGGCTGCGAATTTTATAATTACTCTGTTTTAGTTTTCAGATAGCGAGTACTCAATATTTAAAAAAGTCAGATTTAATTGTATCAAGTGATTCTCTCTATACATTGAAAAATAATTTCAGAATTATATGTACATTACTTAAAAATAATTCTGATAAAATACTTGCAATGGAAGTTTTATCATGTGCAAGGTTTTGTATAGATATTCTACGATCAGTTTAAAGTATACTAACGTGTTTAAAAAACGTTTCTCTATAAAAAAGAATGAAAGATTTTATTTTTCTGTTTGCTGTTTTTCGTAAGGGAGCCCGTCCTAAATGCCTGCCCTGTGCCCGAAAATCCTGTCGGCGGCCCTACTAAAATCATTAACAGTTTTAAGCTTTCCTGGAAAATACTAAAAGTAGGTTGCCGATTCAGATGTGCGCTGCCATAAACTCATTTCTTTTTGCAGGAAACGTCATATCTGTCAGACGAAAACAAACATGTAGATATTTTTATTCACTGTATTTGTGCGTGGCTTCATCTATGAGTGAAAAACGGAAATAAACAGCGGATATCATTGGGGGGGGGGGAATTCCACCTTAATGTCATATGAAATTCCTAGAAATTAATTTGTTACTGCTTGAAAAAAAATTGAAATTTAAAAAAAAAAAAAAAACTCTATCATCTTTCGTATTGCAGTGTGATTTGCTTATTCAAACAGTAGTGATTTATTTTATCGTTTCTTAAGTTTAAAAATGCTGTTAAATGTTTTCAGTCGAAGAAGAATATATTTTCTATTGTGCAAGTGTATAAAAAATCTAAATTTAATCTCTTATGCAACAACAGCACACATAAAAGGATATTTTGATAATTTTTCAGCGATTTTTATGCATACAATAAAAAAATTCCTTTTCCTCAAAATGGCTCAAAAATGAACTATTAAGTAAAAAAAATAAGCTAAAGGCATTTGCTTAACTTTAAAAAAAATGTTAGCTTTTATGTTCACCCCAGATGACATTAAAAGAAGACGATAACAAAAGGAGGAAAGACAGTCTAATCTCCTTTGATGGAAGATTACATTGATAACATGAAAAATTACTTATGCAATTTTTTATGTTATTTTTTTATATAAAAACATTTTTTGATGTAAATTTTTTGGCTATTATAACACGCTTTTATTAATTTCGCCTGCCTGTATGTATGTACGTATATATGTATGTGTCAATGTAGCGGAATCTTGTAATTCAATTTACACACACTTCCAGACATTCGATTAACTCGAAATTTTGTAGGCTGATAAAGAATCGATAACAATGCAGTATTATTACTATAATATTATAATTATAATGTTTTCCAAAACCACGCAAAAAATTACAATACATAGCGGTCTATGGGCAGTCTTTGGCTGAAACTTAATTTAGAGACATTCATATATTAGAAAAAAAATTAAATTGTTGTTAAGAATTACAAAATAAGGTCCTCAATCGAAAGGTTCCATAGCATATGTGGCATTTATAGGTTTTTTACAGAACCACTCAGAAGAATTTCAGCACGTTACGGCAGTTACAATATTTATCTATTCCATGTAGGCGCGTAGCCAGGAAAATTTTTCGGGGGGGGATATGCGCCTGGAAAAAATTTCGGGGGGGGGGATATGAACTTATATGTGTATAAATAGACGGAATTTCATCACTAATCCAAAAATTTCGGGGGGGAGGGATATATCCCGATATCCCCCCCCTGGCTACGCCCCTGATTCCATGTACAATGTAATAAGTACTGAGACATTTATAAAGTTGCGTTACTCGTGTAAAATTCGCATAGTGTCCATTCGCGTAAGATAGATCGCGCTATATCACGAGTCTACTGTATCGTATAAATCTAAATCATGTTGAACGCATCAATTACAAATCAGGAGCTCGCGAGGGAATTCTTTTTCTAACCAATAGAGTAGAAAAATATGCTGCACGAATTACGTTAAAGCAAATCGCGTAGTGTCCATTCGCGTAAGATAGATCGCATCGCGCTATATCACGAGTCTACTGTATCGAATAAATCTAAATCATGTTGAACGCATCAATTACAAATCAGAGGAGCTCGCGAGGGAAATTTTTTTTTTTACCAACTAGGGCCCAAGGCCCCCAGACTCGCTACGCTCGCTTTTCACATGAGGCATTCGGCCCCTAATCGGGCTTATTCGTAAAAAAGACATAATTTCAACAGAGAAAACCCGAAGATTGGATCAGATAGAATGTTACTGAGCTAAGCTACACATTGCTTAGTTCTTGCATCTTCATTGGTACATAAAAATTTAAACTTCACACTACAGTAGACCCCCTACCCCTCATAACACGGAAGATATATTGTTATGGGAATCCGTGTTGTACGGGTCCTGAGCTATACTCCACCTGGAGTGCGGACTCCGCTTATAATCGCTGGAAAAATTATTTGTACTCCTCAGAAACACAATGATATTTAATGTTGCCATTCAAAGGTTATACTAATTAGGAGCTAAAGCGTAATAAAATAAGAAGATATGTTTCAGCTGTATTTTTAATAATGTAAAACCTATTGGACACCTTGCGAATTTGTCACCCATGGCGATTTTTCATTATTTGGCGACTTGCATACATGTAAAGTTAATAAAAGCTACGGAACAGATAGAATAGCCTGCCACCAATGGCGACTTTTCATTATTTGGCGATTTACACATACTCACAACCTATATTTACTGTTCATTTAAGGTTACCCGAAAACCGTTATCCATACTTTCATTTACATAATCGTTTGCAGATTGGCGTACTTAACAACACGAATTATACCATCTCGTCGCGCTAGCAAATATCCAAAGTGTACTATAACTGCTATAATGGCATAGTTAACGCCAAATATTTCTACTGGTAGCAAATAATCCAGCTGGACGAGAACCGGCTTTAAAATAATCTGCATTTTAATTATTTTTCATTTTCAAGATATTAGTTATTCTGTTTTGGAAAAACGAATAATCGCTAATTCTAAACTCCTGTTGTCTAAGCGAACTTACTATTTGAAAATGGTCAACTTTGTGTAACACATTTTGAGTTACTTATTTCATATAGTTTTTATTTTGGCGTAAAATGGGCGTAATTCTAACTCATGTTTGTAAATTTCACGCGATTCTAGATACTTGAAAACGCTTTGTTGCAAAGGAATGAATGATTTTATGCTAAATCTGGCAACCATTCTGTTTATTTTTTCAGTTTTTTATTAATATCGTCTAAAATAATTCGATTTTCGAAATTTAACTTAGCTCATCAGGTTCCTCGAAATTTTTCGAATCTGTGGGCACCTTAGTTGAAACTCAAATCCCCACGGTTTAGGAGGAAATAGGCCAACAAGCTTTGACAGCGACAGCGGCCTTTACTTTTTTTTAGAATAGAGAGATACCCAAATTAAATTTCATGCTGTTCTGGAAACTCGCGGAATCTTTTCGCAATCGAAAGATTTCGTTTTGTGTACACAGCTATTCTCATGTCCATGCAAACGATTTATTTGTGAAAAAAAAAAAAAAAAATGGTAATAAACTGTGTAATCTGGAAAATCTCTTTTAAACGAATTTGAATCCCAATTGTATGACGTCATTTTCACTTGAAAAAGGTAATTTTGTCACGCAAATTTACTTTTGATGACTACAAATGATTTACTTTTTTGACTCTCGGAAATAAAATGGTGCTGAAAATAGCGAAAAATCGCTTAAAAAGAGGGAACGGGTAGATTTTCAGATTTTTAAAGAAGCGCAGATTGTTTTCTATATTTTTATACATGATCATGAAAATTTTCAAGCGGATCGTGCAAACGGTGAAGTAGTTATTAGGCTTTTTGTGTTAACTTTGTAAATTTCACGCGATTCTAGATACTTGGAAACGCTTTGTTGCAAAGGAATGAATGATTTTATGCCAAATCTGGCAACCATTCGGTTTATTTTTTCAGTTTTTTATTAATATCTTCTAAAATAATTCGATTTTCGAAATTTAAATCAGCTTAGCAGGTTCCTCGGAATTTTTCGAATCTGTGGGTACCTTAGTCGAAACTCAAATCCCTACGGTTTAGGAGGAAATAGGTCCAGAAGCTTTGATAGCGCCAGCGGCCTTTACTTTTTTTTAGAATAGAGAGATAAAGTAGAAAAATATGCTGCACGAATTACGTTAAAGCAAATCGCGTAGTGTCCATTCGCGTAAGATAGATCGCGCTATATCACGAGTCTACTGTATCGTATAAATCTAAATCATGTTGAACGCATCAATTACAAATCAGAGGAGCTCGCGAGGGAATTTTTTTTTTTAACCAATAGAGTAGAAAAATATGCTGCACGAATTATGTTAAAGCAAATCGCGTAGTGTCCATTCGCGTAAGATAAATTGCATCGCGCTATATCACGAGTCTACTGTATCGTATAAATCTAAATCATGTTGAACGCATAAATTACAAATCAGAGGAGCTCGCGAGGGAATTTTTTTTTTCAACCAATAAAGTAGAAAAATATGCAGCACGAATTACGTTAAAGCAAATCGCGTAGTGTCCATTCGCGTAAGAAGATCGCATCGCGCTATATCACGAGTCTACTGTGTCGTATAAATCTAAATTATGTTGAACGCATCAATTACAAATCAGAGGAGCTCGCGAGGGAATTTTTTTTTAACCAATAGAGTAGAAAAATATGCTGCACGAATTATGTTAAAGCAAATCGCGTAGTGTCCATTCGCGTAAGATAGATCGCATCGCGCTATATCACGAGTCTACTGTATCGTATAAATCTAAATCATGTTGAACGCATCAATTACAAATCAGAGGAGCTCGCGAGGAAAAAAAAATTTGGGTACCAATAGAGTAGAAAAATATGCTGCACGAATTGCGTTAAACCAAACCAGAAAAGCCACTCTTCGAATTACCAGAATAGTGTTTGTACTAAACTGATTTAAGCGATTAAAGCATATAAATCCCTATTATATAATTTCATCGCTTCCCGAACAACCTATATGTACTAGAGTGATTTCTTTGTCCCTACAAAATGAGATATAAGATGGTCACAAAATAGATTTTCTCAGCTATATAGTGATACAGTTTATTTGTGCGGGACAGGATATCTTAAAATCGAAATTCCTGCTTGCGGCGCTGTATACTTTTGAATTAATCTATATTACTCGAAAAAAGTCACATTTTAGAAACCTTTGAAAAATGAAGTTCGTCTGCACAAAATTTATTAATTTAATTTTAAAATTAAAGAAGGGCATTTCTGTACAGAGGAAAATCATTCTAAGACAGCCTGCTTTACTGTTGTTATTCATTTTTTGTTTTCGAACATCTTGATTTCTTAAAAACCATCATCTTGAACCTTTTCAACATCTTTATTTCTTTCTTCTTCTCTGAAAAACCTTTAACACCTCACTTCTACCTCACTTCTAACTGATTTATCCCTATATAATCAATATTGCAAATACTATTTGTAAAAGAATTACAGATATTTTCATTAATTCGATAACAATGATACATATTTAAAAAAACATCAAAAATGAAGAATTTTTCTTTCACTATTCACTTTGGTTTTTTATTATATAAACTAGAAAATAAAGCCCGTTGTGGAAGCAATTAGAACAGGAGTTAGAAAAACATTTGACGATAATATGTCTACACTCAATATATTTCATTTTCGTCCACCTAAAATAAATAACTTCATATTCAATTTTTATTCTATATACTCAAATCGAATTTCATGCTCTTCTGGAAACGCGCGGAAACTTTTCGCATTCGAAAGATTTCGTTTTGTGTACACAGCCCCTCTTATATCAATCCTTCAAGCAGACTATCATTTTAATAAACGAATTGGAATCCCAATTGTATGACGTCATTTTCCCTTGAAGCAGCTAATTTTGCCACGCAAAGGATTCACTTTTTTGACTCTCGGAAATAAAATATAGTTGGAAAGAGAAAAATCGCTTAAAAATGCCGGAACGGATGGATTTTCAGATTTTTAAAGTAGCGCAGATTGTTTACTGTATTTTTATACATGATTATGAAAAATTTTAAGCGAATCGTACAAACGGTGTAGATGTTATTAGGCTGATGATATAGCACTTGATATTGGCACTCCCAGAGGTATCGTTTGAACACGGGGGACATTAGAGATACGAACAGATTTTATGTGTATCAGCTCCCATTAGCGTACACGGTGCCACAGCAGTCCACCTGAGAGAGGTGTTCACCCTCCCAAGCACTGGCCAAGCCGGTGATGCTTCATTTTCCATTTTCCTATGGGATGGGTATTTAGAGATAAGGCCACTACGAGACACTTTATGTAAATAAAAAGGCTAAAAATTCATCTCGCAAGAACACTAAATTAAAAAAATTAATAACAACAATACATAACAACAATACTAACATCAACACATTGAAATAAATGAAAAATCAGTAGACATTTTCTTATCTGTCCGAGGAAAAAGGTACGGTATCTCAGTCAGACGTTAGAGGAAAAAAAAAATATTTGGTAAACATTTGTTGAAAACAACAGCCAAGAATTTAAAAAAATCCGACTAACTGCAGGGAACTGAAATATCATTCGAAAATTTTTCTGCTGCCCGAATTAAGTTAGAGCACAACGAATTCTGTAAGTTACATGAACTGGATTTGGGCGACACCAGCCGCAACAACTTCGAGATATAGAAGGCCTTACAACTGAAGCTGTGACGTCAGCACTAGATCTTCTTAAATGACGTCATCACAACTTTATCTTCACAAAGTGAAACAAACTATTTAAAATTTCCAGTGAATGCTATAAATATTAGAAAATATCTTAAAAGATAAAAATTAAAATACCTTTCTGATACAAAATAATTCATTATAATCTACTTCTGTATCATATTATACAGTTAGTGATGGTCAAAAATTGTCATTTGTCGTAAAATAAGTTTTTCACTGTTAAATCATTAAAAAGTTTCATGATTGAGAAAATTCACCAGATATTTTAAATAGTTTTACTTTTTGACGATAAAACTATGATGACGTCATTTAAGAAGATCTAGCGATGACGTCAAAACTTGAGTTGCAAGGCCTTCTATATCTAAAAGGTGTTGTACCAGCAAGGGCTAATGAAAAGAAAAATTTCAGTTTAAACATGAATCCTTTCCTTTAGGAATCCTTTCAAAAAGAGGTAATTTGGATTACTTTTCAGGTTTAGGAGAATCCTTCAGCCTTTATTTCTCTTTTAGCAAAATAAAAATTTTCTAACCATTTCACTTTCTTCCCCCATGACCAATAGAAACCTGCGTGGCATGCTTTGATGCTTCAGGGATGGATCCAGCAAACAAGAATAAACACTTTGAAGCGCAACCTTTTTCCAATGCTGAAAAAAGGGCAACCGTTGCCATCGCTCTATTTAACTACCAGCAAGATGGAGGTCGATCGAATCGTTCATCGCGTGCCACAGAGATAAAGAACATTTTTGACACAGCCGGCTGTGCCGTAAAGAACCTTTTTTGACGCAGCCGGCTGTGTTAAAATGGCTCTATGGCACGCAATCAACGATTCGATCGACCGCCATCTTGCTGGTAGTTAAATCGAGCCATGGCTACGGCTGCTCTTTTTTTTCAGCATTGGGCAGTCTCTATCCAGTTGTTCTTCTATATCAATGTATTTACAAAGAATTCTTTCATTTTTCGGCAGATGCCAGTGCTGTTAAAAATAATCCTGACAATTTTACAAATAATAGACAATTTTTACAGGAAATGATGTGCTGTGGGATGTAAAGGATTCTCGTGTCACTATGCCACCCTCCAGTATTTTTATAGAAATTAAATTTATTCCTTTTGACTGACAACAGTCAAAACGCTAGAGTTCTGTGTTCTCACGGCGAGGACACCGCGCGGGGTTTATTTTTGTTTTTGTTATGATATGGCAAGCGTACATGAAGGGCATTTGCCAACGGATATCTCAGTTGGAGACTTTTTAAGGGGTTCTAACACATATTCACGTTACATCAGGAAAAAATCGACCCAAACTCCAGACCATTAGATCGACAGCCGGGTTTGCGCCCCGAACATGGGACCTTCAGACTTCGGCCATCTACTATGGTCTAAAGCTTCAGATTAAAAGAAACCATAGTAGCCAATGGCCAGTGACTTCTCAAAGTTCAGTGGCCACTTTGATATTGTTAGTGGCCATAATTTTTGGTACATATCCAAATTTCATTTGTATTGCTTCCCCTTCACTCCTCATCCCCCTTCTTTTTTCCTCCATCCAAAATTGTTCTGCAAGCAGAGATATATTTGTTCTGCGACGCACGTCGTCCATTTGGAAGTGTTCTGCTTTAGGTTCGGTACTCTTCGCAAGCATTGGGCTCTAGCTTACCAAAGGGTCAGTTTTGCAGGTCGTCAATTTTGGTGATATAAAGACAGTTCTATAGACGCCAGGAATCATTCCACAGTGGACACTGGCGATCACTAATCTGAAGTTTTACCATGGTCAGTGTCTTATCCACTCGGCAATGGTATTAAACTTACAAATCTGCCCTGGTTTTAGAGTGCTGAGTCCTTTATTGAATCCACTTTTTCGCTCTCATTACTGGAGAAGACGCAACGGAGCAGATTCTCCTTCTCTGATCAGCGCTGCTTCCGAGCTTCGTTATGGTCTGCAAGGCCGTTTTTAACTTCCTCCGAGCCCTAGGCACTTCAAATTGTTACCCTCACCGCTATTTCCAGAGCACCCCCCCCCCTCTTGCCAGTTTGGGTTCTTGAGAGATTTTCCCTTAACTGTCTCCCAGGGGCGGGCCTATGGTACGTGGCGCTCCCTGCAAATGTAACTCCCTTTTATGCTCCAGATCAAGATTTTCTCAGTTTTTGGCGCACCATCGAAGTTGGCGTTCCGATGCGATGCTTACCTTGCTTACCACCCCTGCTCTCTCCCTTTCTTTGTTTTTGCTCTTTGGAGAGTCTTTCCATTATCTACCATCTATGGACCCACATAGTATCCCGGACTGGTAACCGGCAGGGCGTAAAGATAAGATAGTAATTCGCTGTAATTTTAATTTATTTTCTCTTTTTACGCCCCCAAATCTTTTGGGCCCCAGGCACGTGCCTATGCGGAAAAGTGGCCCTTGGGTCTTTATTTCCTCTCCCTGGAAAATCTTCTGCATCCGCCACTGGAATGCATCACTCTTGACGCCCGCATGTCCCTCCCGACAACAAAACACGACGTAAACGTTTTGTTTCTACGCAAATTGCACAACACCAGTCCGGCACAATCCTGCGGCCTTCGACGTCTTTTTGTGGTTTACCTGTCTGCGAGGAAAGAAGAGAAACACACCAAAAAAGATATTCCAAACTTTTCTCGCTACACTTCTCCTCCTGCAGGTGTCGCCCCGGCAAACGAAACTGCTTGCACTTCGCCTCACCTCGCCGGGCAACTTTTGCCATCTCCAAATAGGGGAAACACAGGTAGTGTCATAACCGAGACAAAACCGCTACGGTGAAGAACGACCATTTTTTTTCCACGGAGCAGCCAGCCCAGCAACAACACAACACGGATAACTGTTTTCGGTGATTATTTTTTTGGTGAGTGATTTTTCGTTCGGACCGGGCCGCGACTCTTCGAAGTGTCGGATGGTACTCTTTTGGTAAAAGTGGATGCTTGGTGGTGAATGGTAAGCTTTTGTTAAGTTTTTATTTATTTAATTTATCTTTCACATTTTTCTATCAAAGTTGAAAAGTGCTCATAATTTTGGTTTTGTTCGCCAGTCCACCTTCAACTACCGTAAACAAACATTTTGGTACATTTCTTGAGTGCAGGGAAACGACCTTGCTGGTTTACGGTATTATAAATTGCCTGCCCTCTGACGCTGACCAGTGGCGGTTCCAGATTTTTTTTTTTGAGGTGCTAAGTAAAAAAAAAAGAAAAAAAAAGCTTTTTTCATCCAAACAAAATGTACCATAAAGCAAAATTTTAGTCTAAACCAATATAAAATTTTTTAGAAGGGACAAAGCTATATAAAAAAAAATCATTTTATACCTTTTAAAAATGTAAAATAAAGCAGAGTGTTTTCCTTTAGCAATCTTTTTTTTTTTGGGAGGGGGGAGGAGGGGGCTGATGCCCCCTAGCTCCTCCCCTGGATCCGCTATTGTCCCTCAACTACTACATAAGAACCTCAGCCGCCGGTCCAAGACGACCGACCAATAGGGAAAGACACCAGGATTTATGGAATATTTCGATTTTTTTTATGTACAATACAAAATTTCAAATTTTTACATACGATACAAGTTTACAAGATATATTTACACACATTCAGGATTTTTACAGTTTCTAAAATTTTTCTATTTCTTCTTTCCTGGATTCAAGACCTTCGTTGAATCTTCTTCAATTTCTACATGTTTCATGTGTTGCTTGTATGGACTGTACTAGGACTGACCAACATACGGCCATAGTTCGCCTCGGTGAAAGACTGATGATCGTCAAATAACGGAGATATTCCTGCAGCGCTACTGACAGTAAAATTTCCGTGAATTGAAGGGAAATTGCGGAAAAAATTTTGAGAGTGTATGTTCTTATCTCAAATATAATTTTGAAAAAATTTCTTCCCAGTGTTGTACAAAACATCCTTACACTTTCCTCAGCAGCTTGCACAATTTATGCACTTCCAAAACCTGATTGCTGAGCAGGCCAATTGCATTTCAGAAGGCTCCAAGTCATTAAAATAAAAATATAATCTTAGAGTTTAGACCCGGAAACTTTTTAAGCTAATAATGTCCATTAAGTTAAAAAAAAATGCGAATGGTAATCAATAAAAGGTAGTACTTCAATTCAGTCTTATTTGAGTCCGTACTACTGTGTAACGCATTGATTCTCAAACTTTTAAAAGTTGCTGCTCAAACCCGCCTGAAAAGCTAAAAAATGTTCATTGGTTCTCTTTGCGAAAATCTTGGACTTTACGCTTGCAGCATTGCAGGGTAGTTAACTTGTTCGCTGTCATCGTTGCAAAGACGAGACAGCGGCGATTGCTTCTCGTTGCTTCTTGTCGTCGGTCTTCCAATGCTGTGATGTATCCACTTGCTCCCAAACTCCCCCTCTTTCCAAAAACAGCCTTATACGAGGGTTATTAGATTTACCCCATGTGTAGCCGTAGCCCCCTATTTTACCCGCCGTTGATGTTTCAAAAGCCCACAGCATTGGATAACAATGGGTTTTTAAACATGAAGCTTTATTTTGCAGGGTGATTGCTTAATATCATTTGATTAACTATTTAATTTATTATAAAATTAATTAAGTTCCCTTATCGAAGTTGATGTTATTTCTATTATGCTTGTGCATTTAATCTAATCTATTTATTTTATGAATGAACAGAAAAGCTACAGTGAAACAGTTTTATTTGGTACTAATTTTACGTTAGACTAATAATCTGTAATCTGTTTGATATCTTCTAAAATTAGATATTCCGTTTTTTATATCTAATTAGAAGATAACCAATAGCTATTTAGAAGATAATCAATAGCTAATTTTTAAAAAATAAAATCGTAAAATTTTAAAAAACTTTTAAGCAGTTCTACACTATTAAAAATTACTGTTATTATTCGTACATTTGTTGCAGATAGAATAGATAGACACATTCTTTACATTTAAGGTGACTATAGATGGTTTTACAGGAAGAATTTTATAGAAGGAACTCAATCGTTCTTTGAATTATTCTTTCAACTGAAAAATTAAATATTAATACAGCTATTGCTATAAAGATAAAAACAGAAAAACTGGATGGAAGGAAAAATTTTCTTGAATTGGAATAGCAAAATGTTTTCTGTGATTTTATGAAGAGTTATAAATGCAAATTGTGGAAACATGAAAAAATTATTCAGCCTTGACTGAACAGAAATATTTGTGCAAAAAAGTTGAATAACTGACTGATTATAATTGTTTTAAATTCATAATTTATGCATTAAAAACTGTTGCAGAACTTTGTTGATTTTTCCAAAATAATGTTTAAAACATTTGCTAAATAAAGTGTCAGAAAAAGGTATTGAAAGAAAAAAAAATTCTTGTATTATGTTTAGTTCGAGTGAATAGGAGGTATGAGTTATTCTTTGAACTGAAAAATTAAACATGAGTAAAAATTGGGTGATTTAAAGTTAGCAACAGAAAACTGAGCTCAATACTTGGTTATTTCAGTTATTCTTTAAATAAAGAGTATTTATTTCTATAAGATTTCTTCGGAATGCCGTTATTAAACTTTCTACCTTATGAATTGTTTCGACAAAATAAAATATTTTGACCGGTTGTTAATTTTTGAGATTTTTTTAAAACTGGGTGGCTGTCAAACATAATCTACTAATGTATCTTTTAATGTTTTTTATGAATTAAATTTCGGAATCATATGCAAAAGCTTATATATTTTTTTTCATCTCTAAACGATAATTAATCGTTTGAAAGATCATTTGCAAATGCATAATGTTATTTCTTTACATAGAAATTGGGAGTTGCTGATATTATCAATTGATACATTCTGATTCATTCATTACTTAAAAAGCTTAAAGAAACCGCTAATTGTATATTTAATCAGTATTGCACCACAAAAAATTAAGTTCTTTGCACAAACAGTGTTAGCATGTCGGTTAATTTTAAGTTAATAAAAACGCATGTATAAGAGCGGAAAACACAATTCTATTTAGCTCAATAATAAGCAAAGTCATATACATAACTACAGTCGAACAAACTTAATGAAATATCTGTTATTGGAATATACCCCTTATTGTAATAAAATTTCAATATACCATACTGCAATAATTATTCAATGTGATCCCACATAATGGAGACATCCCGCTATGTCGATGTAATAAACAAATCCCGCTTATTAGAATAATTTTCGTGGCAAATTGGCTGTTCCATTAAGTGGGTTTGTCTGCGTTAAGACTGAACGACACTGGTTTTTATGAACTTCTTTATTATGAACACATTCGATTTTATGAACTGGCGAGTAGTCCCGAGTACACACTCCCATAAGCTATTTTACGACTTGATTATCAGAACTAGAGTGGTTCCTACTAATTCGAAAAAACGTGCCTCGGCTGTAAGTAAAATTTTAAGACCAAACAACAACAAAACTTCAAACAAATACATTATTTGAGAATTGCAACCCTAGTTTCCCCCGAAAATATTCTAAAATTAAAGCTACTGCCAGTGATTCTATATCATGCTGCCATATGTAAAATTTAATATTTTTATTTTGTGAATATTAATCTCACTGGCATTCACAAAAGTTTACTTTTCCGCTAACGTTTATTTATTTATCATTATTATTTTTTAAATTTGAAAGGCAAATGACGTATTTAGTATCAAACGAAAATTCCTAGTAACGGTATAGTTTTATGAATGTGGCAAAAATTATTTGTTAAATTTTCTTCTTATTTTTTATTTTATTTATGGGATATAATGCTGTAAGCTTCATTGCCATTTCATCCTAATAATAATAATAAATGAATAAATATTTGACATGAATCTACTAAGAAAGGTTACTAATAGGATTATAAAAAGATCTGTAAACTCAATGTAATAATTTATTATAAATTTGAAATACGGAATATGCTATCGTCAGTGCTCGCAACATATATAAATTCAGTGACAGTCCAAGCATAATTAATAATTTAATATTAATTTTATAGTTCTTATATTAATTCTAGCTTACTCATAGCATGCAACAGTTATTGATATTTTGTCTCAGTTGTTTTCCATATAACGTAGCTACAGACGCAATGCTTAACGTGCTTTCTATGAAACTTAATGTTCTTTCTTCTGATATTTTTAAGTATTCAATGAATTTTTGTAAAACCAGTATTTAAAATTTCAACTGATTACTTAAAAAAAGTACAAAAAATATTTAAAAAATAATAAAAATACAAAAGGCGCATTGCGTCACTAGTAGATAACGGGCAAAAAAAGCGAAGGCAGAATATCAATAACTGTTCAAGAAATACCCCCTTCTGCTGTATAGTTACACTGAACCTTGACTCACTGATTCACTGACTCTACAATGATTCCGGTTGAACCGTTACTCCAAAAAAAATTATTTTTTAATCACAAAAAGTAATAAAATCTACACCGTTTCTACGACCCGAAAGTGCCACTCTTTTGTGCTTAGAGACCTGCACGGGCCGGCCCGGTCCGTGAAAGCCCGGCTTGGCCCGACCCGCGGGGCGGGTACGGGTACGGGAATAATAAATCTGTTGTCAACGGGCCGGGTCGGGCCGGGCCAGACTCTTGTCTAGTTTTTTTTTCCCCTAAAAAAAAAAAAAATAATATATATATATATATATATATATATATATATATATTTAGAAATTGGCTTCTGTAGGTAATAAATTATGGAATCGTAGGGCTATTACTCTGTTTACTTTGAAAGACTGATGTGGGAAAGTATTCAAATTTTGTTGCACTTAGAAAAAGATGTCATAACATTTGTTTTCCTTTTGTATATCATTAGCGGCGCCTATGATGGCCACCAGACCGCGCAGATACAGCTATGTCCCGATTCCAGGTCGGCCGGAGATTTGCACATTATTCTACTTTATGAATTAACATCTAATTAAAAATATTCCACTTTACAGAATATATATGCATATAAATGGTGGTTATTTTAATATTAGTATTAATTTAATGTAGTAGTTAACATTAATAACTTTTCTTAATATAAAATACCTGAAAAATATTTATCGATCTATTTGCTCGTCTTTACATTTTTTAAAATTTCTGGAATTTTCGAATTTTTGTTCCTCAACTATGGGCCCGTACGGACTGGGCCGGGCCGTGATGTTTGTTTCAAATGTGTTACGGGCCCGGGCCGGACCTACAAATTCGAGAATTTCGGGCTCGGGCCGGGCCGGGACTCAATTTTCAGGCCCGTGCAAGGTCTCTATTTGTGCTTGAAAATTTTCATAATTATGTGTAAAAAGAAGGAAAATAATCTGCGGTACTTTAAAAATCTGAAAATCCACCAGTTCCCCAATTTTCAAACGATCTTTCGCTATTTTCAGCTCTATTTTATGTTCGAAAGTAGAAAAGGTTAAACATTTGCGTGACAAAATTAGGTGTTGCTAGTGACAATTATGCCATATGAAGTCACGGTTGTCAGGCTTTGAAAGGAAAATTGCGATTCCAATTTGTTTCAAATAGTTCTTCTAGATTGTCCAGTTTAACGTTTTTTTCACAAATAAAATGATTTCCTATGCACGAAACATCGACATAAGAAGGGATGTTCCCAGCGAAACGAATTTCGAATCTTTCGAATTCGAAAAGTTTTCGCACGTTTTTAGAAGAAAATGAAATTCCGATTTCGGTATGTAATAAAAGTTGAATATGAAATTATTTATTTTAAGTTGGCAAAGATTAAATATATTGATTGTAGATGTATTTTTTGTCTATTTTTTTCCTAGCGCCCATTGTAATTGCCTGCACAAAGGCTTTGATTTCAAGTACAATAATCTTTGCAATTTGGCTGTTAAAAAAAAAAAAAAAAAAAAGAAAAGAAAATATACTTTAAGACCTCCGAACACCAACCAAAATAAAACAATTCGACCAGGGGAAAATTTAGGCTCAGTTTTCATAAGCTGCACAGGTGTAGCTATAGATTTCAAATGAGAGGGGTCCAGCTATGGTGGGAGGAAGCAGGGGGTGTAGTTCCATTTTAACTATAAAATTCAATTGACAGTAAGCTTTTCTATAAATATTCAATAGTATTACAAATTTTTATTTCCTTTATTACTCGCAAAATTTCAGAGTTACAAAATTAATATAATTTAAAAAAATTAATATAAAACTTTCAAAATTTGTATGAAATAAAAAAACATTTTTACCGCATACTATTTTGAGGTATGGATAGAAAAGGTGGATATGTGGGCAAAATTAGCGTTTTTGAATAGACTAAGGGGTTCCCCTCTTACGTCAGTGCACTGTAATAGACTAAATGGATTGTGTCTAATGAAATTCTCAGGAAAAAAAACTTAACACAATGAATTGCACTGTAAATCTTTTTCAAAGAGCGACACAGTTTGCAAAATATTTTATTTTGAAAACATTTCTTGTTTTTTCTGGACGTTATCCTTTTTGATACAGGGTTATCGTTTATTACCGTACAACTTGTGAAGAGACACTCTGAAAATCCTTTACACGATAAGCTTCTTTTTATTTGACCACATAATTTTTTTTAAACAGCACTCCTTAAGGCCGTAGTTTGAATAAACAAAATTTGCTTTACTTTCTTAGTACACAGAAAAAATGAACTAATTGAGCCATGACCTCGAAAAAATTTAGGACGATTCTTCATAAACTGTATTATACTGCTTAGTAAACAGAAAAACTGTGCCTTTTATGAAAATTCAATAAAAAAAAATTCAAACGACAATAATTTTCGAAAAAAGTGAGAGTTTTGGCCAAATTTTCAGTTTTGAATGATTTTTTTTGAAAGCGTCATAAGTGAAACAGTTTTGTATTTTATTTCATTTTATAGATCAGTTCGTAAAGCGATATCTTAAAAATTTCTAACGATATAATTTGAAGGAAAACATGTGATTTTTGTACACAAATACTACGAAACTAATTATGTCACATGCATTTCGAAATTTTTAGAATGCCTTTTTTCAAGCTGTACTATACAGCGCAATAGGCGATAAAACTCAATAGCGAAACTTTCAGAAAAAATTCTTAAAAATCGAAAATTTAGAGGGACTTCTCATTTTTCGAAAATTTCTGCTGTGCAATGCCTTGTTGAAGAATATTTTCCGGAAGTTTTATAAAAGGTACCGTTTTTTCATTTATTACGGTGGGTAGTCAAGATTAGAAAGAATCACCTTGAATTTTTTCGAGCCCCTGGTGCAATTAGCTTATTTTAATTTGTGTACTTTGAGAACGATTTAATTTCTTCGAACTCTTTTAAGTCTCTGACATAATTAGCACTTTTTTATTTGTGTACCTAAATCTCATGATTTTTTTCCGAACTGCAGTCTTTACGAGCAGAGCCCGATCAAGACAATTGTGGGTCCTGGGACAATCATTTTTGTAAATATTTCTTAAAATAACAAATAATTCAAAAATTTTGCAATTTTTTAACATTAAAAATATTGTTTACAAAATGTGGTTAGTTATTTTCCTACATATTGGTATGTTATATCAACTGTAGAGCATTTCGAAGAATTAAAAATAAGCTTAAATTAATTTATACACTGTAAATTTGAATCATTCTCATTGTTCATATAATTTAAAAAATCATTTAACTTTTGAAATTTTTTTTATCCTTTGTAATTCTATTTTAAATTTATAAAAGTGTAAGGTGTAAGATTTTTGGGCCCTAAAATCTGTGGGCCTTGGGCAGTTGCCCCGTTCGCCCTGCCGGTAATACGGCACTGCTTACGAGCAAAACGCTGGCCGCGTAAACAAACTTTCAGTTTCCGCTTCGAACGTCCACATCAGCTGTTGAATCACACTCGTCCACCACTTCCCTCTTTTATCCGCACCATTTCAGGAGTCACAGTTACAGTTACCCTGAAAAAAACCTGCAATTACGGTCATGCTCGCGCGAGAAAGGTCCAGTGCAGGCGGAACGGCGATTTTTTTTTTTTCACTGCAAACCGTGTGCGACCCGCGTCCTTTCTTGCATGCCCCACTGACTTGCTTGCTTGCCCGCACACAACAAGCACCCTTGTTTTCCTCCCCCCCCCCCGCCCCCCGCCCCTCCGCAATTAACGACACTGTTTGACTAGCAATTACCGCCGGATTTGAGAAACAATTGTAAATAAGACGTGGTTTTTGGTTGTTTGTGTGTGTTGTGTACTAGATATTTTTATTTTCATTTTCAGACCGTGGAAGCGTTATCGGTCCATTTGGTACTGTGAGTCATGTACAAGTTCTGGGCCGTTTCACAATGCAGAAGCATGGCGAAAGAATACTGCTCAAATTTACGAGTACAACGAAGTAAATAACGGCATCACTAAGATTCTTCTAAAGCACCTAAAAAGAAGAGTTTGAAGCTCTTCCATTCCACCTGTCTATCTGTGATCTAAATATATACATAATTTTCTCTAGCTCTTTGTTCTTACCGTACTTCAAAGAAAGTGCTTATTATGATTACGATTTGTCTGTCCTTCCGTCTACCATTCTGCCTGTCTGTCTAGCAAGAAGTGCACGCATAGTTCCTTGTTATTTTACATGAAGCGTTTTCTAACATTCTGGATAATAATGATACTTTGTTAAATTCACACAAAATTCAAAACACGAAGCATTTCCAATACTCTGAATAGTGATGGATTGCTTGCCTGTCAGTTTGCTTGCCGAATTCACACTGAATTCTAAATCATGAAGCGATTTTCAGTGCTCTGAAGAGTGGCAGTTTGTTTATCTGACAGTTTGCTTGTCGAATTCACACTGAATTCTAAATCATGAAGCGTTTTTCAGTCCTCTGAATTGTGACAATTTGTTTATCTGACACTTTGCCAAATTCACCCTGAGTGCTACACCAGGAAGCATTTACCAGTACTATGAGTGACAGTTTGTTCATCTGACACTTTGTCAAATTCTCACTGAATTCTAAATCACGTGGAATGTTTTTCAATACTCTGAATAGTGATGGTTTGCTTGTCGAATTCACACTGAATTCTAAATCACGAAGCGTTTTTCAGTACTCTGAATAGTGACAGTTTGTTTATCTGACACTTTGCCAAATTCACACTGAATTCTAAATGATGAAGCGTTTTCCAGTATTCTGAATAGTGCTAGTTTGTTCATTTGACATTTTGCTTGTCAAAGTCACACTGAATTTTAAATCATGAAGTGTTTCCCAGTCCTCTGAATTGTGACGGTTTGTTTATCTGACACTTTGTCAAATTCACACTGAATTCTAAATCATGAAGCATTTGCCAGTACTCTGAGTGACAGTTTGTCAATCTCACACTTCGCAAATTCTCTCGCAAATTTTCACTAAATTCTAAATCACATGGAATGTTTTTCAATACTCTGAATAGTGATGGTTTGCTTGCCTGACAGTTTGCTTGTCGAATTCAAACTGAATTCAAAATCATGAAGCGTTTTTCAGTGCTCTGAATAGTGACAGTTGGTTTATCTGACATTTTGTTTGTCAAATTCACACTGAATTCTAAATCATGAAGCGTTTTCCAGTATTCTGAAGTGGCGGTTTGTTTATATGACACTTTGTCAAATTCGCACTGAATTCTCAATCATCAAGCGTTTGTCAGTACTCTGAGTGACAGTTTGTTAATCTGACACTTTGCCAAATTCTCACTGAATTCTAAATCACATGGAATGTTTTGCAACACTCTGAATAGTGACGGTTTGCTCATCTGATACTTAGTTCATCAAATTTACATCGTACTAGCTGGGGACAAACGAAGAACTCGCTGGAACATTTGATAACTTCCCTTTAAAGAATACTTGCTTTTATTTACTTGAAAATTAATGTTATTTAATTATCGTTAAAGTTATTGCAACTGTAAATTTTTTTTTAGATGATATTTTGTTAGGTACTGAGTGAGGCATGTCCCTTATTGATATGTTCGGCTGCATATAGCCGTGTTTTACAAGATCTTTCTTTGTAAAACTACTGGTCGGAAGTATTGGACATAACACCTCCATTCCATACAGTAGGTATCCAGACACGATGATACCGCATTAAAATGGCAGTTATCTTACTGCCATTTTAATAGGGCATTATGTTCATACCTATCTTCACGATTGAGAAAAATAGAATCTTCAAAATCGATATTATGTTTTGAGAATGGTATTTCTTGTCTTGGCTAGGCCATTTTGTTTTTAAAACTTAGCTTTTTGTTAGTCTTATCCAGACAGCTTTCTCCTGGACATTGGCATTTCTGCTTACAATATGATAAAGATGCGAAATTTCTTTGTGAGATATTTTAACTTTTCCTCTCCCTTTCCAGTCAATTTTGCATCCCTGGTGGCACCAAAGATGATATCCAAGAGAGTGGTGTAATCTCTTTTCAAAATGTAGTTAAAAACTCAAGGCAAACAGCATCGACGTATGGATCATGATTACATGTTGAAAACCTCTGATAGCGGACGCTTCTCCCGATCGAACATTTTTGCCGTACAAATAGTGGGCTCTAAAAACCTCCCATCAGAGGACACCGAAAAAAGCAGACAAACCTCTGTTAGCACATGGATTATGATGCATTTTTCAGCTCATTGAGACAAGGAAGACAAACAGGACCGGACCGGATTACGATACACTTTCCAACATAATGTCACAAGAAGAACAGTCAGGGCTAAGGCATGTATTATGATGCGCTTTCCGAAACAAGGAAACGAACTAGGGAATGCAATCCCGCACTTCTTTTCGTCTAGCGGGATTTCGGGATTGAGATTTATTAATCCCGCAGGATTGACATTTAATTTAGCTAGATTTCATTTCAACAGAGAAAAGTAGAAAAGAAGTAAGATTTTAAGCCCTATGCAGTTTAACTTTAATAATATAATAATAATTAATCTTATGAGATAATTAATACAATAACTTACAGAAATATGAAAATTATAATCATGATACTCAGAATAATATACTAAATTACATCATATGTCAGTTGCTAAAAATGAGGAATTTACAGAAATATACAATTTATATTCACATACGTTATTTTCTTAGATGCTGAAAAAAGAACGTACAAAATCGAACAAATCGAATGAATCATTCACTAGATTTAATTTTAGCAAAAAAATTAAACGTGTGAATTATGTATAAAACCGAAAATGAAAACTTCTTATAATTAATTCGTGACTGTTCGCTAAAAGATAAATTAGTTTGAAATATTCCAGTTCGATTGGAGATTGGGAAGTTCGCGAAAAATTTAGATTACGATGTTTGGATTTAGATGTTTGATCCAGACTCTCATTGGAAGATAAATGAAAAAAATAAATAAAACCTTAAATTATAATTTGTAATTATTGTTTCGTTTATTGTTAGATAAGAGACATAAATATGCAATTTTTTTTTAGGTCTATTGATTGGGAAAGCAGCGTGAGATTGTAAAAATAATAATGTATTTCTCAGTGTCAATCCCGCGAGATTACGGTAATTCCGCGGGATTAGTACCGCAAACATTTGTGAGGGATCCCGCGGGATAAGGATTGCATTCCCTAAAACAAACAAACAGAGCCGACGCACGAACTACCCAGATAGCACAGTTGTCCATTTTATATCCATTTCTGATCCATCTCGCCCATATTACGTCCATGTCTATAGACAGACATCCAGAAGACATCTATTTATGGACATAAGCTGGAAAATCCAGAAAATGTCCATGAATAGACCAAAACTAGACATAAAATTTCCAGAGTAAGTCTTTTTTTATAGACGTATTCCTGATAATCCATATGTACCTTAGTGAAATGGCAAGAAATTTGGATGGAGATGTCCAAGACTTGACCTAAGTAGGTCCATATATAGACACTGATGCCCAAGACTTGCCCATACTAAGTCCATAAATAGACAAGCACGTCCATAATTACGTCTATATGGATGTCTATAAGACGCCATATGGGCGTTCTATAGTGCCATATTGACGTAAAATGAACGAGAATCCGACGAATCCTGCATGTTTAATGGACATGTCAACTTGTCTATATGACGTCTTCTAGGAATGTTCTGGACAAGTTTGTGCTATCTGGGTATGATGCACTTTCCAACATAATGAAACAAGAATGATAACTAATGCCAACGCATGGATTATGATACACTTTTAATATATATCCCTTCAGAGCGTACTTAAAATCTTAAAGTATTTAATTTTTTCTTTACACTCTTGCCTTTTTCCTTTTTATTGTTCTTTGGAGGGTGAATCGAAAACAGCCTTCTCTTAATTCACTCACTTTAAATACACAATCGAAACGAAGTGCATAATTCAGCTCTTTAAACACAGTTTATCACTTTCGTTCCTGTCTAAAAAAAACACAACTCCCGAAGCCAGGCCGCGAATATGGTTGCACAGGCGAGTTGCGTGCCGTGATTGATAACTTCACGGTAAATGACTGTAATAATCTCCAAGCGTCCATTATCTTCCGTCCTATTCTCTAAAATCATTAAGAAAGTGTTGCTTGCGCTTTCTCTTTTGCCTGTTGTTAAAAAGCAATTACTGGTCAAGAATATTTGTTTTTTTTTTCATCTCTTTCATACCGTTTAGTCATCTTGTATGCCTTAGTGACAATGGGTAATTTGAAATGAGCGAACGAATTCGGTAATTGACTTTAGCTTAACCCTTTGACGAGCAGCCATTTTCACATCTATGTAGAATAAATAATAGTGCAAAGCCGAAAAAGTACACCCGTTGCCATCTCTCGAGTTAACTACCAGCAACATGGAGGTCGATAGAATCGCCGATCGCGTGTTACAGACCTGAAGTCCTTTTTAACACGCTTTTATTAGTTTCACCTGTATGTATGTATGTATGCATGTTTGTTTGTTGTATGTAAAAAGCAATGTATTTGGAATATTTTGAGTGCTCCTGTAGAAAAACTATAAATGCTACATATACTATTTTCAATAGGGTACATGGTACAGTAGATAAGAATAACATATTTAAATTTCGTAGAAATCGATGCATATTTACGGAAGTTAGAGCACGGACGGACGGACAGACAGGCAAACCGAAATCATAAACACTTTTCAACCTTGTAGGAAAGTGTTAAAAACTAAAAAACACGCTTTAGTGATAAATTGAACTCACTAAAAAGTGAAAAGTAAATTTTAATATAGAAATAAATTAATGAACGAAAAATAGTATTATTGTGAAAAAAGCGTATGAAGCCTATGGTACATAAGTACAATGAACTAATTATCTCAGGCACTAAAATATTTTGAGACTGTCTTTTTACAAGCTGTATTGCATACTGAAATGAACGATCAACCTGTATCAGTTACAAAACTTTTAGAAAAATTTCTTAAAAGTCGAGAATTTTGCAAAATGTGTCACTGTGAGAAAAATCTTGCAATGCAGTTCCATGTCTAAGAATTTTTCTGAAGTCACAGTTCTTTCGCTTATTACAGTGTGCAATGCAGCTTGAACCATCTTGAACTTTTTAGAGACACTGGCGTGTTATTGGCGCTATTAGTTTTTTTCAATTTATGTACCAAGACCAAAAACAGGTTTTTAACTGTTCGAAAAGAACCGTTTTTTTTTTTTCGAACCTTAAATGATGTTGAAAAAAAAATATATATTTTAAATTTTTCCTTACATAAGACCGTTATGCAGGAACATAGTCCCACAAAAAAAATATAGTTTTGTTTGGACAACAAAGTTTAATTTTTACAAAATATTCAAAGCAGACATTCGAATCTCAACAGAACTTAGTTCAACAAAAAATAGCATTTCCACAGCTTGCAACAAAGTGGACGAGATTTCATCTTCCGTGACTTGTTGTAATTGAAAATCAAGTGAAAAGATACACCTATTGTAAAAAAATAAGTAAATAAGAGGTGCAAAAGAAAACATAGGAATTTCTAGTTTTGCATGGTTATCTTCGACTTTTCACGAAAATGCGATTTAAAAGCAATTCTGATGTCAGCAAAATAACGGAGTCATGACTATCACAAAGAATGCGTAAGAGTACAAGTGGGTGGATATTAACCCTTTGAGTAGCAACCCTTTACCAATGCTGAAAAAAGGGCAGCCGTTGCCATCGCTCGACTTAACTACCAGCAAGATGGCGGACGATCGAAACGTTCATCACGTGCCACAGATCTAGAGACCCCGACGACAGCTGGCTGTGCCCGGCACAGTGAACGTTTCGATCGTCCCGATGAACGTTTCGATCGTCCGCCATCTTGCTGGTAGTTAAGTCGAGCGATGGCAACGGCTGCCCTTATTTTAGCATTGGGCAATTTATCCAGCTGTTCTCGCATTCTTCAATTTTTCAGCAGATGTCAGTGCTGTTTAAAAATAATCGTGACCATTTTTTTTACGGGAAATGACGTGCTAAAGGTAAAGGATTTTCGTGGAGCTATGTCACCCGCAACTATTTTTATAGAAATGAAATCTATTCTTCGTGACTGGAAACAGTCAAAACGTCCGAGTTTGGTGTTCCCAGAGAGGGAACACTGCGCGTTAAAGGGTTAAAGTTTTTGTCAGATGGATTGGAATTTGTCGCAGCACGGAAGCATCAAGCTTGTATGTTTGAAATGATTTACGTCAGTAACGTTTTCTACTATTTTGGACATTGAGGTAGAATTTGCTGAATTGAATGTAATAGATTTCAATTTATAACTGATTAATTGAAAATTATTAATAACTGTTATCAAGACTTATCTTCTTATATAATACTCTAACGTATGATGTACCAAAATCGACGATATTTCCATTCTGCGAACGGCAAGAGCTAGATGTAAACATTAGTGCAATAACAATAACGCATGTGCAAAAATCCAACTTCGGTTTGCTTACCCAGACAGCACAGCAAACTTGCATCAAACTTACAGCAAGCTTGCTGTGCTGTCTGGGAATCTATCAAGTCAATAAACTTGAATTAAGCTTGAAAATTTCAAGCGTTAAGCTTAATGCAAGCTTGAATCAAGTGTTCTAGTTTACACTTGCCCAGCTTGCATTAAGCTTGACATAGCAAGCTTAATTTCAAGCTTAAAAAAATTCCTAAATACACGGGGCGCACGTCGGCGAACTCGCCTTGCGCCCCCTAGAGAGGAAAGCCACGGCGCTTACTTGTGACGTCACACCGAATAGGTAAAGCAAAGCGTTTCCATTGGGTTTCTCCTCTCTCCCGCAGCACGGGATACAACCCCACTGGAACCAAATGGAAACGCTTTGCTTTACCTACTCGGTGGAACCCGTACTACCCTTGCCCCCAATGGAAACGCTTTGCTTTACCTACTCGGTGTGACGTCACAAGTAAGCGCCGCGGCTTTCCTCTCTAGGGGGTGTTGACTTGCCCCACATATTTTATTTTTCCACGCATTTTCCCCTCTACGCTGAAATTTCAAGTTATTTTAATCTGTTACCATAAAACGTCCGCGGCTGGGATCGAACACGGTACTTAAGGGTTGGGAAGCCAGCGTCCTAACTACTCGGCCAACCTGAGTTGCGCTAATATGACTAAAGTTTGAAGCGACTGTTAGGGTTATCACGCCGTTTTCCGGCGAGATCGATCAGTGGCCGATGTGTTGATCTGTTTCTTTTATTTTTCCATGGGATGAATCAAAATTGAAATAATGTTATGTGTGATTTAGAGATTCTACTAATAGGGAAATAAGCATAATATAAACTTAAAAGCAGCACACGTTTTAAAACTTTCAATATCGCGACACTCATGTTGGGCAATACTGGCCAAAATCGAGACAAACGACTGATTTTGAAATCAATTTCGTAGTATAATTGTATTTTATTTTGAAGAATTTCCATATTTGGAAATAAAGGATCTTTTTTTTTTTAATTCTATGGTCAAGTACATTTATGACTGATGATAAATTATTTGTTATGTGGATGTGGCTTTCCAAATCAAGCAGTCATCAAGTTGTATTCAAGCTTGACAGTTCAAATGACTTCTCCAAGCTTGCTGCAAGCTGAAAATGAATTGAACTGTCAAGCTTGTATTAATACGTCAAATTCAAAGAAATGTCAAACTTGATTTAAACTTATGTGCTGTCTGGGTTGTTGTCTTGTTGTAATGTCTTGCCTGTGGCCTCCACAGCCAGTTGTATCAAAATGTTCTAGAGCTCTGTAGCACGCGATGGGCGATTCGATAGACAGCTATTTTTCTGGTAGTTAAATCGAGCGATGGCAACGGCTGCACTTCTTCGGCATTTGGCAGTCTTCTCTTCATCTTGTTGTTCTTCTATATTGATGTATATATCTTCATCCTATTCTCTAATTCTCAGCAGATGTTAAAAATAATCAATGATTTTTACGAGAAATGGTATGCTCATTAGAAAAGGATTCTCGTGTGAGTATGTCCTGCTCCAGTATTTTATTGAAACTAAATTTATTCTTCATGAATCAAAACAATCAAATTATCAGATTTGTGTCAAGGCGAGGACACCGCCCGTTAAAGGATTAAAATTGTGATTGACTTGCTAATTAGGACAAGTTCTTTATTGAAAATATGATACATATATTTTATAGAGCCTCCTATGTAGAGAACATAAAATTTATAGACTTTTGGCGACCCTCTCCCATAAAAATAAAATCATGGATTATGCTCTATAATTGGTCTATTTAGTTTACTGTATGACTTATTTGCTGTGTGCAGTATTTAGTAAAAATACAGAAGACATTTTAGAAAAGTATAGTACAATTGATGCATATGTCATCATTCATCTTTCATGAGTATGAATTCTCATGAATGATGCATTGAATGATGGAGATGTATTAAACGTTCTTTGTAATGGATGGCTGCCATAGAAATCAGCACATAAAAGTGACATCGTTAAGATGTTCTGCGAGACTAACTCAAAGAACGGCAATAACTCAATCAACTTTCAGCGCCTGTAGTTGACGGAAAAACAACTTTTTATTTGCACTTTCTCGACCCAAAACAAAAAAAAACATTATTTTATAACGCCCACACCGGACAACTAAGAAATAAACAAACAAATAAACAAACACGTGTTGGCAACACTTGTTGTAATGGCTGCAACCTGACCCATTTTTACACGGCAACAGGGAGTGAAAGTTAACTCCTTTCATCTTGTCTTAAAAGTTGTAGTATTTTTTTTTTTTCGTCTCCCTTACAAGTTTTATACCTTTTCAGTACATGCAGGCGACGTCACATTTTGTTAAATCCTCTCTCTTTCTTTCCGCACATTTTAACGGAGTTATTCCGTTATTTTACGTCGGAATTGCGTGTCTGTGTCGCCCGGGTCGAGAGGTTATGAGAGGCAAGTTTTTTGGGGCTTGATTTAACTTTTCCAAACAATGCCGGTTTCTCAAGGATTTTTTTTTTTTTTAATTTTTTCTTGGCGAGAGAGGTAGCCGATGAAAAATCGTGATTAGTGGGTGTAAACTGAACGTTTTTCTTTATTTTTCTTTTAACATTCGCCGAATACATTGGTTATTTACATAATTTAAATGCAGATTGTAATTCGGATGTAAAGAATTTCTGTTATTTGGATCGCTGATTTTTGCCGTTCAAGTTTTCTTTTCTTTCTTTTTTCTTTTAAAAGATGAAAACAATGGCTGGCACGTTTATTTAAGGCCAGAACAATATGGAAAATAAATACCATTCTTTGCTCGGTGATCTTGATTTTTTAGAAAATGATTTATTCCATTTAGAAGAATGTGTATTTGTCTTTTTTTTGTTCTGTTTCATCACAAGAATGGACATATGAATGTGGAAAAGGCTTAAAATTTAGCTGAAATAAGTCAGTGCTATGAAAGAGAAAGTAGAGAAGAAATTCTTTAAAATTAAGGTTATTTATAAATGAATATAAAAATTCAAATTACGAAAAATGAGACAGTTTAACTAAATTCTAAAACTATCTTGTTCATTGCTTAATACAATAACTGCCTTATTACTTGCTGTATTGTTATTAAATTATACACACCTTCAGTGGCGTAGCCAGAAAATTTTCATAGGGGGTGGGGGTTACGGCTACTGCAAGTCACATATATGTATACGTGTGTGTGTGATAAGGGAGTGAAGAATAAACATTTTGTATCGCAAAAAATTCCTCATGTGAAGGGGGGGGTTGTGATCCCCCATCCCCCTCCCCCCTTGGCTACGCCACTGCACACCGTGCATCATTATTATCATTATTATTTAATTTCAAAATTAAAACGTATTCGTATGAAAAAGAAATCAAACTGGAAAATTAGGTCTTGATTTACAGCTTTTCATTTTTTTAAACCCAACTAATACTAATATCGATGTCATTGTTATAACACAATTTAAAAAGTACATTAAATGTCAGCCTCGGTGAACAAGCAATGATGTAAAAAATACGTCACTAGCGAATTAAGGTTTTGCACATTTTCACAAAATCTAAAACAGCAAATAAACATAAAAGATCTACGGAAATTGTTGTAAATTGAATAGCCGCATTGCCCCCAGATGGCTTAAAGTGTTAGCTCCCTAAAAAAAAAAAAAGCAATTCTTGCCAAATTTTAAATGTTTTTCAAGATTTTGAAAAAAGCGACATTTATCGTTTCAGTCGTTGCCGATCATGTTATCAAATTTCATTTTATTCTCTTCAGCTATTTTTGAGGGGTACGAGAAGAAATATTTTGACAATTCTCACAAAAATCTCAAAATCTATGAAATATTTAAAATATTTTTGGTATCTATAGCTTAAATTAACTTACCAGAACTCTAAGATAATTTCATATTTCATTCATTTCCATTGGAATTCCAATGAATCTCAGCTCAGTTTTTTCTAACTCAATTCTAACTCAGTTTTTACAAGATCTCAAAATCTATAAATTGCGCTCGTTATCTATAAATTGATCGTACTTTGCGCTTAAAGTTTAAGAGACTACCTGTGGTGATGCTAGATTTATTTCATTTGCTTCAGTGGTTTATACGTGATGGACAAACAAAAATTTACGCATTTTGAATGAATTTTTGAAAAATCTCAAAATCTAATCTAACATTTCAAAAATTGACACTTAGAGTTTGAATCGAGTGACCACCTATCATGTCATAAATTTCATTTCACAGCAGGCCAGTTGTGTCTAAAATGTTCTTGAGCTCTGTGGCACGCGCTGGCGATTCGATCGACCGCCATCTTGCTGGTAGTTAAATCGTGCGGTGGCAACGTTTGCACTTTTTCGACATTGGCAGTCTATCCAGATGTCCTCCTTAAGTATTTAATTGAAATCAAATTTATTCTTCGTGAATCAAAACAGCCAAAATGTCAGTGTCCTCACAGCGAGGACACCGCGCGTTAAACAGCGAGGACACAGGGTTAATTAACAACATCAAAAACTCATCATTTTGTGGTTTCATTTAATGACACCTCGAGGCTTGCGTGCTATTGCTTGCATGTCTGAGAAGCGTGTAAAAGCGCGTGCCTGCGTGCATTTTATCAGCGTGCATAAAATTACATGTTATAGTGTTTATTAATAAGCAGTATTCATGTTCATGTAAATCTAATTACCTTCGAATTAGCTCACTTTCCCTACTTACTATTGTATGCTCACCCGTTACAAAATTTAACGATCGAGATTGCATGTGACATGCAAAGACTATGATGAATTCCCCAACACTAATGTATTCTGAGCAAGCACTATGACGAATATCAAATTAGTATATTGAATACAAGTAATAATAGTAGTTCATGGAATGCAAGCATAAGCAAGTTCTTTCCTGTAACCTCATGGAAAGAACTATAAATATCATTTACCATGGTTGGAATAACTTAGAGAGCTTTAATAAAACCACAAAGATGTATTCACTTTCTTTGAAATAGAACAACGTCATTAAAGGTTCTCTTTAAATCACCTGAGGACTATAACGTGATTGCGAATGCTTTTGAGTTGTACTTACTTCATTTACAATCGGAAGCATGCAATGTTAGTTGCCAATAACTTGCATCACAATCACGTAATTCATAATTCAACTGCCCGACCGTGGCAGAGTGGATAAGTCACTGAACATAAAAGACGGCTGATGTGGGAAGGTCCAGCGCTCTGGCCTGCCATTCGGCGGATGATCTAACGGGTTGGAGTTTTGGTCGGTTTTCTCCTAAAAACCCATTAAAAAGTTCTCCGACCAGGGTATCCCCCAATAGGCAGATAGCCCTTTCGAAACTAAGCCTTAAAACCCTTTGAGGCGCAACCCTTTCCCAATGCTGAAAAAAGGGCAGCCGTTGCCATCGCTCGACTTAACTACCAGCAAGATGGCGGACGATCGAAACGTTCATCGCGTGCCACAGATCTGGAGACCCTTTCTTTGACGACACCTGGCTGTGCGGCACAGCCAGCTGTCGTCAAAGAAAGGGTCTCCAGATCTGTGGTACGCGATGAACGTTTCGATCGTCCGCCATCTTGCTGGTAGTTAAGTCGAGCGATGGCAACGGCTGCCCTTTTTTCAGCATTGGGCAATCTATCCAGCTGTTCTCTCATTCTCCCATTTTTCAGCAGATGTCAGTGCTGTTAAAAATAATCGTGATCATTTTTTACGCGAAATGACATACTAAAAAGTAAAGGGTTCTCGTGGAGCTATGTCACCCGCAACTATTTTTATAGAAATCCAATCTATTCTTCGTGACTGGCAACAGTCAAAACGTCAGAGTTGGGTGATCCCAGAGCGGGGTCACTGCGCGTTAAAGGGTTAACCAATAAAGAAACAAACAATCAAAATTTGATCCCCTTTGTGATTGCGTGATTGCACAGTGCCACCCGTGTCTGTGCGTAACAAAACTATTTGAATTATAGCTGATTTCGCCACACTTACTTAGTTTAGATTAATAATACAAAAGTAAATAAAAGAACTTCTTTAGAACACCTTGGAATGTCAGTAAGAAAATCTGAATATTCTCCATTTAGTTTCTCAAACAAATGATAATTGATTAAATGCTTAAATAACGCAATATTAATTTCTCAAAGTATTTCTAAACCACTAAAAACAATTCTGATTCTTTGGCCTCAGTTTTTAAATAATGGGGGACCTTGAAATATCTTTAAAGTGAGACCACTTTCACATTTTCAATTTGGATATCACAACAATCACAATTTAATTTCGCAAGAGTGTAAATACCCCTCTCCCCTCCTTCCTCTTCAGACTAAAAATACGCCCAAGCCGTATTCGATGCAAAGGGTGGGGGGGAAAGCACAAATCTTTACCCCTTGTTTTTAAGAGAGCCGTGGTCACACTATTGCTGACCACTTTCTGAGATTCGAAGACACTCAGGGCCGATTTTACTTAATGGGTAAATCGAGACTTGGCCCGAGAAGGCCCTCAAATATGTTGTACAATCGAGCCAGCATAACTGAATAGTAAATTTGTCATGAAAAATTATTCTGATAAGCGGGATATTCTATTATCCAGACCCAGGGGCGTAGCCAGAGAGTTTTCATGGGGGGGGGTTACGACTATATTGCAACTCATATATATGAATACGTGTGTGTGTGACAATGGAGTGAAGAATATACATTTTGTATGGCAAAAAAATTCTCATGGGAGGGGGAAGTTATGACCCCCCTAACCCCCCTTCACTACACCACTGCCCGCGTAGTGGGTTAGGCCCGGACCACATCGACTATTCACAACGGTTTGAAACATTGAAAATGGATCATATTAGGCGTGATAATCTTCTAACTGATGTTCCATTAAGCGGTTTCGACCGTATTAATGACTATGTCATTTTATTTCTCACTCCCTTTATTGAAAATTATCCGAAAAATGTGTCCCAAAAATTCGACATAAAAGTATGAGACATAATTTTACATATATTTAAATGCTATTAGTTCACAACAGCTTTAATCTATTGTTACAATATTTAGTAAGCTGTAGAATATGCTTCACATGTATTTGTTACATATATTTAAATACTATTAGTTTACAACAGCTTTAATCTATTGTTACAATATTTCGTAAGCTGTAGAATATGCATCACATGTATTTTTCTATAAATAGGTTACAACCATAAAAATTTCAACATAGGTGAAATACATGAAAGATGAGAGATAAAATGACATAGTCAATTAATATCGTTTTAATATGGCAATAATGAAACTAAAAATTTAGGGGGGTTCAGGGGGGTTTCCCCCTGACGAGGCTCGGACTGCCGAGTTATTTGTATATTCTTCTATATAGTTACGCTGATCCCTGACATTCACTCTCTAACAATTCCGGTCCGACCACTTCAAAACAAAACTTTTACTATCACTAATCCAAACAGATTAAAAAGTTATGGTCTAAAACTGCAGTAAAATTCAAATCGTTTGTACGATCGGTTTGAAATGTTTCACAATCATGCATAGAAATATAGAAAACAATCTGAGAGCTACTTTAAAAATTTGAAAATCCACCCATTCCCTCATTTTTAGGCGATTTTTCACTCTTTTCATCTCCCTTTTATTTGAGAGTAAAAAAAAGTGAATCATTTGCGTGACAAAATTACCTTTTTCAAGTGAAAATGACGTCACTGAATTGGGATTCCAATTCGGTTACAACAGTTTTTCCTGGTAACATGGTTTAATTTTCTTTTTCATTAAAATAATCGTCTGCTGAAGCATTAATGTAAGAGGTGCTGAGTACACAAAACGAAATCGTTCGAATGCGAAAAGTTTGTGCGCGTTTCCAGGACAGCATGAAATTCGATTTGGATATATAACAAAAATTGAATATGAAGTCATTTACTGCCAAGGACCCAAAAAGCCATAACCGGGCTCTGGGGATACTTAATTAAACAAGTCTTCCAAAATTTATTTAGATTTCCTTCCAGCTCTTACGGATTTCGGGCAACTGGCGGCCTCTTTAAACAACTGTAGTTAAAAATGGCTCTGCCATCGTTAAAACATGATTCATCTCTCATAACAGAATTTAAATCACGTGGTGGCACTTTATTTGCGTAGATTACCAACCAAATATTTCAGCGCAAAATTTGCATATGCATAACCCTCGGCTTTCGGGTGGGGTAGCTTGACGGTGGCGATAATTATGTTTCTAATAACTCATCAGAATGTGATTGCGAAACCTTAAGTATCAGATTCTCCAGGTTCATTAAATGCATGGAAGTGGATGAATTCTACAAGCGTCCAGCCTTCATTGCGCAACGAACCAAGTTAAAGAATTCAGATACGGTAACACGCTAGACTTATTTCACTTTCAGAAGCTTATGCCTATACTGTTGCAGAAAACTCTGCTTAGTTCTCGGGTTCGTTGTTTAAAAGCCCACTGTATAATGAAAGTTCTTATAATCAGGCCACATGTCAGGACGAAACAAAAATTTTATTGGTTCTAGAAATACGAGGAACAATCTTTAGTACTTTTCACAGCGATGAAAAAACAATAGCTTGCTCATAACAGTCAGCTATTCACAGAAGTTTCCTCGAATGATGTATTTCTTATACAATAAAATCTTTCCACAGGCTAAAAATCGGTGGAAATTCGACAGGAAAACTGTCATCTGCTGCTCAGCATGCAACAATGAAGTATTAACAATCATCCTTCAAAAATGAGCTTCTCAAAACAAGCGAGAAGATCGCTCACAAAAGCATACAATACAGAGTCTAATCAGTTAACTCAAGTAGCATTCACTCACAACTGATTGGCGGTTTGCCGTCCCGTATTTATCGGTTCCGCTAACCTTTCCCGAGCTTTCCACCAATCTCTTAACATTCTAATTCGATGACATTTCCTATTGGTCGCGCATATTGATGACGTAATACTAATGCTATGCATATTGCCAATACAGGAAAGCAAACTTTACAGGCCCCAATAATAAAATCGCGCCAACTATCGCCAAATTTAGCGACTTTTTGGGAAAAATCGCCAAATTTATCGCCAATATTTAGAGAGAAACTGCCAAACATTATGCTAAACAATGCAGAAACCCTAAACTCCATATCTCGCGTTCTAATTAACCAATTTACATACAACACAGTGCAAATTTTAATTATTTGACTAGTAGAATATGAATTTTAGCATAATTTAATCCCAGAAGAACAGATCCCCTCAAAAATTCGTAACTAACTGCATGGCTTTTGAGGAGGGAAGTATAGTTTACCTTGCGTTGTACCTTTATACTTACCTGAAATGTTCACGAAAAGCTCAATAGTTTAAAGTTTTTGCATTCCTGTGCGAATTCACAACTGTTATACATGATAGTGTTTGATTTTCGATAGTTGAAATCGAGTAACTACGCGACTTAAATAGAAGTATAATATTTCTCTTTAGGTCATAATCGTAAAACTTTCTCGGTGGTTCATCACATGTACCCAGGACCATTTGCTAAGACTTTTTTTAGAAGGGGGAGATGTTGATAAACTGCCAAGTCAAATATCGGTTTTTACCAACTTACTTATTTTTTTATCAACTATATTACTAACTTTTTTCTTTGCCGTATTGGATTTGCGCAATTTTGCCAAGTGTACCCGAAACAGAAAATAAATTATCGTTTTCGTTAAAATTTTTTCGCCAATTTTGCCAGCTAGGGATCTAATTTTGCCAAATTTAATAGAATTTTGCGAGTGTTAGGGGGTAGACTCCCCCCCTACTCCCCCTTTAGCAAGGGCCCTGCATGTACCGCAGCCGATAAAGCAATAAAGATTTATTAAAGCATTCTATCATTTTACTAATGCCTTTTATCAACACGAAATAAAGTTTTGATATTGATAACCGCCCTCAAAAACTGCCTTTTCATTCTATACATTTCATAGTGGCTGCTATTTCTTGCTGCTACATTTTCGAATGAAAGCCGAATTTCGCACTATAACAGCCTTAACTTGCTGCGAGATAAGGTATCTAATTACCTTAATGTAGATTTGATGTTCATGGCATGACCTTACCTTCAACATAAATATGTCACGAGTTGCATTTGGAAATATTCACGCCCACACAATTCAAGAAACATTTCCGATTCTGCACGAGAAGTGGTGTACTTAACTCCTTTTTCTCTTTTGTGAGAGAGTTATCAATCTGGGTCAATCACTGCAATCCGATTCAAATTAGCCATGCTGTCTAATGTGTAGCATGTTATGCAAAGCGTACGTTTTAAATTGAAAGGAGCAGGAAAAACTTCACTCTTTTGATAGATGTATATTCATAAAAAAAAAAATTCCGCGAATAGTGGCCGGTAATTTAATTTTCATCTGAAGAAATACTACAGGGATCGATGAAAATGAAATTTAAGTTCGTTTTACTGTCCCTTCACAAATTTACAATCGATTAAAACAGCTATTCATTGGTATTTTACCTTATATTTTAATTTGGTCTCTAATTTATTTTAAGAAGAAAAGTGACTTTCACAGAAATTGTTACGAAAATTCACCAAAATAAACATTGAAATTCACCAAAATAAACATTGAAATTCACAAAAATTGATACTGAAATTCACAAAAATATACAGCCTTCGCAAAGATGGGACCCTGGAAAAAATTCTTGCATCGACTCCTGTACTATGTATTTGAAGAGACGGAAAACATATAAACTTTGAAAACAAACACTGAAATTCACAAAAATAGATATTGAAATTCACAAAAGTAAGCAGTTTTCGCAAAAAATGGGACCCTGGAAAAAATTCCTGCATTCACTCCTCTTCTATGTATTTGAAGAGACGGCAAACATATAAACATTGAAAACAAACATTGAAAATCACAAAAATAGATTTGGAAATTCACAAAAAATAAACAGTTTTCGTAAAAGTGGGACCCTGGAAAATATTTCTGCATCGACTCCTGTATTATGTATTTGAAGAGACGGCAATCCTATAAACATTGAAATTCACAAAAATAGATATTGACATCAACAAAAATAAGTAGTTTTCCCAAAAATGGAATCCTGCAACAAAATTCCTGCATCGACTCCTGTACTATGTATTTGAAGAGACGGCAAACAGAAACAATAAAATTCACAAAAATAAATATTGAAATTCAGAAAAGTAAACAGTTTCCCCCCAAAATGGGACCCAGCAAAAGAATTCCTGCATCGCCTCCTGTACTATGTATTTGAAGAGACTCCAAACGTATACAGGGTGCCAGAGAATTGTTGGACTCTTTATAAAAGTAAATAAAAACATTCTAAACACAGTAGCATAAAAATAAAAATGTAATAGCTAAATAACTCACACGTAACAAAATGAATAACTTCCAATGTGAGATACTTTGATGACTCGTACAACGTCTAAATGATATATTCCATTTCATTCCAAGTATTTGAAAGCATTTGAAGAGTTATGGTACATGAATAGCAGCCGTGATTCCCTGCTTGAGTTCCTGTACATTAGGACATGTAGTACTGTAAACAATATTTTTGACGTAACCCCACATAGAAAAGCCAAGGATTTTCAAACGAGGATGGAAATATTTTATCACTAGAATGGGAACTTGTACTCTTTATAAATACACAAAATATTGCATATAACTAATAACTGAACAGTAAAGCTTTAAATTAATTGTTCATTTAATGGTACTTCAACAAGAAATGTAGTAAGAAAGGTTTTTTATTATAATTATAAACTTTCCATATATGATTTTAGATTTGTTGTTATCGAACTGCAAACTTGAAAAAACTTGTCCTAATCTTGCATCACGGTTTCAAAGGCTAAACATGTATAATTATAGCTTATAAAGAGCATTTAAATGTATTGAAATTGGAATTAAATTTATTGAAATCACTTTAAAAAAATTTTATTTTTCCAGACGGTGTAAATTTTTAAAATTTATTGCAGTTTGAAATTTAATCTAGAGTAATTTTGATTTCCTGAAAGAATATTTTTCGAATACAGTACAATATTGATTATCCGGCAGTCGGTTAGTCCGGCACGTTTGGTAGTCTGGCGCCCACGGGAAACGCGTGTTCCGATTTCATTCTCCTCTCACGATTCGCCACGATATCGTGGCCTCTCACGATTCGCCACGAACACTTGCGTGGTGATATCTTAGTGCTTAAAAGTTCCCATGAGTGTGTTTTTGATAAAATTTATATATCAAGGAAACAAAAAAAAAAAAAACAATTAATGGTTGTTTTTTATCGCCAAATCTTATGTCTTATTTTTCCCTGGAAAAGAAATGTGCATTATACCTGTACATTTTCTATACTTTCTATAATCCGTAGTTTTTCGATAATCTGGCAGCTGTCTGTTCCCATATATGTTGGATTATAAAAATTGTACTGTAATAATAATCCATTTAATGCAACCAGTAGTACCATACTAAAAAAATGTAGTATGACGAAATTTAAGGATGAAAAATAGTCACTTTAATAATTATAATCGACAAAACACTTTAATCCTATATGCGCAACCCTTTCCCAATGCTGAAAAAAGGGCAGCCGTTGCCATCGCTCGATTTAACTACCAGCAGCATGGTGGTCAATCGAATCATTCATCGAGTGCCACAGATCTAGAGACCATTTTTGGCACAACAGACCTTTCTTCGGCATTGGACAGTCTCTATCCAGTTGTTCATCTATATCAATGTATCAAGTTGTAACGAAAGCTCTCCGCCAAATCTGCTTGAGTCGGCTCATGCGGCACCCAGGATTGAACTTGTACATGAAGTTTATGTGATGCATAGCATGGCTAATAGGCATGGCATTAATGTCTAACTCTTTAGCTAGCTCTCAAGTGGTTAAATACTGATCTTCTTCCACAAGTTCTCGCAGGTGGCACTCATCAACATCAGTAGGCCGGCCAGAGAGCTCTGCTCCTTGAATGTCATAGACCCTGTTTTTTAACTTTCAGTACCAAACCTTCACAGTGCCATATGACACAACAGTAGAATCTAAATGACACACATAATTCTTTGACATTCTGTAGCACTTTTTGCAACAGGACTGGAAGTAAATGATGGTTTTAATCCAGCAACGTGATAGTTCCATTGCAGATATCTTGTACTTAATGATAACGATATTTTTTAACAACACAGTGTTCTAAAGCAGCGCTGCGCAAACCGGTGGTTTCGACCCCCGGAGGGGTCGCGAGATAATTTTTGGGGGGTCGGCAAATTCAAAGAGTATCAAATTTATGAAATATCTACAATTATTCATTTCAAAGAACTGAAATAATTCAATAGAAGAAACTGACAATTATTATTTTACGAGCGCGATATTCGCGATCGCTATCACGGGGCTTCAAAACCACGTTATATCATGCATAGTGATCTGCAAAGTTATTTTCCATTAAAACAAAACATCGATCTCGATTGGATCCAGAGGATGACTTAAGACTTGCGATTTCTAATACAGATCCGAACATAGAAGCAATCATGAGCTCTTTGCAAGCACATATTTCACATTGACTTTTTATGATGTAAAGTTTTTTTAAAATATTTTTCATTAAACAATATATCTATATCCATATACATAAATAAAGCATTGTTTCATAAAATTATGTCTGGATTCATTAACTGATTTTTATGATGTTACAGCTTTTATAAGATTTTTATGGTGGTTTATAAGTTTGGTGCGCTAGTTTAAAAACGCGTTATTTCAATCGATGACGTCACGACACTCTTTTAAAAACACCCTGTAAGAGCAACTCCCAGAAAGAATTTCAATGTAACTTCGTTTTCAATTAAAGAAAATGTCTAGTGTCTATCCAGGGGTCGCGACAAAATTTTACTCAAAATAGGGGGTCGCAACAAAATTTTACACAAATTAGGGGGTCGCAGATGAAAATAGTTTGCGCACCACTGTTCTAAAGCAAGTATCTTTCTTTCAAATGACAAATATTGTTTGACAAAATATGAGCAAACACACCAACGTGAACTGCCTGCAGACGATATTTGTGGTGGGTGGAAATTTTCGTTACAACCTAATATTTCCATCGTATTCTTCCAGTTCTCAGCAGATGTCGGTGCTGTTAAAACTAATCCTGACAATTTTACAAACAATCGACAATTTTTACGGGAAATGACATACCAAAAAGTAAAGGATTCTCGTGTAAATATATCACCCTCAAGTATTTTTATAGAAGTCAAATTTATTCTTCGTGACTAACGAACAGTCAAAACGTCAGATTTTTGTGTCCTCACGGCGAGGATACCGCACCGTAAAGGGTTAAGTACAAGATGAGCAAGAGAATCCTTTATTTTTATAAGACAAGATCTGGTTTGATGTTAACGGGATCGACAAGTGAATTCGAAATGGGCTGTCAATTTGTAATACGTTTATTTGCAACGAGAGTATATGAAATAATAATAATAACAAAAAGAAGAGTTAGAGAACGGTGATTCGTGACTTCCAACTTGCATTCGGACCAGTCTAGTCTGACAGAGGTTGTCTGGGTCAGGTGAAAGTGAGAGGAATCGGCAGCAATTTCACGATTATTTTGCATGACAGAATAAAGCGAGTTCAACAGATAGGCTTTGGAGCTATTACTGTGTGACAAGCTGGCTTATGATTTGGCGAACAACGTTTAACCCTTTGAGGCGCAACCCTTTCCCAATGCTGAGAAAAGGACAGCCGTTGCCATCGCTCGACTTAACTACCAGCAAGATGGCGGACGATCGAAACGTTCATCGCGTGCCACAGGTCTAGAGACCCTTTTTTTGACGCAGCTGGCTGTGCCAGCACAGCCAGCTGAGTCAAAAAAGGGTCTCTCGATCTGTGGTACGCGATGAACGTTCCGATCGTCCTCCATCTTGCTGGTAGTTAAGTCGAGCGATGGCAACGGCTGCCCTTTTTTCAGTATTGCGCCATCTATCCAGCTGTTCTCGCACTCTTCCATTTTTCAGAAAATGTCAGTGCTGTTAAATAATAATCGTGGCAATTTTTTTTTTTTTTTACGGGAAATGACGTGCTAAAAAATAAAGGATTCTCGTGTTGCTGTGTCACCTGCAACTATTTTTACAGAAATCAAATCTATTCTTCGTGACTGGCAACAGTCTAAACGTCAGTGTTTGGTGTTCCCAGAGCGGAAACACTGCGCATTAAAGGGTTAAAGGATAATTGTGTAAGTGCTCTTGATCAGTGTTGCACACAAGATTTTGTCTTTTAGGGGGTCCAGCCCATATATGGGACACCAACCACCTGAAAAAGTGTAGAATAATTTTTTTTTTTTTCTCGTGACTACCTTTTTTTAACTCACTTCGTTTCAATATATGTCTAACCCGCTTAATGGAATATTGGTTAAAAGAAAATCCCGCTTATTGTAATGAATTTCCAGTGTACCGAACCGTAAGAAATTAGTCAGTGTGATCGTGGATGATTGAATATATTCCGCTTTTTAGAATAAATTTTCGTGAAAAATTGGCTATTCCATTAAGCGGGTTTCGTTGATCCGGTTAAAGGAATATCCCGCTTATTGTAATAAATTTTCAATGTACCAAACCGTAAAAATTAGTCAGTTTGATCCTGGATGATTGAATATATTCCGCTTTATAGAATAAATTCTCGTGGCAAATTGGCTATTTCATTAAGCGGGTTTCATTGATCCGGTTAAAGGAGTATCCCGCTTATTGTAATAAATTTTCAATGCACCAAACCGTAAAAATTAGTCAGTGCAATTTTAGAATATACTCCGCTTATTAGAATAAATTTTTGAGCCTAGTTGGCTATTCCATTAAGCAACTGTACTTGCATGTTTTTGAAATATGTTTTTATTTACTTATATTAACTGCTAAACAACCTAAGAATTTGATAGTCTTATAACATGTTAGAATGTCAAAAACTACATCATGATTTAACGCAGAAAATCTGATAACTCTTTTGGATTGGGTCCAGACCCCTTGGACCCCTACCTTGTGTGCGCCATCTTGATACGTCACAAATTTAGACTGAAATCGCCGTGAAGTAACTGCATATTACTTTACTAAAAATGAGAACGGTTTTGCTATGGGCAACACCAGTACTATTTTTAACGTGTCTCCTATACATTTTCTGAATCTTACAGAGATCAGGTGAATATAACAGTTGTTTCATTAGTAGCTCTAACTATTACTAACCTCTTATTATACTAAAGTTAAACACAACACCACGTTTAGATTGGCAGAAAGAAAATCGACTTTTGATAAAAAAATTTCATTCAATTCTGATAAATGCTTCGTAAGTGCCAAATGTCCGTGAACTTGAAGGGTAATTTTTTTTTTAACGTTTTAATTGCCGTATCGGAAGATTTTTTCTCTAGGAATTTTTTTTGCATCGTTTTTTGCATCGAAATATCATCACCATAAAAATTTTCTAATGTAGTGTCTTACAAAAGAAAAATACTACCCTGAACGGAAAACCAGAAAAGCCTTAAAAGTAACTTTAAGCCTGCTGTCATTTCATTTCCAGAAAATTGCTTACAATCTCAAATAGTTGTAGATTTTGCTTTAAAATACTTTAAGTACTCTAGAAAGTATCTTAACTTGCGAAACATTTAAACACATCTCTAGTTTTGATCATAGAGTTTTGATTGTATTTATACATTTGCAAATGACAAATAAATAAGTTTACATCAAAGGTTTTGGAGTCGCATTATTTGACTGTCGCACTAACTATCAAGAGAAACAAATGGAAAGAAAATACAATATCAAATTTTAATTAAATTATTTTATTATTATCTTTTTTAAAAGTTCTCCTTCGAATCAAATCTTCAAAATATGGAAATGTAGAAGGATTCCTTTCACAATATGACAATAGAAGGTGTATCTCAAAATACGACATTGAGAAAGGACTTTTTTTTTTTATTGCGGAATTGAAAATGCAGTCATGTAGAAATCTGGATGAATATTGATGTCTACGAGTGAATTTTGATTATGATGTTCACTTTACAATGAAACTGCAACACGAAAGGAACTTAAAGGTCAAGTTCTACTTTTTTATTCGTCTCTCAGCGGATGTTGGAGGTGTCATTATTATATGTATTTTTTTTGTTTTTTTTTGTTTAATCGGAATGATCTGATATCCAATATCCTTCTTTGAACTGTACTTTGGCCAGGAATTATATGTTCCAGTCGTTATATGGCATATCATTCCATTGTTGCGTTTATCGGTCAAGAATTGGCTATCTTGAATACTCATTGAGCTTTCAGGTACATAATTCAGCAGAAGTTTTAGAATCGCTAGTTTTTGAAATATCGTAATTTGTGAACCAAGAAAGAAAAATAATTTGCAAAAAGTATCTATGTTCTGGATTTTGAACGAGTTGAAAATGCCTTTCCGTGCTTTGATTTGAAATTTTAATTATCACAAACGTTAAAACTATGAAAGCCCATAAACCATCTTTAACATGCGATATTTTGCCCACATCTTCAACAACACAGGATGTCTACTAAATTTGTGAAAGTCAATTTTCTGACTTTTTCCAGACTTTTGGGAGCTCCGAAAAAATTTCTTGACCATAGATGCATTTTACTTTGGGAAATCCCTTAACAGTATCACATTTTTATATTTGAATATTTTGCTACAACTTACTCGGAATAAATTTTCAACTGGAATATAGTTATTGATGTACCTAAGTTATGGAGAAAAAATTACTATGTGTTTTATGTAAGATACTAATTAGTTCAGATTTAACCAATATTGACCAATTGTGGTATTGGTCAATATTGAGTTGACCAATTGAGTTGCTAAAGGTAGTACTTTTGTGATATGCCTTTATGACAATTGTAAATGCAGATGCCAAATTTCAAACACAAATTCTTGTCTTTTGGTCCAGAAGAATACAGAGCAATAGTAATGAAAATTTCTATATTTTGTCACTGGTCATATAGACAGATAGCTTTTTGCCCTTCCGTCACAAGAAACACCCACACAGAATGTAAAACAAGTATGAGTATTGCATACCCCACAAACATTCTGATCCATCCATTCTATTTAACCTTTTAACGCGCAGTGTTCCCGCTCTGGGAACACCAAACTCTGACATTTTGACTGTTGCCAGTCCCGAAGAATAGTTTTGATTTCTATAAAAATAGTTGCGGGTGACATAGCTACACGAGAATCCTTTACATTTTTAGCACGTCATTTCCCGTAAAAAAATGGTCACGATTATTTTTAACAGCACTGACATCTGCTGAAAAATGGAAGAATGCGAGAACAGCTGGATAGATTGCTCAATGCTGAAAAAAAGCGCAGCCGTTGCCATCGCTCGACTTAACTACCACCAAGATGGCGGACAATGGAAACGTTCATCTCATGCCACAGATCTCGTGACGACAGCTGGCTGTGCCCGCGCACAGCCAGCTGTCGTCAAAAAAGGGTCTCTAGATGTGTGGCACGATATGAACGTTTCGATCATCCGCCATCTTGCTGGTAGTTAAGTCGAGCGATGGCAACGGCTGCCCTTTTTTCAGCATTGTGAAAGGGTTGCGCCTCAAAGGGTTAAACCTGGTGTGATCCAGCTGATTTTGCGTCCCCCCTTCTGCTGGCACCCCTGGCGGGGGATATCCACGCCAAGACCCTAGCAACGGCCCTGATCACCAATTCGATTTTCCTTGTTCTTTAGCAGTCTTTCTGTCAAAGCCAGCTGAGGACTAATCTCACGACCTTGTTTTCAAATAAAACCTAGTTTTCTCCCTGTACCAGCCAATTCATCAACACTAATTAATTATCGAAATATGTTATCCTTTTTTTTAAAGTGCTTTTAAAAACAAACTCTGTTGAACTTCCTCATTAGGTGTGGCAGGTCTGGAAGTTGGAAAAGAACAAAATGTATTCAAACATTCTCTCTATTTTCAAGTGAACCAGATTCATAACTTTGTGCAGTAATATGGAGGTGTGGGTGTACGCAGAGGCAGGTTGAGTAGATAGGTAGGTAGGTAGGTAGGTAGGCCGGAGTCACGTGATTTGCAGACTCGATAAGCCGGTTCTTAGAAACTGGAAACTACTTCTTTGGAAGCATCGCCGTGACGTCATCTGCGATTCCTGAACTCGTGAATGCCCATCTGAGGATGTTCTTTTCGAGAGAAAGTTGTGAATCCAAAAAGAACTTGCGGCTGTGGAATTCGGGCGCTGAATGAAGCTGGAGTTGAGCTGGTTCGCGTTTCGCAACTGCTTTCTTTTTTCGAATGGCTTTGTTGCTTGGAAAGTGTTAGAGAACAACAAGATGTGACCTCGAGGTGGGTGATACTCTGGGAAGTGATGTCGCAAGCCGTAGTATATTAACTCCGCTCAATGTCATAATATTTCTCAAATCTTTTCATATGCTTGCATCAACAATGATGAGTCAGTAGTATTGAAAGCTCCAAGTGCTACTGAAGAATATTTAGTGGTTCAATTGTAAGATAATTATAATCCATTAGCATTTATTTGAATTTTTTTGTCGTGTGTTACTTTGAGGGTTTAGACCAGGGATGAGCAAGCTATGTCCTGATGGCCAGTTCCGGTCCGCTGCAAATTAAAAAAATCTGATGTGGACAAAACATGACCTCCTTGCACGTCTATTAAATCAAAAACATTTTCGACGCACTTCATCTAAACTTATTTTGTTTGAGAGAGATAAAATACCGCAGTAATACGAAGGTGTAGCGATTTCCAGCCAAATATCTCCGATATTGCTAAGCTGGGTTCAATTTGAAGGATTTGCTGCTGACACTTAATTTGACGATATTTCGCCAAAAGCCGACAAACTTGAGATAGTTTGCTAGATTCTGGGGATAGCCAAAGTAGTCATTGACCACACACTTTCAATGAATTGAATGTATGTATGCACCTTAATGTATTTAAAGTCATCTGGTGACCCTCTCAATAAATTACCCAGTCGATTGCAATCAAAAAAGAGGTGCACAATTAGATCTTACAATAGTTCTAAATACACTATTTCACCGCTCTACGATTAAAAGTTTTAGAGTTAATGCGAAATACAAAATTATTTTTGGCGCCAAATTTGGAGACATTTCGGCAAAACTCGCCAAGGTCGATGACAAATACCGAGATTTTGGGCATGGACTGACTACAGACGTAGCCGCAATATATTGAAGATGTCCATATTTATTAATGTATTGCAATTCTTTTAGGTAATCCTGTCAATAAACTCACCTGTAGATTGGAACCAAAAATCGAGATGCACAACCAGATGTTACAACAATTTTAACCAGGGGCGTAGCCAGAAATTTTTCATGGGGGGGGTTACGACTACTGCAACTCATATATATGCATACATGTGTGTGATAATGTAGTGAAGAATATACATTTTGTATGGTGAAAAATTTCTCAAGGGGGGTTTATGACCCCCCTAACCCCCCCCCCTTGGCTACGCCCCTGATTTTAACTATGAAATTTCAATATTCTACGCTAATAGTTTTGGATATATGAGAGTTATAAATACATACACATGTACACCAAAATTTGCCAAGCTTGTCTACTTTTGGCGTAATTTTTGAGGGAGGTCGGAGCATTACCTAACTATATGGTAGAAATGCATTATGCTTGAAATTGATGAATGTCTTTAAAACTGCCATTGACCCGAATGCGTGGAAATTCTTTTGAGTGTTCCTGTAGCAGAATTGTAATTGATACAGACACTATTTTCGATGGAGAGATTCATTTAGTAACCCTTAACAGCATATATCACTTCTGAGTCGTTTGAAGTAGCCTAATACCTGTAAAATACGCTTTAATGAATTTCTGCCCATAGAGCGTATTGTATTCAAAATCTTTTGCGAGGCCTTGAAAATAAACTATCCGGTCGATTGGGACTAAAAAGGGAGGTACACAACTAGATGTTACAGCAATCCTAAATATAAAGTTTCAACAATCTACGACCAGTAATTTTTGAGATATATGCGAGTTACATACGTACGTTAAGCACAGACGTCATGGAAAAACTGGTCAAAATAGACTCGCGTTCTGTCAAAATGGGTTGCATATGCATTTATGAACGTGCATGCGTACTATGAGATGCATTGCAAAAAGTAAATTTAGAGGTAGTCAAAATCTGTATTTTCGTCGAAATCTGGCTACCGAAATCTTTCGCGATCACATTACTTCCTTATGCTTCGTACAAGGAAGTAAAAATACCCAATTGCATGTTAAATTATTTTGATATGATTAAAGATATTTAAAATTGATGTTTTTGACATCAATTTACCAATGAAGTCGCAGAATGAGACCAGAAGGATGTGGAGACAGTTTTTACTTAAATTGCGTAGGCAAAATGTCACATCGAAATACTGTTATAGAGCTTTTCGACCTCCATCATCATCACTACGTCACATATCAACAACCAGTCTGGCAAGAATTTTTTCAGGGCATACAAAAAGTTCATTTGAATATGGCGAAACATGTGAATTTTATGGAGGTAGTATAAATTAAACAAGAGGAGGACAGTTTAAAGTTGATCGATGGTATTGATCCATATCACTTAATTCTGCATATTTCCCGAAATATGCTCAGCAATTTCCAAAGATCAATCTATGATCTGTTGGGAAATACCTTATTTACAAGACACTAACCTTCATAGATAGTGCCCTGAAAAAAATTTCGTAGCAGACAACTAGCATCCAATGAGATCACGTAGAAATTGCGCCCACAACTCCAGAATTGAGAAGAAATGCTGCGAAACTGCTCGCTGAAAAGCGTTACCAATCAGTCCCTTTATGTAAGGTGACCATATTTTCGAATGTAGACTTGAAGACATGTCCCCAAATCTGAAACAAAATTTGGGACTTTTATAATTAATGAAATACTTAACAATAATCTAATTAGGAATGGGCAGCTGACGTCACACGTAAACATCGCAGAGCTCTGAGTGGCAAAAAGTCAGGCTTTCAACCAATCAGATGAAAAACTTCTGCCACCCAAACGCGCGCACAAATCTTGCGCATGCTGTTTGTTGACACTTCTGCCCATTCCTAATTAAAAACAACGTAATAATTAAAAATTGCCCTCAATTGCTTCTTTACATTTTGAGAACAAATCGCAAAAAAACCCAGAGAAATTGTGGACTGTCCTCGAAAATTGAGGACGTATGGTCACCTTACCTTTATGGAACATTTCGACGAGACTATCCTCTCTGCGGCAGTTACCCCGTCTGCGCCGCACTTCGGGTTATCGTAATCTACAGGTTGCCCAAAATTAAACGACCCTATTTCAAAGTTTTCTACAGACGTAAGTATTCTTGAGAAAGTTATGAAATTTTGTGCGGGACATAATGAAGGTGTGGGAATTTGTTTGAGCGAATAATTGACAAAAAAATAGTTCAAATGTTCGCCTTTTTTAATGAATTACACATTTAGCATACATTTACGATAGTTTACAAATATTACTATTATGTTGAGTCCTAAATGGTTTATGTATCCCTACCCACGCATTTGGCGTGAATTTAATTGGCACCGTCCTTGGCGCAGTTTGTGTGAGCGCCTCTTTAATGTTACCCCATCATTCGCATATTCGCTTCTTCGCTTCGCCCTCAGCGGCACGCAGTTTGAGTAATTAAAAAATTTATTGCAAACGCTTCAACTTATTCACATTTTATTTTGAATACTTTACGCTCGCACCCGCATCGTCAACCTTCCCAACATTTATTGCACAACTACAACAAAACATGTTCAACATGGCGGCCATCATTGTCAGCTATCATCTGAAATTCTAAGAAAGCATGTTCCACAGCTGATCCCAGTGTGTTTCGGGAAATGTTACGAACATGTTGTGAAATGCTGTCTTTAAGAACAGACTTTTTGGATTATTGACGACTTTATTCAAACTCCCCCAATCCCAAAAGTCACACAGATTGATGTCTGGGCATCGCGGAGGCCATGGAACGCTCCCTGCTGCCGAACATTTGAACGAATTTTTTTTTTTTATTCGCTGAAACAAATTCCCATACCATCATTATGTCCTACACAAAATTTCATAACTTTATCAACAATAGTTTCGTCTGTAGGCAACTTTAAAATGAGTCATTTAATTTCGGACAACCTGCATTTCAATGGGAAAAAAACCTTATTTTCTGCATTGAAAAACATAAATAATTAAAAATAAATAAGCTCAAGTTTTTGGATGATTGTAATGGATCTAATTGGTTAAGCAAATCTTCGACTTTGATTTCCCAACCGAGATTTCATGTTTTGAAGTGATTAAGGAATATATAAACCAGGCCCGGACTGGTTCCTAAGGAGGCCCTCGGCTGAGATTGAAAAGGCCTCTTCCACAGGAATTCAGGGAAAATAGAATATTAGAATATGTAATACCTGGAAATTTGTCTTACGTGCCGAAAACCACTTAGAGCTTTTAGGGCCCCTGCAAGCCGTGGGGGTCCTGGGGTCTTCCGCAGCCCCACCACGTAAAGACGTAACCCAGCAAACACACACAGGTTCTCTGAACGTCTATAAACGTTCAGAAGACGTTTTCTGAACGTTAATAGACGTTCAGAGAACCCGTGTGTTTTTGCTGGGAAGACTACTGGGAAATAAATAATCCAATTACTTTGATATATATGTATAAAATTACTCTAATTATAAAGTAGTAATGATATCTATTTGGGGGGGGGGGTACTCTCCGGGGGCCCTCGGCAATCGCCGACCAGCTGAGCTGGCCAGTCCGGGCCTGATTTAAACTGACGTTTGTTATACCCTTTTTTGGATTGAAGACAATAGGAAAATCTGCGCAGAAAGGATGCGCAGTAGGTTGTCACTCAGATGGCGTCATTGAAACGTCACGCAGTGTTGGCAGAAACTTTTACACATATATCGCAAGGAAAAAATAGCAAAAAGTCGCCAAGTGACGTCACAGTACGGCGTCATATGCCTACTTAAAATTCGAAAAGCCTCAAAAAGTCGAAGTTCCTAAAATTCAGTAGCATGTTGCTTTCAAAAGTAGCAAAATTTTGCGAAAAGTCGGAAGACCTGACAACACTGACGTCACGTCTAAAATGCTCTGCAGACTTTGTCTAGAAGCCACTTACACACCTGACGTATCTATCTAGGACGAACAAACACTTTCGGTTTCTTTCCCAGGAACAGAACCCTTCAGCAGTTGTACCTCTTTATTGTTTTATCTCAAACATATCGGGGGCGTCTAAACACAGTGTTCACCTTCCGGCACCTAATTATGCTAATGAGCACTCGACGCATGTAGACGTAAAGAAAATTCATTAGTCATCTTTGCTTCCGCTAATTATTCGAACCGAATTTGTCTCATTACTGAGCAGGTAATCCTTTATCTCCCTTGTTTGGGAACAACTCACTTGGCCTGGTTAAATTCAATTTCTTCTCCATTCGACCAACGGTAGATGATACGTATCAGAGTCGTTAAAGAAGTACAAACCGCTGTTCGATCGCTTTGTATATGCATGTGTGAGAGAGTCTTGTTATACAGTCCATTATTCTTAATGGAATCTCGATTTGAATGCGGGTTCTGTCCTGATTGGATACAGTTCGTGCTACTATACGGCATTTTTTATTGCGCAAAGCTTTTCACGAAAAACGATGGTTTTGATTTAGTTAAAAATGGTACTATTAAAGCTCCAAAATTAAAGCAGTTTTCTCCGCACTGCCATTAGAGATGAACACAGGCTCGGCCTGAGCTCGAGCCCGAATCGGGCTCGGGCTCTGTAATTCATGATTGTGTTCGGGATAGTGAGAAATTTCTCCTTCATTCAACATACTCCTTGTGAACAGATTTTAAAAAGTGATTTATGGGAGAAATAAACGTATTTCTGTTTAAAAAAAATTAAAAAATGGCTTGTTTAAAAATAGATATTGATTCGAGAACCACAGGGGCGTAGCCAGAAAATTTTCATGGGGGGGGTTACGACTACTACAACTCATATATATGTATACATGGGTGTGATAATGTAGTGAAGAATATACATTTTGTATGGCAAAAAATTCCTCGTGGGGGGGGTTACGACCCCCCTAACCCCCCCCTTGGCTACGCCCCTGGAGAACCATAATTGATAAGACTAATTCTGGTGATTATATTATTGATTATATTTTTACTTATTATTATTATTATTATTATTATATAATAAACTTGAATATAAGGAATTAGAAAGTGCATTAAGAGTTGTGCTACAATGCTATTCATTTTTAATTTGCACAAACAGCAAAATTTATGATATTCTATCAATGAAGTAATTGACTTTTATTATCTACTGAATGCAAATTTCCAAAAAGCGAGAACTTTCGTCAGCATTGTAGGAGTACACAGAATGGATGTAGTATGCTGCCAAAGTAAAGAAAGCGAAGTTATAATTTTTATGTATTCTTAAAATATTACAGGTTAGAGAGTAACTAAGTAATATCATTTCATTCGCTTTAGTCGTAATTATGTGATGCGCGAACGAATATTTACGCATATTGAAATAATTTTCGCAAAATCTCAAAATCTAATCAATTTTTTTGAAAAATTGGAACCCTAGAATTTAAGTTGAGTGACAACCTATCATGTCACCAAAATTTCGTTTCATTCCCTGCAGTCTTTATTTCGTGATGCTGGAACAAAATTTCTGCATTTTAAAACGATTTTCAGAAAATCTCAAAATGTAATCAAAATATTTTAAAAATTCAACGCCTATAAACTAAGATTAGCAACTGCCAATCATATCACCAAATTTCGTATCACTCGTATTAGTCGTTATTACGTGATGCTTGAAGAAATATAAACGTATTTTGAGAGAATTTTCACAAAATCTCAAAATCTAATAAAAATGTTTAAAAAATTGGACACCTATAGTTTATGTTGAGCAACCATCTATCATGTGACCAAATTTCATATCATTCGCTTTAGTCGTTATTACGTAATGCGTGAACAAAGATTCACCCAGCTTTAAACGATTTTCGCAAAATCTCAAATCTGATCGATTTTTTGAATCAGATGCTTATAGTTTAAGGTGAGTGTCCACCTATCATTTCACCACATATCATTTTTTTCACCTTTGCAGTTATTACGTGATGAGCGAACACAAATTTACGCAGTTTGAAACGATTTTCGCAAAATTGGCGCCTATGTTATAAGTTGAGTGACCACCAATGATGATACCCAATTTCATTTCAATCGCTTCAATCGTTTTTACGTGATGCTCGAACACCAATTTACGCAGTTTGAAAGGATTTTCGCAAAATCCAGAATACAATCAAGATTTTTTAAAAATTCGACGCCTATGTTTTAAGTCGAGTGACCACCTATCATGACACCCAATTTCATATCATTCGCTTCAGTCGTTTTTACGTGATGCTTAAACAAAAAAAGCGTCCCGGACAGAATGACAGAATGACAGACAGACAAACTTTTTTTGAGGGTCGCACCGGATTCCCAGGCGCTTGAAACGGATATTAATAATCACTTTGGAATAATGTTTTAGATTTGGAACTTTTTGGCCACGGTTCATCAAAAACTAATAGATCTTTTACAGAAAAGCACTTGACCAAAATTGGTTATTAAATAAATATGGGCATTATCAATGAGGGCTGTGGGAGGGGAGTGCAGCTGCCCTCCTAAAGTGAAGCAAGTAGTTAATAAATGTGCCTTCAGGGCTCTATTCCCCCTCACTCCTATCTGCCTGCACTCATGTTATTAACACTGATTACTAAAGTATGGATTGGTTGTTAAAGTAATGATTATAGTGTATTGATTACAGTAATGAATATTAATTATTAGCAGGATTAATAACAGGAAAATGAAAATGACATTTCCAACCCCACATCGCTTTGCGATTCCGTACCGTCTTGGTTTCTTCTACCACACCTCTTATACTGTTTTCTACAAGAGTTCTGAATTACCCTGTATAACGCTTTAGGGTGTATTCAAAATATGAAAGAATTTCAGTAATTTTATTAATTTATTTAATTTTCTGTTCGAATAGTCATTCACCTGATTCACTGACCAAGGTCAGTAACAAATCCTCTGGTAAGACGATAGTTAATTAAACTGTGAAATGCATTATGTAGATATGGCCGCTTGCGTTCATATACAAAAACAAAACGGGAAAGAACCTGTAAAAAGTTTAGTTCATACATTCATTAACAGTTTTCCACGCTAGAAACCGGCGAGTGGATCTGAATTGCAAAATAAAGTGGGAACAGTTAACGTTCAAAGGCAGACTAAACTCCTTATTGTGGCTACAAAAGCGACCTCTGTCTGCATAAAGCGTCAGCTGTATGTGCCGGATAATAAAACAGAGGACAGTTCTCTGTAGGTTTCTTTAAAGGTTGTATACTGCATATATTCCGACTCCATTTTGTTGCCGACCTTGTGGTCGGAATGTAAATAACAATAGACCGGAAATGTCGTCCAGTGTTTGGAGGCGGAACCGGTGTTTAGATGTCACAAACGAAAATTGCTCCCGGCGACTGTAATAATTACAGAATTTTATTTTATCGTTCAATCTCGCGCTGGTGAGATTTCTATCTGTTTATATTGTGCAGAAATGTTAGTTTCGAATCTATTATTTATTGTTGAGTTATGATAAATGGCGGAAAAAAATAAATTGTTTGAAAGAATAAAGTTATGAAAGATTTTCATTTAGTATTATGGTAGATTATTATTATGAAATAAAGAGTTAAATTTAAGATAAAGTATATAATTATATTTTCCCGAATTCGAATTTCTTAGTATTATTTTTTTTATTCGTGGAATAGAATTCTAGTCACGATTACCTAACAGATTAAAGTCAGAATATTTGTACTTTAATCATTGAGTTTATCTCATACTTGCCGACAGCGAAATTACAAGCTGTAACTAAAGATATCGGAATGGCTAGATTGAGCATAATTTTAGATTTCTAGAAATTTTTTCTTAATGTTTTTTTCAAAAGTGAACTATCAGCTAGTTTCAAACTAAATATTTGATTTAAACGTTTTTTCTAGATCCAGACATGGAATAAGTATCGTTTTTTTTTAAGTTAAGGATAGACAAAGAGGATCGAAATTTTGATCAGTTAATTAATTTTCGAAACATTGGTTTTTCACACGTACGTACAGTTAAAAAAAAAAATCCCACGAAAAAAGACATAAGTTTTAATAATTTTTCGGGAGATAACGGGAACCATCAAACTTTTCCTCCAGAAATGCATTGTGAAGTGAACCTAAATTGATTTTTACTGTAAATTAACGAAATTTTACAGCAAGAGTCAGATTTCAAGAGACTTAGACAACAAGAAAGAAAGTTACGGGATATTTTTATAATCTAGAGAAAAAAAGGTAGATCATTTATGAAATCTTCCTAAAATTTTTTAGTCGTAAAAAATGGATGAATTTGTCAAAAATTTTAACTAAGCTGATAAATTTACTGCCACAAATATATTTAGCATACAAAATATATTGAATTTTATTTTTATACTATATTTATACCGGGTGATTCATAACTGTTGATTCAAAATTTAAGGGGAGGTAGGCCATATAATAAAGAATAAGAATCACACCACAATGTGGGATCGGAAATGTCGTTTTCATGTAACTGTAAATAATCAATTTGGAATTAAGTGCTGGAATAATAATGAACTTTCCGACCCTTATTTGACAAAAATTAATGTATTTTTCTCAGAAAATAAGTTACTAAAATTCATAATTTAAAAATTCTATTTCACTTCACGGATAAAATTTTTGGAGGCAATACTATTGTTTAAGAAAATTGGTTAACAAATTAGAATGCTTAAACATTTTCCCCAAAGTGATTATTTACAGATAAGTGAAAACGGCGTTTTGACTCCACATTGCTCTGTGATTCTGATTCCTTATTCTGTGCGCTGTCTCCCCTTAAGTTTTGTGCCAATAGTTATGAATCACCCTGTATATCACATATAAAATTTAGATATCCTCTCAAAATTCAAATTTTCTATTAACACCCTTCAAAATTCTCTAGGGGCGTAACAGGCTTTCGTTTTCATACGAAGGATTTGTCTCGGGATCTAAATTTAATTAAAAAGTAAATGATATACCTCCCCTTCTCCCGTCTCTTGGTCGCCACAGCTTTTGAGAATTCCCAAGGACTATAAGACTTGGGCATTTTAACTCCTTAATGGTAGTTTTATTTTCAAGAAAACGATCATTAAAGTGCCTATTTATTTTATTCCAGAAAATTGTATAAAAATAAGTGCATGTACAATATATGTATTCATTTTACGATTTTGCACATTTTTTTTTTTTTTTTTTTTTTTTTTTAGCGCGAAAGAAAAAAGAAAAGGTTAAATTTTTAGGAAAAGGCAACATTCAGGGTTATTGTGACTGAATGTTTGTTTCCTAGTAAAGAGGGAATCAATAAAAATATATGTTTTAAACACTAAAGGAGAATTTTACTAAACTTGCTTCGTAAAATAAATAAATATTTGTAAAGTTTTCTTTGAACATAAGTAAAAAAAGTGAGCTAAGATGGCACAATGCATATCACAAATACACGTATTCGAGTACTGCTACCCTCTATTTAAAAAGTAAACTATTTCTGGATTGAGTTAAAAATAGTCTGGTGTTGTCATCTGCAGTGTAAAATGAGATATTAAAACAGATCCGTGCAGAAGAATTGAAATGCTCTTATCTTTCTGTCGCATAACATTTGAACACACTTGCCCGGAAATAGGGGGAGAAAGCTTAGCCCGTGATTCTGACGGGAGCGAGGCTTAAGGGGTTAGTAACCAATAAATGCGCATTATTTTAACCTCTGGTAAAATAATGTGCAAATGATTTATAAGCTAATCATTTAAGTGATTAGCTTATAAATCATGTGATCCTAGGCAATGAAACTGCAAACACCATCGACAGAGAGTGACCACCGGCCTTCCGTATCATATATATGTATGATACGGAACCAGTGGCGCACACAAGGGAGGGGTCCAAGGGGTCTGGACCTCCCCCTCCCCCCGAAAAAACCCCAAGAGTTATCCATTTTGCATCCTAAAATCATTATGTAGTTCTTGACATTTTAATACGCTTAAAGACTATCAAATTTTTATTTTTAGCAGTTAAGAAAGTAAATAAACACCGAAACATATTGAAGTATATTGAAGTGCTGGGCGTCTTTATAAAAGGCTGTCATGGTCGCGAGAAAAACTTTAGCTCCGCATATATTCAGGTGCAGTAGCGGATCCAGAGGAGGGGCTAGGGGGCTTCAGCCATCTCCCAAAAGAGATTGCTAAAGGGTAACATTATGCTTTATTATACACTTTAAATAGCTAAAATGATCATATTTTATAATGTAGCCCATCCCAAAAGCTTGCACATTGGTTTAGACTAAAATTTTGATTTATAGTACATTTTGTTTGGGTGAAATGAGTTTTTTTTTTTTTTTTTTTTTTTTAGCCCCTCCCAAAAAAATTTCTCTTAAGTATTATCTTAACCCGAAGACTTAAGTGATAAATAAATTTCCGACACTTATAGGGTATGAAGAATACATTTTATTTTTCTTAAAATATGAAAAAAAGAGTGAAAGATTGGCATTTTTTCTTTGTTATTGCCGAAAAGTTTCTGAAAATCAGATTTATTAATGGATTAAGTGTATAGTGTGATTTAATAACTAATAAGTTATGCAAATTTTAAATGTACAGCTGATGCTATCAGCATTTCTAATTAATCTTGTATTACTGTTTTCCTGCTTTTGCTCTATGTAGTTTCACAGTTGCTCGAAAAACGGTTCAAAACCATAGAGGAGGAATGGTTGGAGAAAGCATCCTATTGTATTTTTTGGGGAAAGCTGAAGCTAAGATAACAGCGTCGCAGGAAAAGAAAATTAACAGACTTGGCTGTTTATCGCCATCAGTTTCGCTAAATCAATCGCATTTTGTCTCTCCAGAAAGCAAAACGAAATTTCTGCAGCACTATTTAGATAAGACCTGTGACTTATAAAAAAAAAATTAAACTACGTTATCTGGAAAAACTGTTTAAAACGAATTGGAATCGCAACTTTCCCTTCAAAGCCTGATGACCGTAACTTCAATAGGACGTCATGTCAATTGCGACAGCAAATTTTGTCACACAAATAATCAATTGTTTTTTTTCACTCTCGGAAATAAAATGGAACTAAAAATAGCAAAAAATCGTTTAAAAATTAGGGAACGGGTGGATTTTCAGATTTTTAAAGTAGCACAGACTGTTTTCTATAGTTTTATACATAATTAAGAAAAATTTCAAGCCGATCGTACAAACGGTTTAGATGTTATTAGGATTTTCGTGCTTTGTAATATTTTTGGAGTAATGTCGCCAAAAGTTTTATTTTGGAGTGGTTGCACCGGAATTGTTAGAGGGTCAGGGATCAGCGTAACTATATAGTGAGCTCATTCTTTAATCTGAGATGTAAGATTCATGCTGGGTCTGAAGAGGATAGTTTAGATGGATGCAAACAATTCGACGACAGTGGACAAAAAAGACAAAAAAAAAAAAAAAAATCATGAACCAAATCTGATCCATTTCTTCATAATCTACAAAGCTGGAGAGTACGTTAAACTCGGGGGAAAAAGAATTGGCTGAAATCAAACATTATTTTTCCTTATTCCTTTTAATCACAGCCATATAGGAGAAATCTGCGAGAAGAATAGTCATTGTGTTTCTAAGGAGAAACACATCACTTTTTTTTTCGTCTGTTTTCACCTAGTGTTTACAATATGTCATGAGTGATTTTCGTCTCTGGCTGTTACTATGTTACGGCGGCCGTCGCACATGGGTGGCTGCGTGAAACAAATTGAGAACGTTTTGTTCTACAAGACCCACTCTTCTTCTTACAAGCACGCCGTGCATGTCACTTGGCGAACAATTCCCGCCTTTTGTTGCTGTCCTTCAATAAAAACAGAAATAACTGCGCGAGAAGACAAAAAAGAGCGGCGACTAAGAGGTCATTGTCGCCGATTTGCATATATTTATTTTTTGAAAAGTGTATGGTTTTTTAATTACTTTCACTCGTATTTTTATTTGAATTGCCAACTTAACGTTGTTCGTCCTTCGTGCGTATGCTTGCCTGGCAAAAATGCCGCTGAAGAACTTGTTTCTTAACCCTTTGAAGCGCGGTGGTTGCGCCTTGAAACCACCTTATTTCTGCGATTTCACTGGTGTTCCCAAAAGAATATTCTTAAATGCTCTCAATGCTGAAAAAGTACAGCCGTTGCCGTCGATCCATTTAAATGCCAATAACATGGTGGGTAATCGAACAGAGCTAAAGAAGTTTTCTGGCACAGCTGGCGGTGCGGTCCCACAGATGGGCGATTCCACCGACCGCCGCCTTTCCATGGCACAGTGGTTATGTCACTGGAAATCGGTATATATGTTATAAACCACCGTCGCAAGACCGGTACTGATTTTGGTGTGTATAGGACTTAAAGTTTTTCTACAGGGCTACGACAAAGATTTCTTTTACATTATGGCCTATGGGGGAAATTCTTGAAAGTGCGCTAGCGTTTAAACGGTTCCATTTGATTGAACTCAAATTGAGTATACATGTTATAAACCACCATCGCAAGACCGGTATTGATTTTGGTGTGTATAGGACTTATAGTTTTTTTATAGGGCTACGACAAAGATTTCTTTTACATTATGGCCTATGGGGGGAAATTCTTGAAAGTGCGCTAGCGTTTAAACGGTACATTCGATTGAGCTCAATTAGAAAAAACTAAAACTTTTTGCTGAAGTATTCATTGATTAAAATTTATTTAAATGCTTGGTAATGATCTTAATCGTAAGTGTTCGGAAAGTCGAGTGGAGTCACTCCAGGTTTTTTATAATTATATTATCAAATCTCTTGGCAAAATAGTCGACACCTTAGGCCTAAGCACTTCCATATTCTTTAGATTGGATCGACATTTTGATTTTATGGTGGTTAAAGACAAAAATGTCGTTAAAGACGAAAAGGTCGTAAAATTATTATAAGAAGTATCAAAATTGCTAAAATTTTTGGCGACCCCTGCTGCAAAAGTCACTTAATTCAATTTAAAAAAAGCTGCTACAGTTCTATTATTTATCCACAAATGCTATGAAGAGTCGATTAATTTTCTTACAAATCGCCTAAATTGGCAACACTCCTAACAATGTAGAAAAGAGAACAATAATTTCGGTTTACCTGGTGAAATAGGCATCGATAATTTCAAAATTTTTTAATAGTATAGAGTACAGGCTGTACATCCTCCTGAAAAGATTCTTTTTTTTTTAATAAACAGTAAGACCCAAAATCTTTCAATAATGACTGTAATCATTCATTATTTAAAGTGTTTAAAACGAAGAATATTGAATAGTACTCACTATACTTACTACTACTTTAATACTTTAAGACAGCCCCCCAAATGTAGAAAATATGCACACATACACACACCTCCTGGCTATGGACTCGGGTCAAACCTACAATCGGCAGCTGACCTGTGGCCATAAGAAAGAAAAAAAAACTACACTTAACTTTTCAATCTTATTCACAAATTACATGATGTTTTAAAAAATAATAACCTTCACATATCCGTTACTATTCTGTCACACTCTTCAACTTTTAAGAAAATAATTGAGGCAATTTGCATAACCACGCAAGAGTAACAATTTCAAAACTAAAAAATTCTCAGGTCAGTTTCAGAGTGAAAAAGAACGGCCTAATTTTAATCTAAGCAATACATCAATTTCATTTTCCCCCCCAACTAATATATGCATGACGCGCCGTCAAAGACCACACTTATTTAGGTTGGAAAGATTGTGCGAACAACAAGTTCAGTTTTAAAGTAGTTGACAAACACGCTAATGAAGACATGATAATTAAAGGAAGAACATATAAAAAGGAAACGAGAAAAGATTGTTGAGGAGATGTCAGAGAGCATAATGAAAAATAGATTGGGGTCAAAGTAGTTAAAAGGAGAAGGTGAAATCAGTTTTATTTCAGAGAGAGTATTTTTTTTTTGTCTGTTTAATTTACTTTTAGATTTCAATTTTTTAAATTGAATGGAAACTGATTGATGAGATTTTGACTGGCTGACAGGATTCAAATTAACCCTTTGAGGCGCAGTGTTCCCGCTCTGGGAACACCAAACTCTGACGTTTTGACTGTTGCCAGTCACGAAGAATAGATTTGATTTCTATCAAAATAGTTGAGGGTGACATAGCTCCACGAGAATCCTTTACTTTTTAGCACGTCATTTCCCGTCAAAAAATGGTCACGATTCTTTTTAACAGCACTGACATCTGCTGGAAAATGGAAGAATGCGAGACACAGCTGGATAGATTGCCCAATGCTGAAAAAAGGGCATCCGTTGCCATCGCTCGACTTAAGTACCAGCAAGATGGCGGACGATCGCAACGTTCATCGCGTGCCACAGATCTAGAGACCCTTTTTTGATCATCCGCCATCTTGCTGGTAGTTAAGTCGAACGATGGCAACGGCTGCTCTTTTTTTCAGCATTGGGAAAGGGGTGCGCCTCAAAGGGTTAAACAAGAGAAAGCGAATCATGCCGAGTGTATACAGAGTGTCCCAAAAACACTGGCCTAAGTTTTAATTCTTTTTGATATTGATCATAGACTTATACAATAAATTAAAATATTACGCAGAAGAACAAAGTTTTATGGCGTCGATTAAATTTTTCGGGAAATTAAATCTAAATAAATACAAACCTATAAAATCTATCGTAATCACAATGTCCTCAATGTTAGATCGTTAATTTTGTGGTGTTCCAGTCCAGGTGCACGTTTTCCATCTTGACTTAGTTCAAATATAGAAGACCCCCCGAAATCGGGTTGGGACGACAGCAGTCCACTAAAATGTGTCCCATACATTATTTTTACTAATTGGGATTTTTTTATAGTGGGGTCTTATCAAAATTTAAATTTTGTATTTATTTAGATTGCATCTCTAGAAAATTTTAATTGGTTCCATAGAATTATGGAATTCTGTTGAAATCTAAATAAATTTTCTATTTACAGAGGGTGTTTACACATTTTTAGAACGATTTCGATTAAAAAAAAAAGTAAATGTTTCAGAATAAAAATTTTTGGCAACAGCTTTTTATTTGAAATGAGAAATATCGTCTGCTACTTTTAAATTTATTCTTCTGTAAGTCTCTGCTTCTTAAATGACATTCAAAATGTCATGTGTATACACAAGCTGTGGATTGAAGGATATGTTTTTGCGCTTTCCGAAGAGAAATATTCTTATTCCATAATTCAAAAACGTTGTGAAATGCATGGTATTAAAATTTCTAAGTGCAAAATAAGCAACATTAATAATCGGCAAAGTAAAAACCGTCAATCATTGTTTCTACATGGAAAGAAGACTCCAAACGAATATCCGAAAAAGGTAAGTACTGTTTCAAACGTTTCTAAGTGAAATCGCTGGTAACAAAGTAAAATCCGCGAACACACAGATCAATTCCAAAGGCTTTAGATACATCTGTAGCAACAATAAATAAAATAATAAACCAAGATTTACAACTTAAAAAAGCTAAAAAACATAATTTTCACCAGCTTTTGCCGAGACATGTGGCTCAACAGACACAAGTCATATTTCGAAAACTACCACTGCATTCCTTGAAAAAATGAAGACTGATACAGGTATTGGATATATACCTTTTCAATATATTCCTACGAAGTCCCCTGACGTTTCACCTATGGACTATTGTGCCTTTGGTCTGTTAAAAAGAGCTATTTCTAAACGCAAGCCCACCACGATAGATGGATTCTGGAAAGTAGTGGAAGAGGAATGGAAAGCAATACCCCGGGAAATTTTACGAAAAGCTCTTCTATCACGGAAATCACGATGCAGACTTACAGTCCAGAAAAAAGGCTATCAGATCGAACATTTAAAAAAATAGTCTTTACATTTTAAACATTATTTAAACGGCCCCGAAATCGTTCTAAAAATGTGTAAACACCCTCTGTATTTATATTGAATTTGCAGAAAATTTTAATCGATTCCACAGAATTATGGAATTCTATTGAAAATCTGAATAAATTTTGTATTTACTTTGATTTGAAACTTTGTATTAACTCTGCAGAATATTTTAATTGATTCCAGAGAATTCTGTACCTTCTTTTATGCAACTTTTTAATTTATCGCGTGGGCGCTTATATGCGTATAGGCGGGAAGGCAAGACAGGGGTCCTTCCCCTGAAATGTACTACATTTTAGCGTTACACTAGTACGTAAATTATTACAGTGATTTGTATTTTTCCGGAGAACCAGGTGGGGGCATAGTCCCACATTATCCGTAAATATGGGCGGCCATGATTTATTGTATATGTCTATGATTAATATTTAAGAACTGAGTCTATAGGCACTATTTTTGACACACCCCGTACAGGCGCGTAGCCAGAAGAATTTTTAGGGGAGGGATATGCGCCTGGAAAATTTTTCGGGGGGGAATATGAACTTATATGTGTATAAATAGACGGAATTTCCTCACTAATCCAAAAATTTCGGGGGGGGGTATATATCCCGATATTACCCCCCTGGCTACGCCCCTTACCCCGTATATATCGCACTAACTATTATACTTGTATAACATCAGATTCAATAAATGGAATTCCTATGTATACATGGATCTTTATTTTTGGCCGAAAAAGTTCTAAAACCCTGCTTTAGGTAGCAGACGACTTTTTGCTTTTTGTTTCTCTTCTCCTTCCATTCTCTAAAGATGTCTATCTAACGTAAGTTCAGTTTCCTTCCTGGATCTTAACGAAACAATGCCAATACATGTGTGTAATCCCCTTCATCGAATTCGTTAAAAAAAAAAAACTATACAGGTAGCGAAAGTGAATTCGTGTCTGGCCGCGCCCGCATTTGTTGTTTGCGAGTGGGTTATGGAGTAGTATGAACCTGCGACGCCATGGTGTGCGTCATTCTGGGGAACACGACTTACCCTTTTATGGAGACTTGGTGTTTAGATTTCGTCTTATTTTACATCTTTAATCTGTTGTCGTTGCGGATGTTTGACTTTGCATCAGTGGGAGGGATGTTTGCAAATCAGCTTTTTTGACCTGCAGGTCTTTTAAGATAAGCTTTTATTAACTCTAGGAGACTATTTTTTTTTTCTTTTGACATCATTAATGAACGTGTAACGTGTAATAAAGTATTACGGTGACGCCATTTAGAGAGTAAACCGATTGTCTGAGACTATGACGTCATTATTAATTTAATGAATATTGTTTACATAAACGTTTGTAAATTTTATGGTAGTTTTCCATGGACATTTGTAGTTTTCTCTAAATTAAAACAGAAATTTAATTTTTTTATTTTATACATCATTTTGTTATTATAGTACAATTTACAGTTATTAATAAAAAATAATTTTTTCCCACTTAAAAACTTTTATCTTTATGAAAATATTTTTCATTTTTTGAACAAAACAGCCAGAAATTCTGTTAAAGAAAACTTATTTGAAATAATTGCTGCGTTACGTTAGCTCAGGTCGTTTGATATGACGTCGAGGAATGAAAGTCACAATCAAAAGTTCCGGTATTTTTTTAACGCTTGTCGAAAGTAGAAAAAATGTACATTTGCAAGTGTCTAAAATAATTCTGTATGTCACATATGGGCAATCGCTGGCCCGCGAAACATATCAGAAACCCGTATAAAACCCATCTAGACCATTTAAAATCCTATAGAAATCCCTGTTATACTGCCCGCGACTTCGGTAACATCCTGAACTTTGGCCTGCGACTTAGCTAACGTCCTAAAGTTTGGTCCACAACTTTTCAAAAGTTGCCCATAGCCAGTGTTGTTAAAAACTCGGGTTCTTTCAGGAAAAACCCAACCCACTGGGTTTTTACAGGGTTTTGGGAGTTTTATCAGAGGAAGAGATGGGGTTTCAGAATATTTGAAAACAATTCTGCTTATTACTAAATACAACTTAAAGCAACTAATTGATTACAAAAATCAATTATAAATAAAAAATGGTTAAATTAAGAGCAATAACTAATTGCAATTATATTAATCATACATGAAAAAAAGTATAAATCAATAACAACCCCAATCATGATTTGCTCTGAGATAAATGGACTATTAGTCATATTTTAACAGTGATATACTAGTGCTTCATTAGAACTTTTTAAACTAATGATTTTTTATTGTTAAAAAATTCTTATTCATTTTAATACAGATAGGTATAAAAAAATTTCTCAAGTTTTTATGCCTATGTGAAGCCTTTCTGATTTTTTTTTTTTTCCTTAGGTAGTGGTGGTGTGTGGGAAATAGAGAGCTGTTTATAAACTTTACAAATGGTGTACTGATATTAAGAGATGTATTATCTACGTAATTAAAGTTGAAATTTTGAAAAAAACCCAGTTGGGCTTTTTCGAAAAAACCCTCCCGGGTTCTTTCGGGTTTGGCAAAATCATTACAATCCTGCACCTGGTGTATGTACCCCTTCGGGGTCAGTGACACCTATTGCCGGGGATAGTGCAATTTTCTATCGCTGGACACGAAAACAACAATAACCTGGTGTATGTATTAAAAGTCGTATACCCTATCTCACAAAACGAAATTTTCACTTACACAAGGAGCACATCCCTCACGTAAGTGAAGACTTCACTGTACACAAAGGACTCAATTTGACCTCCATTTATATGTTGAAAACTTTAAGAAAATATAATGTACCCGGTCTTCTTGACAAATGTTGGTAGCAATTTGTTGTAGTACAAATGCAGGTGGTGTTACTGTAGCAATTCATGCAATACTTCATAAATGCGAATTTGTTTCTTAAGTTCACGTTTCCTCCTCCTTCAGATTCCGTTCGAAGAGCTGAATGCTGGAGGCTGTACTTTCTTAGTACTGTGAGAAACAGCGAAGATGCCTAGCAACGACAGGTACGGTACTACCACTTCGAACGGAAGTCAGCCTACAGTCACAAGAACCGTCACTAAAAGTGTAGTGCCAGTAGGATCGACAGACCTGGTGGTAAGTGTAATTCATTTATTTTCACAATTATTATTTAAGAGATTCTCCTTTTGTGCCCAACTTCGGTTTCCTGCATGTTCCTTTAAATGCACCGGAATGTCCGGCTTGAACATTAAACCTGAGTTCAATCCACGAACTTGGATAAGGGACAATGATCCACGCATTCTAAAATAGCCAAACGAAATTTGCCTGTAAAATAACGCTGTGAGTCGTAATCATTAAGTTTATGCTTTAAGCATTGTGTTAAGATGCATTCATACTGGCCGTTCCGTTCCTCTCAGACTCCTCTCTTCCCCACCCTCATTTTCGATTTGAAACGTAGGTTGCTCGCGCGCCAGCTTGCGGAGCTGCGATAAATGCACCAATGAAATCACGTCCTACGCCGGCGAAGTGTGACGTCAGAACAATGCTTTGGAAACGCTTTTTGCAGCTTCATGGCCGCCGCGAAATATCTGTTCTGGAGGGATATCCGTGCGAAGTCCGTTTTGCTTCGCTGAGTGACGTCATCGAAGTGTCTTAGCGGCGCGGAATGGGTAGCAGGAATGCAGCTTCAGTAGTAAATTGCATCATGATTTGTTGCTAGAGGTGCTTACGCAGCTAATCATTAAAAGGGGTTCGAGTATTTTCTTTTGAGAGGCTGACACTATTTCGCCCGTCTGCCGCTAGTTGATGATCGTCCTGTATTCAAGCCCGCGGTCAGTCTCGTGTCTTCCCAGATACCAACCACTCTTGTTACGAACTTTTCTCATAACTTCCTTTATCTCTGAAGTCGGAGTGTAAGTTTGGGACAAACAGGGTTTGCATTTTAGGGTTTGTATTTAAACCTTTCCTTAAAAGGTTGCCTATAAAGGTAGTATATCAAATGTCGGCAAGTTTGCCGCAAAAAAAAAAAAGTTTCCAAAATTTAACACAGCCTAGTGAAATCTTCTGTATTTGGAAAGAAATTGCCATACCCTATTGTTTTCTAGTGTGTCTGTTTTTTCGTTATGGTGAAATATTTTGATGAAAGCTTGTATATTTGCCACTACGGCGACTTAAAATATTTCGCTGTGCTAAACACGCGAGTCTGCAAAGGATTATATATAAAGATGCATGGAGAACTGTTTTAATGGCAACCATAATAGGAAATGATTATCGATTATGCGCATGCGTAAATCGCCACAGAATCACCAGAGAATTAAAAGTACCCTTGGCGGAAAATATCCAAGCTGTTCCATAATATGAAGTCGGTTTTCTTTTTAAAATATATCACAGTTGTTCATATTATGCCAATTTCGTAACAAACTTGTCCAGAACCAGAAGTTATCTCCAGTACATCGACCAGAAGTTATCTCCAGTACGTCGACCAGAAGTTATCTCCAGTACATCATTTTAATGCTATCTTCGTGAAAATCCGTATTATGTCTATAACAAGATATGAAATGGACACTTAACCATCCCAATTATGCCTCTATATGGACATAAACGGGAAAATAATACGCAGAATGTTGTGCTTCTTTAACCTGTTTGCCTTCTTCAGCCAGAAATCAACCCAATTCAAATTTGCATAAATGTTTCATTGGCTGGTCGTAAAATGATAAAGCATGGTAATGATGAAACAAATCCCTTTAAACAAACCGTGGCTAACCACAATTTTATCATCTCAAAAACTGATTGTTGAGTGAACAAAATACAAAACAATAAGCTCCGCGGTGTGTTTCATCCCTCCCCCTTACTTTGCAAGTTGGCGTATTTATTTACTTTACAGCATGCGTACCACTCAACACCTGCTGCACGCATGCTTCTGAGATTATGAAACCAATTTCCAAATGCAAATGAAAAGTACCTTTCAAACTGACTTCCTCAAACACCTCCCGGCCCATTGAAACGTTTTGGCTGATGGCCAGTGTTTCCGAAAGAGAAAAACCGAAAAACCAACAAGATTTTAAGCGAAAGAAGAGTGCGATTGTTTCCGATAGCGGAAATATTCCGCCATTCTCAGTGTATTTTCGCATGCCACGGGATGTTCTGAGGCGGAAACTTGAATGTAAAAAAGACCACACCTTTGTCTTTTATTCAACGATGACTTGCATATAGGCATTTCGCCAAGTTCCAGGAGGAATTTTTCAGTTTTAATTGCTTCATCGAATCCCTTCCCAGCGAGAGATGATATCGCATCCTATCTCTTACGTAATTGAAGGGGAAGAGGGAAGGGGGGGGGCCCTAAAATTTTTTTTAGAAAGATCCCCTGACGGCAATTTCCAGATTGGCAAGCGGTCACATTAAAAGTCTCGCTTTTCTTAGGCAGAAAGATTTTTGTAGTCTACTCTAAATGTCAAGCGCATCAAGCTTCTGCTGAGCCCATCCTGGACTGTTTGGGACTTTCCAGAGAGCAGTGGCGGCCCGTGGTCAAAACTGTTAGTGCAGCCGGAAGCATATGAGCCCCCCCCCCCTCCTTTCCTCCGGACAGGATTGGAAAATCTTTTGTTACTGAATTCGAAAGCTGGCGGATTAAGCCCTCACAAAGAAAAAAAAAAGAAAAAAAAGAAATTACATAAAAAATGTAAGACTTCCTATTTTACTTCCATAAAATGGACATAAATTTCAACCAGCCGCTCTTATCCTCAAAATTGCATTAATCCGTGTCTGATTCGAAGTTTCCTTAGAATTTTCTTTTGTAACGATAACTTGAGAAGAAAAGAAAAAAAAAAGAAAACTTACTTATTTTTTATAAGTCAAATCAATCCTCCTTTCTTTTAAACATGCGAATCCGTCAGTGATGTCCCCATAAAAAGGCGTTGTTTTAATTCAGATATCCATAATTTTAAAAGCTCTTTAAAATTTCCCATGTTTAAAGAATTTTCTCGCTCGCCATGTCCTCTAAATGCCAGTCCTTGCTTACTTAAAAACAATACTGCTTTGATGGGTAATTGTCCATTCATAAGCGTCTATTCAGGCTTACCTTCTTGATAAATTCAGCAGTATAAAGTCGAGAGTTTTCCAAACATATATTCTCCTTACCCCCTCCCTCCTTCTCGTCCGAGCCAATCAGTTAGTCGAGTTCTCAAGTTCAGCCGCCGTTAAAAAGTCTTCCATCGGCTGTATCAGCTGCATACTCCCTATGCCGGAGAGGCTGCTTACTTAGTCGTTGTCATGGCAACGGTGCTGCAAATTTTCTTTTCAGCGCTCTGGGCTGAACCAAAGATTTTCCCACTTGAATTGCGGGAAGATTAAAGTGCTTTTTTTCTGAATGAGCGATCCGGCCACAATACGTTTTTTTGTGTTTGGTTTTTTTCGGAGATTTTTTTAATTTACCGTAGGAATTCCACAATTCTAATCTGAATTTAGGAAAGTTAGTAGAATAAATTATTTTAAAATATGTGCTGATAATTTCAAGTGCAGCCCGGCTGTACTTGCTGTATCCCACGAGCCGCCACTGCCAGAGAGAACATATACTCCTCCCCCCCTTCTCGTCTTCGACTTCCTCAGGATCAGCGGTCTAGTGGATCTTGTCTGACATCGTCAGAGAGCTGGAGGATAAAGCACAACAACAACAACAACAACAAGAGAAACCCATCTTCAGGTGGCGTCCGGGACATGATAAACCACCCTTCCCTTTTTCATTACGCCGCTGTCTGTTACGCCATTTTCAGAATTAAAGAAAAAAGCAAGACTATTAAAATTAAGAAGGAAAAACATGTCATATATTTTTATATTACCGCTTATTATTAATCTTTAATTAACTCAATGTTTCTCAATTCGTCGAAAGCAGTTAGCATGGCGTCAGTGTTCTAAGACCACCAACGCATACTGCCCACAAAGTACCAGCTGGAAGAACTATCTTAATTCTTTTTTTCCTTGTGTATGCGCGAGAAAAATTGTCTGCGTTGCGCAAAAGCATACAGGTGAAATGCAGCAATGTGGGAAGCTTGGTTTATTAATCATCCAATCAGAAAAAGGCGTTATATTTCGGAATGGAATTGACATTTTCGTAACTTATGTTGTTCGTAACTTTGTCACGTAGAAATAAAGCAAAATCAGTAATCTTAAAAAGAAATAAAAATGTCATAGTTTAAACATAAAAGTGTTATTTATATTGTCAGCTAGTTGGATTGAAGAATATAAGAGGTATAACGAAACAATGAATTAAAAAACATAAATCATACCAAATACATTCACGATAAAACCTTTTCTGAAACAATTTTTTTTTGTATTCGTTAATAGCGATCAATTTGGCCGGATACCGAATATCCGGTCAAACTTTCAACCGGATATCCGGTTATCCGGCAGCAGTATGTTTTTTCTTCTTTGTTTTATTTTCGCTAGTTTTCTTAGACTATTGAGCTATGACTTTTTTCTTTAAATTTTCTCATTAGTTTCAAATGATTTAATTAAAAAATCAGCAATCCTTTTGGGATTGCTTCCATGAAATTAGTACCAATTCTATTGCAATTAAAGTTGATACAAATAACAATGTCATTGAATCAGCTCTCTTCAAAAGTTAGATAAATATCTCAAAGGATCAGTTGTTGAAAGAAAGACATCTCCATTCAATTGTTAGAAAATCAATGTAACAAATTTCCTTACTTTATCTAAATTAGGGGTGGGGAGGGGGATTTCTCCCCAGCCAGCAGTACTACAGCAAGTACACTATTCTCACAAGCAGGGTCAATTTCTGGTTGAAAAATAAAAAGATAATCAAATTCTTACAAACTTTGAAAAACAGTGTTTTTGTATAATAATTTTCTCCAGTAATAATTTACTCCAGTCTTAAAAAAAGATAGAAGTACTTAATTTTTTCCCCCTTCTTTCTATACATGATAAAAATATATACTAAGAAGTATTGAAAATAAAATATTTCCACAAAACTTTTTTTTTTCGATTTTTTTATTATTGCAGATTTTAAAATGTATTCATTTATTATGTCTATTTATGTTATTTCTCTGTATAAAATTTTAGGCCGGATATTTTTATCCGGTATGTATTATCCGGCTACTGCCAATCATCCGGCATATTGGTCGGATAGGTCGGATGTAGTATGTTTACCGGATATCCGTTGCATCCCTATTCGTTATACTATTGTACAGACATCCGAAAGTATAGAAATTATAAAATAAAAAATGCTAGGCTTTTCTAATCAAGACTACGAAGTCGGGGGAAACCCCCCAATCTTTTGCACATCAAACGCATTCAATTTAAAACTCTTTCGGGGGCAAAATTGTTCGTACACTGTTGTACAGACATCCAATATATAAAAGATTATGAAATAAAATACTATATGTCAAGCCGGTGTTCCCATGAAAAAAATCAGAACTGAAATATTGCTTATGTTCCTATTTTGCTTATTTAATTTTGGCCGTGGTTACTGTGCATTGATTTTATGAATCTTATAAATCAGATAAAATACATGCAATTTAGATAGAAAGTTGTTTTCACTGTTTTTTAATATCAGAATTAAGAGATCAGAGAAACCCCAGTCTACTACAGATCAAACGAATCCGTTCTAGAACCTATTCTAAAGCAAGATTTCTCAGTTGTTGGTATGTTACTGTGCAGACATCGACCTGTAAATAATATTAAATACAAAATATGAGTAGAACCAGCTATCCCATGAGATAATTAGAACTAAAAATATCGCTTATGCTTGTATTTAGGGAGGGATGCGAGACGAGACAGAGATTTACAGCTTTTTTTGCGAGACGAGGCAAATATTTTTAACATTACGATATAGAGATTTCGCGAGACAAGAGAAATCTTTTAGGCTGTTTTGCGAGACGAGTATTTTTCGTCTCGCGTCCATCTCTACTTGTATTTTTATTTAGTTATGTGTTTGGAGGGGAGTACTTTTATAAAACTTTTAAAATATGCATTTAAAAAGTAATTAACAAATTTTTGTCTTCATTTTTTAAAAATTAAAACTACGAGATCAGTGAAATCTCAGTCTTTTGAATAGCAAACAATTCCATTATAAAAACCACTCCCTTCCAAATAAATAATAAATGTCAAGCTAGCTACATTGTGAAACAATCAGAACCCAATATATCGTCTATATCTGAATTATTTATTTATCTATTTAGGAAAAGGGAGGTTACTTCTTGCTAATAGATAAAAAAAATCTATTTGGTTTTACAAAATTATCTTCACTGGTTTCTAATTAAATCTAAATGTTCAGTGGAACCACTGACGCATTTTTCCCCCCCTTACTGTAAAAGTGGTTTTCCTGCTCACATACTTTGTATGCAGTGGGGTACCAATATCAGCCAGAGCGATATAACCTATTATTCCCCTTGATCGCTGTTTATGGAGATAGTTTTACAGCTCGAATATTTAACACAAACCTATTGCAAAACAATCATGTACGCAAAGTGGGCATCATAAATGAATTTTCAACCTATATTTACATCTTTACTTTTTCTCCCACTGCGATATGTAACCTAAATAGGAAACGGTTGCCCGGTTGAAAGTAATTCCTCCCGTCAGTTAATGTTTAAAAAAAAGATCTACATTTGTAATTATAGATATGTAATTGGTTAATGAGGAAAAATGTTATTTTGTTTCATTTTACAGCTCCTCACTATTTCTGAATTGAAAGTTTATTATTTTAATCAAGTTCAAGAAAATCTCAGTAAATAAGAAAAAAATAAACATTCCTAAAATTTTTCCATTGCTCATTTAATTAGCTCGCTTTCCTTCAAAGTGGCAAGTTGCGAAAATAAAATTAGTTTGCTGAAAGAAAATACGCTTTGGCGAAAATATTGGTGATTGTACTTATTAATGACGTCCGACAAAATCAAGTTTGGCGAATGGGTTCCAGAAAATTTAGAAAAGGCCCACCTGGGACAGTGGAATTTTATATTTAGGATAAGTAAAATTCAAGAAACGGGAAACAATAATTAGAAAATAATGTATGGCTAGTCTAAAAATTTAAAGTTAAGTCAAATATAAAAATATAAAAATAAATTAAAATTAAATAAATTAAATAAATTAAAATTAAATTAAATTAAATATCTCAATGTTTCAGAGACATTTTTTCTAGATTTCGAAAAAACATTTGCAAGAGCTCAATATAAAGCTCCTTTTGTAGTTTGTATAAATTCAAAACCTCCGAAAATGAATTAAAATATAATCCTTTCAGACCTGACTAAACAATTTCTCTAGCATAGATATCTGAATATTTTTACAATAACAAAATTTGTAATAAAATAAATTAAAAATCCCTATTGATAATTGTTTGTAGATATAGGAAATCAAAATACAGTAGGTAACAAAAATAAAGATTAATAAACGAATCATATATTTACAAATATCATGAATTAGTACATCTATAAAAACTCTCAAAAATAAATTCAAAACCTCCGAAAATGAATTACAGTTTAATCCTTTCAGACCTGATTAAACAATTTCTCTAGCATAGATATCTGAATATTTTTACCATAACAAAATTTGTAATAAAATAAATTAAAAATCCTTATTGATAATTTTTTGTAAACATAGGAAATCGTTTCCAACTTCAAATTATTAGTATTTACTTTATAATATTCTTCGAAAATGACTGTCCTGAATTGAGGACAGCTGATCTGAAAGGGTTTTTGAAGTGGTATAGGTGGATACAGCGACTGATGTAGGTAAAAATAAGGATTAATGCAAACATAATTTTAACGTTAAACAGACGAAAGTGTTTATTTTTTGTTTTACGTGTTTGTAGACAATAATTTGCCCTGAATGAATGAATTTTGTAATAGCTGCAATTGATTATCTTTATATTTAAATTTACTTTTCCTTTGCGCAATCAGTCAGTTCCAATAAACGACACACAGTGATGTTATGAAATGATTATGGCTAAATATTATGAAATGATATTGAGTATTGTCGTATTTATATACAGTTTTATCTAATTATGATAAATATCATATAGGCAATTCTTTTCATGCACATATTATCTGTATTTTATATTCTGTTTACTATTTTTTTTAGGATCCTGATGTAGTGTTTACAAAGAAACACGGTAAGTAATAATATTTTTATGTTTATTTTGTATTGTTTCTAAATGAAATAACTTGAGTATGATGAACAATTAAAGGTGAATACAAAAGATATTACGCATAAATTAGCGGATAAATACATAATTTTTGTTCACAGTAGGTCAAGCACGAAAGATAGCATTTCTTAAGGTACTTCTGTGTAAACTGTAGTATTTATTTTACGAAACATTGCAGAAAATATTTACTATGTGTTATTGTGAAAGTGACTTATTATGAATTACGTGCTGTTATGCTATTAGAATATTTTGTAAAATTTTCACAATTTGTAAATTCTATGTCTAAAAATATCACCTTGAGAATAATAATGCCTTTATTTTGTTTGCAACTGACGAAAAGACTTTAATAAACAGCACATAATCTCAAAACGTTTGGTACGTTACTAATTTTATTATAATGTATTTTTTATAGCAGTAAGGTTTTAGCACCGAGTGTACAATATTGTGTAATAGATTTTTCCGTATAATAGTCGCAATTGAACTTTCACAATGAAAAAAATGGCAAAAAAGTGTCCCTGTTACGCGAGTAAACACGGTATTCGAAAACATTCATGAGCATCCTGGTTGTTTATTTCAAAATGTTTGAAAAATTAGAAAATAAATTCAAAAAGTGTTATTTAAAGAGGAAAAGAAAAAAGAAACTGCCGAAGGTGGATACACTCTGACATTTCCTTATCCGGTTCCAAGAAGTGTAGATCTTAGACAGCCGTGAACTTCTCATGGTAATTGTCTGGGTGTATATCACTTCAGAAGTGACACGGTAACATAGTATAAAGAAAAATAAGCGTCACATGAAACGTCGTGTTATGCTGATTATATCACATTTTCCGGGACGGGTAAACGAACGATCAACCATTTCTTTCAGAAACAAAGCGTTTCTTCTGCAGAGCTACATAAAAACTGTGTAAACATAGGAAACTAGCATTAAGTAAATCATACATTATCGTAAATATTAGAGCTTAAAAAGGTTCTTTTTTAGGCGTTTAGTCTTTAGAATATCATATTCTTTTGGCAGCTTATTAAAAACAATCTACTGTATCGTACACTATTTTATGTAACGGCACATACTTGACGTTCTTGCATATTTAACTAAACAGAAAACGCTTAATATATGCTTAGAAAAGCCTCCCCAAGAAACCAGGGCTTCGAACCATAACTGAAAGGGAAACCGAAAGTTGGAAAAAGCGTTATTTTGGTCGGAACGAAAACCGGAACTGAACCGGGGAAAAAAAAAAAAAAATAGGTTTATTTGTTCGATATATTTTCAGCCATTTTATTGCTGTAACCAACTTATCAACACTGTGTACTGTAAACAATATACTGTAACCAACTTACCAATTAAAAAAAGAATACTATCTTTTAAATGTTGATGGAACTACATTTTTTGTTTATGATATAATTATATTTTTGTACTAAATAAGAATATACATAAAATGAAATTACTCATTCGAAACTAAGCCGAAAACCGTTATTTTTGGTGTAACGAAAACCTGAACGGAACGGATATATTTATTTTTAGTTGAACTGGAACGAAAAAAATTACTGTTCGAAGCCCTGAAAAACTATTTATTTCTACGTAGCTGCGGGCGATAGCAATAAAGTAAACAAAACTCGAAACTGGAACTTGAATAGCAATTTTTTCGTTATTAGAGCTAATTCGCGCCATGACATTCGAAAGCTGGGAAATTATCAAGGAAGATGGTCTAAGAATCCACACGGAAGTTAGTATTTAATAGCTCCATGCGATTACTTTTATGAATGAAACATGATTTGGTTGCACTCCTGCGTGATGACATATTAATTATTCGTATTGTTAATAGACGCACTGCTAAGAGTAGTCTAGTATTTAAAAAATAATTGTATCTTAAGCTTTTCTCGTGTGGTATATCAGCAAATTTCGGCAACCAGGAATGTTGCACAGTTTGCATACTCTCGCAAAGTAGAAGTGTGTAACTGCTTATACTGCATTTATTTTATTTAGTTTTATATTTGAAAAAGTGCAGCTTACAACTCGAAAAAGCTACTTCTTTTTGCCCACTTTCTTTGAAGTTATTACGATGCCTTCTTTTCGAAAATGTACAAAATCTTTATGGAAAACTGCCCCGCATTTGCAATGGAAAGGAAGGAAACCTGGAAAACTTTCACAGAGCATCCCGACAACGATATGAATCACAATCACCTTCGTGCTTTCGAATTTTTAAAATTCTGTAACTGTATCAGGGATCCCAGGGAGATAAATTGCATGAGAAACACCCATAGTGTATTAGAATTCTTTTGTGTGCTCCTGTAAAAAAAGCTCTAAATACTATCGACATTGTTTTCAATGGGGGTATAGTACGTAATGGGGGTATAGTAACATATAAAGGATTTACTGCAAAAAATAAGATGGTAGCTCCAACAATTCAAGTTTTCGAAAAGCTGCAAAGAGGGTTTGGGGATTCAATACAAACTAACGGACAAGCAGCTTTTTCTCTTAAGTAACACAAGAATTAACGATTGGAGCTAAATTCTTCCCCTACTAGCAATTTTGCTCGGATTATCATCGGCCGGTTCGTAACCCGAGCTAAATTGCTAGTAGGGCGATACCAAACGAAAGATTTTTCTTTTTAAACAACTGCAAGATATAACATCTAACTCCAAACTCGAGTAAGATGGAGCTCTAGGTTAAGTAGCAAATAAAATGGAATGCTTAGCCGTCTCGGTAAAACGCAGTGAAGATCTTAAATCTTGAATTAGGAAACATATTAGGGACTTGCGAGCAGTAAGATGAACTTTTTTTTTTTTTTTTAATAACACAAACAAATTTATTTATAACATTTATATATGAACGCGAACATCTGCCTCACGATAAACAATAAAGCGAATTTAAACTCTTAAACACAAGAAAATAGTATAACCGAATCGCAGAGAATTCTGTGAAGAGAGATTGGGTTCTGGGAGAGAGAGTTGAGTTGTTATGCACGATTACATGCAACAGGAGCTACAACCTTTTTTGCAGCAATATAAATATTGTAGTAAGCGATGCTTATTTACGCCAAAGAGAGCAAGGAACCTCAGACAGACAGGGCGAACGATAAACACTATTCAACTTGGTTGGAAAGTATTAAAAAAAATTGCCCATCTCTAATAAATACTTATCACCCCTTCCTTGAACTTTTTCTTTGGATCCGCCCCTGTGTGGGTTCCAGCTAGTGATGGGGATGAATGAATGGAACTATTCGAATTAATCGATTATTAAATGCATTCGAGATACTCCATTTTGACAAATCCATTCGAATGCTCAGCTCGTAGCTCGAATAACGCATAGATTTCAAAATCTCGAATACTATTCGAATAAAGAAATCGCGTATACTATTCGAATAGTGAAATCGCGAACACTAGTCGAATATTGAAAATCGCGAATATTCACTATTCCATTAATCGATTATTGATTCTGTCCGAACAGTAGTAATCGATTATAGAAATCATTCGAATGGTCCATCACTAGCTTCAACGTTTGTGTCGCAACCCGAAATTAATACTATTCTTAGAATACTGGAATATCTTAATCAGGAACTTGGCAAATTAATAGACGAGACTTAAGTCCAGCAAGTCCTTACATACGCTTTTGATACGTTTGTATTTATCTTCCATTAAGTTTCGGTCAAGATGTATCTGAATCTGGCAGCGAAACCTATCCTTTGTTTTAAATAGCCCATCAAGATAGCGATCTCCGATACTTACAACATTCATGTCAGACATCCCTAATAACAGTCTGGATCAGTCTGCCTTGACAGAACTGCCAGCCCGCCTCTTACTTGAAGACAATGACCTTCGTGTCAATAACTGTCATGAAGATGGTAATCTATTGTGTAGCGTTACCCTTTAAATGACAGTGTAACTGATTACGCATAACAGGAATGAAGAGAGGAGCTCACTTTGGTTGTTGAACGTCAATGAAGTTGCCGTCAAGTACCGAAGCTTCTGTCCTATTGGGTTGTGCTCGTTGTTTTGTCTCCAGGTTGAAATTAAAGCAAGCAGACGATTTTAGGATTTGGAAAAGTATAAAAAAGTTAAAATGCATACTGGCAACAGGCATATGAGTTTTTTGTTCTAAAGAAATTTGAATAAAAACCACGAAGGTAAATGTATAGGAGGGGACACTTTTCTTAGAAAGTTGGATAACGCTGTTATTGCAAACAGATGGCGCTATGCACACTGGGTAACTGCGCATCTCCTGCTTCTGCGCATCCAGGTTGTTTCTATTTCCATCGAGGCGAAGTAAATGGAGATCGTTGAATTAGCGGAACTTCAAAAAAATTATGAAATACATAGACTTATGAACGTGATATATAATAATTTCTGGCTTCAGGTGTGTTTTAATTACCTAATTGTCTTAGAATACTATTTCGTAATTAATGTAGGCAATAATTTCGAAGCGAAGTAATATTATGTATGTAATGTCGTGTTATTATTTTGCCCAAAAGCTGTATTTTAAGAAATAGTAGTAAATTTAGAAGAATGTTGTATGTGTGAATGCAATATTTAAAAAGTGTTTATTTATAATGACGTTCACGCTCAAACAAGCAGTATTTACATTTATTTCATGCTGCGACAAATTTTAACACAGCTTTAAATTGCCGCTAAAAAACTTGTTAAAATGTTAAATTCATGTTACATTAAGAACTCTCACCATTTTCTAATGTAAATATATACCGCGGCAGACGAAAACTTCATTTCTGTTAGCCACGATATACATACGCGTTCACAAATATAAACTCAGTATTTTAATAATCTTAAGATAGGAACATCATTTTCCCTTTTTTTACTCATTTGTTACTAAGGCAACCATGTAATCAAAAGTGAAAGAAATATTTTAAATTTAGTTCTCGCGTTAATAATCTCGTTCACATGCTAGGTGGGAAAATTAAAAACAAGTAAAATTAATTATCAAATAGCACGGGAAATGCTTTATTCTTTTGCCGCTAGGATCGCTGCACGTCACTAGATTTCCAATGTTTACATAATTGAAACTTATTTGGGGTACCAAAAGTTTAACATTACAGCTATGGAGAGTGTCCACTCCTATAGTATATCTCCGTGATAAAAACATTTGATATTTTGCATTGCTATTTTAAAGCTAAAAAACGACAACAAGTAGCAGAATTTTTGGTATGAGAAGCTTTTTTTGTTTACAAGAAACGTAAAAGAGCACACTTGAAACGAAACATTAAATTTCTCGGGATATGGAGAAGGTGTCAAAGTTTTAATCGAATCTTCTTAATGGAGGTTTATTTTTAGAAAGTGCACTCTTTTCTGGATCAATTCATGTTAGAAGGATGAAATCAAAAAGATAATTGAAAATAATCAACTTACCTACAAAGCCTCCATTTTTATTTATCCTATCCAACTGAAGTATCGAAGAAAATTTACGATAGGCATTTCTCAAAAGAACCAATTTTTTGTACTTTACACGTTTTTTTTTCTTCTTTCAAAAATGAGCAAGTCGATAATGGCATTTTGGATTTGGATTTAAGATACATGGTACAATCTCCGTTATCACATGAGAATCGTATATTATAATCATATGAATTGAACATTAGCGATTTCGATATTGTATATATGTACGTAGAATTGCGAAGAATATGTCAGACTTTCCTGAAGCTCACCCGCAGTAATCACAGAAGAGTGGGGACGTAAAAAGTAAACAAAAACAAAAGCAAAGAGCGATTTTACTCTTTCAATCCCCACTTTTGTGCGTTTACTATGAGTGGACTCCATGAAAGCATTCCACATTCAGTCCTATAATCCTAGTTTACTAGACATAATCTGCTTTAACTTTTAACAGTCCAAATTCAGGTCTAGGTAAATTTTGAGTAGTCTCTATTATATTTTTAAATGAATCAATTTAAATGTATTGAAATAAATGATAACAATTTTCGATTTTGAGTCATATACGATTAGAAAGTTTCAAAAATTAGCGAAATCTTCAAAGAACAGATATATATGATTAAACAATCTATTAACCCTTTAACGCGCAGTGATCCCGCTCTGGGAACACCAAACTCTGACATTTTGACTGTTGCCAGTCCCAAAGAATAGATTTGATTTCTATAAAAATAGTTGCGGGTGACATAGCTCCACGAGAATCCTTTATTTTTTAGCGCGTCATTTCCCGCAAAAAAATTGTCACGATTATTTTTAACAGCACTGACATCTGCTGAAAAATGGAAGAATGCGAGAACAGCTGGATAGATTGCCCAATGCTGAAAAAAGGGCAGCCGTTGCCATCGCTCGACTTAACTACCAGCAAGATGGCGGACGATCGAAATGTTCCCTGTGCCGGGCACAACCAGCTGTCGTCAAAAAAGGGGTCTCTAGATCTGTGGCACGCGATGAACGTTTCGATCGTCCGCCATCTTGTTGGTAGTTAAGTCGAGCGATGGCAACGGTTGCCCTTTTTTCAGCATTGGAAAAGGGCTGCGCCTCAAAGGGTTAAATTAGCATTACTGTGATCCTCCAAAGAACTTTCAGGCAGTGCAGTAATGATAGAGATAGATGTATGTTATCATAACTCTGAAACTCCAAAGAACGATTAGACAGACCAGTAATGATGAGACAGTGATATTAATTTGCATTATTATGAGACTCCAAAAGTCATCAGTATACGATTTGCGCCTATGTGATTAGACGGTCCACTAAATTAGAATTACAGTGAACCTCCAAAGAGCAACTGTATGTGCAATATGTATTACTGAGCAGAGCAGCTCAGTAAATCAGCATGACTGAGAAATTCCATATAATGGCCTCATTTGATGTAATTTGTTTACTTTTTAAACACTAAAGATAGAGAAATTAATTTTGCTTCTTCATCGCTACAGTAATTGTTTATGGCTACATTATTTATACTTTTAAAATTTAATTTATTTTGTTATTTTAATAATTATATTCTTTTTCAGAGGAATGGACTACCAGCAAGAGGGTTGTCAATCATAAGACTAAACAGGTAAGACAGATTTAAGTTTCGTTTTAGGAGCAATATGCATAAATATTTGCGTCCCTTACTTCCATAACTCTGTAATATTAGAAGACGAAAACATAGGAGATAATGTATATCATTTGATTACTCTAGATTTTGTGTTAGATGTGAAAATTAATTATAAAAGTTATTTTGCAAATTTGCATGAGTATTTCACCTTGTTGGTTAGAAATCATACTTTTTTCGATAGTCTTCCTGGATCACTCGTACATCATATGGATCATATACACATTTTTTTTATAAATGCGCATTATTTCCAATGATTTTTGGTTATTACATAGTCCCACTTTTTGATCGTTCGAAGGTGTATCTCGTTCTCCAAAATGACCATAAAAATACGTTCTAATTACTAAAGTTCTTGAGAATCCGTGGGAAGACTCTTTTCTTCAATTTTTGTTTTTCTGTTCTATTGTTTTTTTCTTTTGTTCTGTTAGAAAAATAACTATTTTTCTACGTAACTTTGTGGGGTTGTTTATATTTTTCAGTTTGAAAAAAAAATGATAAATAAATAAATAAAAATAAAGCTCTTTTTCTAAATTACATCTGTTTATCCTCTTTTTCTTACCATGTTATTTTGGAAGGGCTACCAAATTGAAAGAAATCTGCTTTATGTTATATGGGTATAAGAAAGATAACAACGATCTTCGGTGTCCTGTAACTTCGTGTACAAACTAGGAGGGGAGGTAGACGACATCGTTTGAAACCATGATTACAGAGAAAGCGTGAGCAGAAATCGATAGGTGTCGCTGTACACGAGCTATCAATATCGAGACGTGTGACTTCCTCATCGTCATAGCTACCAACTTTAACTCTTTTTTTCGGAAAATTATCTATCACTAATTTTTTTTTGGTAATTTGATGTTTAAATAAATTGAAATGTTTAATGTAAAATAAAACTGTTTGAAAGTTGTGGTAGATAATCGAAAAATGCTTTAAATGAGGAGGTCACATGTGCCGACCTACAGAGCTTGCGTGCAGCGCCACCTGTGGATTTCCTTCCCTGCTTTCCGGTGTAATAATGATTCGTAACGATGTTGCCTACCTCCCGTCCGAGTTTGTGCACGCTGTTCCGGCACACCCTGTATGGCTGTAGATTTTTACTTCTTTACATAAACCAAATATTGGAAGAGTGTGCTCGAAACATGGTTTAGAAGATTTTCAAGGGAAGTTTTTGTCACGCCGTTTTTCCTTTCAGAATGGCATGCATATTTTTATTTACACCTGCAGTGAGTGCAATGAGTATTAGTGGCTTCTACCGATGTGCTATTCTACTTCTTCAAATTATTATTAACCGCTATACTCAGCTAAAATTATTGATAATGAATCACACATTGATAATAAATCATCACTTAAGTCCTGTATAGTTTTTACTTTCAGCCAGACTGGCTAATACAGAGTGCTGAACTTATTTTTATCATACCTTTCTAGTGCAATTTATGAAATGAATTATATATAAAAAAAAATCTTGCTAAACCCTACTAATTGATCCATACAGTTACAAAAATGACAAATTGCGAACAAAACTGAATATTATTGAAAAACCCTCTATCTACGTAAATCAGAGAAAATTGGAAATTTCATACTACAGTAGAACCTCGATCTATCGTTTTTCAAGGGGTGTGTAGTAAAAAACGATGCATGCGGGAAAACGAGGAATCCGGGTTAAAGTCAAAATAAGAAGAAAACACCGATTCCTTCAGTATACCAAAAATACTAAATTTGTTATCACACTTTAAAAGAAACAAATTGAAATTGTGTAGAAATTAAGTGATACTTATTTTTACAAAATCAGTAATTTTACACTGGATTTTTCATTAATCTTTTAATTAAACAAAATTTTCAAGAGTTACAATGTTTTTTTTGTTTTTTTTTTGTCTTTTTAAGTATATTCATGTTCGTATATAAAATTCATACAATTTTAAATACCGTTATTGCGTAGGATAAACTAGGCACTAGTGTTGGCTCAGTCTCATCGGCATGAATATTATTCTCAGCTTCTTCCATTATTTTCATTATTTGCATCACATTTCTTCCATTCTTAGGATACCGCACGTTCCTACTTCTAAATCAATATAATCACTGCATTTCTCACCATATACATCCCTCCTGGATGTAAGAACTCTTCACCTATACCATCATCAACCCAAGATATCATACCAGGAAGTAATTAAATTTGTAAGCCATTTTGATCCGCTTGATCTTCAATTTCATTTTGGTCAGAAGAAACATTTTACAACGATGAACGCGGAAAGGCGAATTTTTGACAAACGATACATGCGGGTTTTGTTAACGTTATTTGAATACAGTTTGTGCAGGGACCATAGAAATAAAACGATCAATACGGGAAAACGATGAATGCGGGAACGATAGATCGGGGTTCCACTGTATTAAGATTGTGAGACTATATGAATATTTTTTTAATGGATTTTATTTCTATTTTCTAATGACATTCGTTTTTTTTCGACAATGAATCACTCAGCTTTTACATATGCGCGCAAAACGCAAACTATTGCTTATTCTGGAATCTACCAACGATCAAACATTAAATAATTAGTCACGTTCAAAAATACTGTATTTTTTGTAACATTGAAAAGATATTTGTGCCGCTAACCTTTCTTTCTTATGGTTGTCAAGTTGAGTGAAAAGAAAAAAAAAATGTAAACACTTTCAGGAAAACTCTTCTTTTTACATTAATTTATCTCTCATTTTTCAACAAATAATTTCTCTATGCAAACGCAATATTTCCCTGAATTCTTATTTCGGAAATCTGAAGCAGAGGAAAAATATTCGGTGAATCTGAAGAAGTCTCTTCAATGGACAGGAGAAATAAGGAAACAGATATTCGTGAAATAACGGAGATATTCCGTCAGCATTGCTGACAGTAGTTTCCGTGAACTGAAGAAATAATTTTTGAGAATGTACTTTTATGAAGATGCGCAAACTATTGCTTGTGATTTCTTTCATTTTTATGAAATGTTCATAATTTTGTGAATGTTTATCTCATTTCGAAAAATATTTCACAAAGTAATTATTTATTTCATCATATTTTTATTTCAGTTTACTTTCGCAAAGAAACATTAACTTTTACGCTCCAAAGACCGTCATGCTTAACCCTTTGAGGCGCAACCCTTTCCCAATGCTGAAAAAAGGGCAGCCGTTGCCATCGCTCGACTTAACTACTAGCAAGATAGCAGACGATCGAAACGTTCATCGCGTGCCACAGATCTAGAGACCCTTTTTTGACAGCAGCTGGCGGTGCCGCACAGCCAGCTGCTGTCAAAAAAGGGTCTCTAGATCTGTGGCACGCGATGAATGTTTCGATCGTCCGCCATCTTGCTGGTAGTTAAGTCGAGCGATGGCAACGGCTGCCCTTTTTTCAGCATTAGGCAATCTATCCAGCTGTTCTCCCATTCTTCCATTTTTCAGCAGATGTCAGTGCTGTTTAAAAATAATCGTAACCATTTTCTTACAGGAAATGACGTGCTAAAAAGTAAAGTATTCTCGTGGAGCTATGTCACCCGCAACTATTTTTTTTTAACAGAAATCAAATCTATTCTTCGTGACTGGCAACAGTCAAAACGTCAGAGTTTGGTGTTCCCAGATCGGGAACACTGCGCGTTAAAGGGTTAAGAATAGCCTTGGATTTCCCTCATTCTGGATTGTAATTAAGGTCCCAAAATCTCTGTGTGATATCATATGTTGCCAAGGAGTAACTTTTTGGGAATTAACATGTAGACATGAGACTGCAATTTTTGACAGAATTTAAAAAATAATATTTGACTATTTCTAATAATAACCCTACTGCATGCCTGTTTGTGTAGTGGCCTTCTACCTATTTTGGGTGTGTTAACAGCTATGTGTGCGTAACTAAATATCGCCATGCATAAAGATAATAGTTCATTTTTTTTGCGAGATCTGATATAATTAGATCGTTATAATCTCATTATAAGCCTCGGTAGCTCACTTCCTCTCTATCAACAATCGTTTTGTAACCTCAGTTTTATCCGGCATTGTTTTAGAAAGCTCAACCGGACTGATTTAATAATTCTGTCTGCCGCGTTACAAGGGCACATGCAATATGGAGTCTTTTCTCTTTAGCGCGATTGCGTATAGTATCGCAGTTAACGCTCATTCCGCAATCACCTTGAAATCGCTTAATATCTACCCGGGGGAAAAAACGATTACATGTTTATTATATTGTTTTGGAAACATGAACGGGGGGGGGCAGGGGGGTTCGGATAGGTCGAGAAAGTCATGCGACCTCTTCGCGAGGTCATGATTGGAACAATTAAGAGTAAAAGAAATTGAATTATAGCGTTTAAAAGTCACCTTGGAGATTTTTCTGACTTTCGAACAAGTTTAAAGAGTGGGCACTTTCAACACGCTTTTATTACTTTCGCCTTCATGAATGAATTTTAGTGAAATCTTTTGAATTTTCCGTACTCTTTTAGACGTTTAATTAATTGGAATTTAGCTGGCATGAAGAATCAACGACAATACAATAATATTGAAAATTATAGCACTTATAGTTCTTTTACAGGGCTGTGCTAAAAGAATTCTAATACATTACGCTCTGTGGATAATCATTGTTTAAATGGTACGCTAGAGATATTAATGTAGTTCAAACAACACCAAATTGATATATGTTGTTAAGGATTACAAATTAAGGCCCTCCATCGAAAATAGTGTATGGAATGGGGTGCTTTTCATTTACACATTCATAACAGAAATCTTTAAGTGCACATGTTTGTTACTCAATTAAAGAACTTCTTTACTCTCGGAAATATAAAAGAACTGAAAACAGCAAAATTCGCTAAAGCTTAGGGAACAAGTGGATTTTTAAGATTTTTAAAGTAGAGAAATTTTTTCCCTGTACTTTTTACGTATTTGAAAATTTTGTAGCCGATCTACGAAACGGTGTAGATTTGGAGGCTATACGGACAAACAAACAAACACACCCACAGACAGATTTTAGTTTTTATTTATAAGTAATTTTATCAATCCAGCTTGCGATCGCAAAGTTCTTTTTTTACGACTCTTAAAGATAAAATAGCAATGCCTTACCCTATAGTTAGTACGGTATCGATAGATTATATCGGTAAAGATTAATTTTGAAATTTCCATCAAAAAGTGTAAACTGTTTAGAACTTTCTTGGAATATTAACATAAAGCGTACAATATGTGAATGAAAAAGGGAGATGTCTCCGAATAAAACTTTCGCTTCCAGAAAGCCACTTAAGCTCAGTGCCCTGGAAATTTTATGTTAACGCGTGAGAGCCACCCTGCTTTCTGAAGCATATATTTAGATCAGGGTGCAAATATCAGCATGTTAGAATAAATCGCACACACTCACAGCTCGTGGAATGCCTCTCGTAGATTTATTAGTAGTGCGCCTGGGAGGCAGTGACCGTAGAATACTGAACGATATTCTCTGAATAAAAAAGAACAGCTCTCAGGGGAAACTTTAAAAAAAAAAGAAATTAAAAATTCAGGTTGTCTTTTGTTGCAACTATCGCGGGATTTATTAAGGTAGGATTACTTATCGGTGCTTACCTCTTTTTCTTTAACAACCTCTGAAATCTACCTACAAACACATACCTGCTCAAAAGTGCTGCACTTGGCAACCCAGCCATTTTATTCTTCCGCAAAATTCTAAAGTTAGGTGTATTTTGCTGTAAAATAACCTTATTATTGTATCTAAAACAAGTACCTCCTGATATGGTTTCGTATGCAGACGATATTTTAATTAAAAATGATATTTCAAAATCATTCCATTCATTTTTTGAACGGCATTTCTGTCCATTGCTTGGATTTAAGAGCAGAAATAATTTTATGCGTCAAAAAAAAAAAAAAAAAAAAAAAAAAAAATTCTTTACATAGGACCGTTATGGGGGAGCGTAATTCTACGTTAAAAATGTAAAACAGGAATCACACTTCTACAAATTAGGATGTGTCTGTTAGCATCATTTACGTTATATGCTGCATAACTTGTTATTTAATTCTGAGATTATTATACATGATGTGTCAGACAGTGGCGTAACTGCACCGTTGAGGCCCGCGTCAGCTGGGTGATCTTTTTCTTACAAATACATTCAAGACTCGAAGTATTTGTTTATTTTTTTTTTTACCGACTTCAAACAAGGAGGAGGTACTATGTTCAACGCGTATTTTAATTTTTTTAAAAGTATGTACAGCGATGGTTTTTTATGGCGTGAACCGATTTTTAAAAAATCTTTTTTTATTGGAAAAAGGATGACTCAGGGGTGGCCCCATATTAATTTGGCAGCGTTTGACGATATTATTATTGCGAAATTTGGAAAAAAAAGAAACATGTTTTTAAACCATTGCATTGCTTAAAAGGGTTTTCAGTAACGCCGCTTGTTAATGTCAAGAGTCGCCATGGCCACTTTTGGCGATATGCTATATTTGGCGAGAATTTTTCAAATCCTACTAATTTAGAATGGGAATAATTTTTCGTTATGGTGAAGTAATTTGAAGTCGGTTTTCTTTCTTTTTTTTTAAAAATCATGCTTGTTTTCGTTAAGTTTGTGTATGTACTTTAGTAGGTGACTTAAATTAAATGAATCACCGAACTGAAACTTTTACTAAATTTTGTAATGATATATGTGTTAGGATCCTCCAACGTTCGTGGCTCTCTCAGTAAGGGCCCCGTGCCTAGTGATCGGCCTTCAAATGAATTCTATAATCCATTACTACAATTCGAGTAGAATCAAAAGTGGATTAATCGAATAGTGAATATTCGCGCTATTTTTTCGAATACTATTCGAGATTCCGAATGTCATGTGCTGTTCCTATGCTTATGTTCTGAAAATTCGAATTGAATTTTTATAAATCGATTAACTCGAATGAATTTAATAATCAATTAATTCGAATAGTTTAATTTATTCATGACCATCACTATCCGTAGCATCTTTCCGCAGTCCTGCTACCTTATTGTTAAGTTACTGGTGTAGGAACTGGTAGAAGGATCTAGCAGGAATTAACCTACGGTCGCATTTTTCGCAAGATGCGCAAAAAAAAAAAAAAAAAGAGAGAGACACTTTCGCCCAAATTCAAACAGGTTTTTTTAGTGCTTCGTAAGCCTCATTAAATCTCGCTTGAAGTAGAATTAGATTTTGCCATGCTACGAACGTCCTCACCATTAAAATTAAAAAAAAAAAAAAAAAAAAAAAAAAAGAAAAAAAGGAACAATAATTTTGTGCAACGAACTCTTGAAAGTGTGCCAGCTTAAATTAAAGTTCCGGGCTCTAAAACTTAATTAAAAAAATAATAATTTGTTTTCAGATTTTTTTTTTCGAGCTGCTTAAAAAATTGCAACTATAATTTTATAGAGTGAATTTCTATTTTTGTATTGTGCCAAAGCTTTTTTTTCTACATTTTCTTTCTTTTTTTCTTTCTAGAAAAAAAATAATTCTACCTTTTAAACACTGATTGTCAATAATCACTTAGCAAAAAATGTTAGGGTGTTAGTATTTCCAGTCATGGCTCACTAAAAATTAATTCATTTTTCATCTAGTACAGTTAAACTCAGTTCATTGGTGAAGATTTATTTTACCGTATTGGCCCGAATATAACGCGGCCTAGAATATAACGTGACCCCGAAATTTTTCATGAAGATAATAAGAGAAATCCTATATTTAGGCCTCGAATTTAGCGCGAGTCGGGTTTTTAACGAGCAATGATCAGTCAAAAAATACCGCGTTAGTTATATTCGGGCCAATACGGTATATTGAATGATGCAATTTTCGGAGGGGGGGGGATTTGTCTACAAATCTAGTTAAATATTTTAAAATGACGCTTCAACTCTGGGAGAGGAATCATGGGGTTTAATCCCCCGGTCCCAAAATTTTAGTGAATGCATTAGCAGTTTTTAAAATTTGCATTGATTCTGGAGATCAATTAAAGGTGAAACAAATTTAGCGCTGTATACTCCTCCGAAACGCTGCATATCTCCACACCCCGCGCCCCAAATTTTCTTATCTGGCTACAGCCTTAACATAATACAGCATGTAACATAAGTAACTACACACGGATTGCAGTTTAAATATTACCGAACATTCAGTTGTCGCCATTTTCTCACAAGGGTTTTCTGTCGGATGCCGATTTTGTGCGTGGTAAGGTGAGAAAAATTCCGTTTGTACTGTTTTTAATTAATAATTAAAAGAACAATTAAAGTTTTAAGATTCTGAATCTCAGGTTCAAATTATCGGACTCATAAGCGTAAAGTTTTCAAAATTATTGGGGGGGGGCGGGCCCCACAACCACATATATTCACGTCAGTGGCGTAGCCAAAGGGGGGTTAGGAGGGTCATAACCACCCCCCATGAGGAATTTTTTGCCATACAAAATGTATACATTCTTCACTCCCTTATCATACACCCGTATACATATATGTGAGTTGCAGAAGGCGTAACCCCCCCCCACCACCCCCCATGAAAAATTTCATTCAGAAAAAAAAAAAATCATTTTCGATGAGATAGTGCATTTTAGACACATCTGAACGTTTCGTCATTTCATACTTCACATTGCATAATCTGATTTTAATTAACCAGAGCCTGGCGAGGGCAGCTTATAGTAACATTATGTGTTAAGTGGCGTCACAATGAATACTAAATCATGATTGAAATCAAAAGGAGAAAATTTTTAAAAGTACAAGTAAACGTTTTTTTTTAAACGTTTGTAAATGGCGTGAATACTTTTTTTTTTTTTACGTTAGTATAAATTAGTTTTCTGTATTGAGTGGTAAATTATTGGGTGGGCTCAGCCCCTATTCACAATTTATTGGGGGGGCTCGAGCCCCACGGGCCCATATAACTCTACGCCTATGATCGGACTTATAGTCTTATATGCTCAAATTTTCAGAGCTCTGCGTGCAGTAGATTTGTCTTGAGACCGCACCTAAAGATAGATACAAACTTTCCTTTTTATTACTATTTTACATAGAAGGGTAAATAATCTGACAGCGATTCCTAACATTTTAGCATCCCCCCCCCTTACATTCCTGGGCATGAATATAGTTTTTTATTCTTCAGCAATGAACATTGAGTAACATTTTCTACAAAATAACGCTACCGGTAAAATTTGAATAACATTTTAAGTTACAACAGATGTTTCTGGAGTAAAAATAAGAATAAATAAGAGGGTTTTTTAAAGCATGCACTGTATAACTTGTTCTTTGTCTTCTCGCACTCTACCGGAGACCACTTGGTTACCGCTGGTCTATCCTACTTTCGTTGTCGTTTTGCTGCGCCTTCTCTTATTCTCATTGAAGCTTCTGTCAACTCTTGTAATAACTGAAAACATTGCCATCGGATGTCGACGAAAAGCATGAAGTTTGGTGGCTGCAACAGATGCATGTATTCTTGGTGTTTATCCACAAGTGCAATCTTGCTAGATTTCAGGAACAAAGGGAGGGAAGCGAGAGAGAGGGAGAGAGAGATATTTATCAAATTATACAGAGTGTTCCAAAAAGGTGGTAATGGGCTTTAATTCTTTATATATTTGAGATAAGTGAGCAGTGTAAATTGAAAAAAAAATGTTCAAAATAAGGTCGGAAAAACTATTACGCTACGAAAACTCTCTTTGATTTTCAAAAAGTTACATTTTAAAAATTCATATACGAACCCCGCACAAAAAATGTATATACGAAATCCCTGTATAATACGGCATCTCGTGTCAAACATCCTCTTACGCAGCAAAAATATTACGAAACAGAACGACATAACGCTTTGGTTAGCAGGCACCATCACTGATATTCTATTTGACTTGCTGACAAGTCCTTCTTTTCTCATCTACTTTGGTTCAACTTTTCACAGTTGCGATTTCTCTCCATTCGCGCATATACCTTCTTTATTTATTCAAAACAGGTACGGCTTTCACTCCGATGCATAATTATCTGATGAAGGGATCGTGTTATGGCACCTGACGAAAAATATTCGATCATCGGATGCCTATCTGAACTAATAAGGCAATCACGCGCATAGATGAAAAAAAAAAAAAGAACTAGCCGAATAAATATATAGCAATAAAAGTAGTAATAAAAAAACAAAAACTAAATAGAATAAACCTCAGCAAAAACATGGCTGAAGAACGTCCATGTTTTCATAAGACCACAATAGATGGGCGTATTTCTATATAAGTTGAGACATAAGATTTGACCTTGGGTAGCTCCCATTTTATTTTTGGGGTTTTGTTTTATTCTTTTTTTCATGGGACCACTTTTTTTTTTTCCTCTCTCTCTCTACGTAGAAGCATAGGTAAACAGATGGGAGAGAGAAAGAAATATAACAATAAAAGAAAGCCCGTAATATATTCAGCTTCAGGTTTGCAAGGTCGTCCATGACTGCGGAATACACATTACATAGCCATCCATGCCTGGCAGAGTGCCAACCGGCTTTCGATTGCTGCTGCCATTTTATGGCTTAGGAATCTTGTTTAATTTTTTCCACCGTATCTGGTTTACTCGCGGATGTGGGTTTAAGGAACGTATAAAACAAACGCAAATATGGCGGCATATGCAGATTAAAAAGGAGGTGCTTTTTTAAAAGACGTCGTGCAGTGGGTAAGGTAGCTAAGCTGAGGGTAGCATTCACGCGGATATTTGCAATTGCTCAGAGCCGTGCTTAGGGGGGTGCAAAGGGTGCAACCGCACCGAGCCCTAAAGAATCTGGGGCCGCAAAACTGCGGCGAGATTCAAGTGAAACACAATTTGAACGTTTTCCGCGTCGAACAGGGGAAACTTCGAAATATATCAATGTTTCTTATTCAACTGAAACAAACAAATCGTGTTTTGATGAAGTGACAGCGCGACAGGTTTGTTCATTGGAAGCATTCTGGAAACCGAAAAACGTTCCATTCGAACTCGATCGGGCGCGTTTCACTTGAATCTCGCCCCTAGTCTACATGACCTTGAAAATCTTTCAGATCAATCGAGATATTTCTCAATATCCCTTTAGCCAATACCCTTAGTCTTAATAGATATCTACGTGACTAGATAAAATTTGAATATCTTTATTTTCTACTGTGATCTGAACTATCCGCTTTCAAATTAAAGATCTACATAGCACATTTCTGTGTAAAATTAGGCATCTGTCATACCTATTTATAAGAGCGTCATAGTTTTATAGACGTAAGAGTACAGAAACACAAGCGAAAATATAGGAAAATAATCAAATCAACTAAAAATAACATAGTTTTGCATTATTAACATTGTTGAAGAATTTAAAAAACAAATTCTTATAAAATGTTTCAAAAATATGAATAACTGTACTTTTGGAGGTAGTGTACAAATTCATAAGAGAAAAGCTTAAGCTCTTTGTTTTAATATTTTTATACTCAAAGAAAGTTATATACAACATGCAAGGGCCGCAAAAAGTTGACCTTGCACCGGGCTGCAAAAACACAAGGCACGTCCCTGCACTTGAAACGAGAGACAGGTTTGGAAAAAGAAATAAATGTGAAAAATTGGATTATAAAAGCAGTAAAATGTAACTATATATGGAAGATTTAAAGTAATTCAAAGGGAAATTACATTTGAACGAGTAACGAGCACTGTTTGATGCTGTCGAATATCTTAAACATCACCTGTGATGGGGGTACAGTGAACAGTTCTACTTTTCAGCTGCCAAGAAAGAAATATGTCCTTCCCGTGCTAAGAACGGTCACTCAGCTAGTAAGAATAATAAATGCTATAAACTAACCCGTTTGCCCGGCCTTGTGCTACTACCATGAAATAATAACTTTTGTTTAATGTCCTTTTTAAGGTTAAACTTCTCGACTACTTTTCACAAAAACAAACCTTTCAAAAGAAACCAAAGAAATTTTGTCAGCGGATGGGGAGGGGAGGTACATGGGCGCCCATAAGGGGGGCCAGGTCGGGTACTTGCCCCCCCTAGAGATTTAGTACATTGTGCTATTATGAGGATCACACAGAAATGCATCACAAAGCAAAATCGGGACCAGATTATGGGAAGTGTGAAATTTGTCCCCCGCCCCCTAAAAAAATTTCTATGGGCGCCCATGGGGAGGTGGGAGGTATTTAATTTTAGCTGACTCCGGGCCGCAAAATCTTTTACAGATTATCGCCGATCCGCAGGTTGGGAAACACTGATCTAGAGCATAAAAGGGGGCTCCATGCAACCCAAGGACCCCCTGCTGCCGAGCCCTTTAATAAAAGCAGGATAATAAAATACTAACTTTAGAAATAATAACTATACTAACAATAGAAAATTTTAACCTTCACACGGCTATATTTCACGGAGAAGAATAACCATCGTCATTGCCATGACTATAAAGTAACACAACACGGTTATAGTGAAAAAATGGAATACTTTTTTATTTATTCACGGTAATGACATAAATTCATTATTTTTTACCATACCTCGTTTCTGTGTACCGTAACCGTTTTTTTTTAACTTCATAAATGTTAAAACTTTCTGCAACTGAGCTTCATTTATTTTATAAAAAATACACTATGTACAGAGAAGAGAAAATGCTTAGATGCATAAGAGGAAGTCTTCCAGCTCCTGGATTGCTGGAAAAACCGAACTTACTGGAAACCCTTTCGAAACAGAGCAAAGATTCGAGCAAAACAGGACTTTAGGTTAGCCAACTTTTATCCACGGATTTACGGGACTTTCGCGATTAAAATGTGGAACGTGGCTGAAAAAAGCAGGATCCAGCTTAGAAAGGCGAGAAATCCAAATAAATTTAAACTTAATTTTTACATTTTAAATAGTTTTATTGAAAATTCTACTTACTACTTTTGCATCATGCAACATCTTTAACAAAGGTACAACAGTCACGCAAATTAATGAATATTTAATATTAATTATTATAGTCTTCCATCTCTCTTCTTTATAAAAAAAAACAAATGATACTATCATTTGCAATTAAATTAACGAGTCTATTTAGGAAAAAATTGGGTCCGTTAACAGACTCTTCACAAAATATTTTATCTAAAAGACAGACCTTCCACAAAATATTTTATCCTAAAAATGGATCTTTCACAAAACATTTTATCTTATAAATATGTACCCTTCACAATATTTTTTACTTTAAAAATGGACCTCTCACAAAATTCTTCCATTGGTAAACGGCCCCTTCACAAATATAATTATTAAATTTGGTAACAGATTTCAATTACGTTGTCACACCCATCACAAGTTTTATAAAAATTTATAATTAACTATGAAATGTTTAAAATAATGTTGTTGATCAAGTAATTGTTTCATAAAGAAATATAAAATAAGACAATATTAACTAATACTTAATTTTTAATGCTGAGCATTAAAAAGAACTTTAAAAAGAAAAAAAAAGGTATACAAATGTCACAAATGTTACGGTGAAAAAAATCTATTATCTGGAAATTTCGATTATCTGATGTAGGTTCGCTTCCAATCAGGTCGGATAATCGAGATTCTACTCTATTATTTTAATAAATCGGTGAACGAATAAATTTAATGCTTTTATTTATAAAAATCTGTAAGTGTTTATTTATACATATATAGTTTTTTTATAGGACTTTCTATAAAATGTCTTAAAATGGAACTTTAATACTAAATTTGTAAAATTGTGTATTTTTCACAAATTCACGAAAATAGGAGCCTATTTTCACAAATTATCAAAAACAGGACCCTCGTTAGAAAAACCTGATTGAACACTAATTTCAGGTTCACAAAATTATGAGTAAATTTTTCGCAATTTCATCAAACAGGACCCTGTCTGAAAAGTCTATACTGACCCCTGTTTAAATAAGCTTTTTTTTTTCCTTTCACAAACAAAAATAGAACCTTTTTAGTTTCGTCTTTAAAAAATAATTAAAACAACTTATAAGTAGGTATTAATAATATACCTTTTTAAGAGAAACTGAGTCTTAAATATGAGTCTTAAATAACATCTACTAAGATTATTACAATTATCTATTTATAAAAAAACTTATGATTTGGCAAACTACTTTTACTGTAATTATAATATTACTTATATAGAAAAGAAACAAAGTATGGAATCACTTCTGCTGATATCATATTTATTTAGGAAAAAAACTAAAAATGCTTAAAGAAAATCGTACGGAATGCTTAAAATGTCTTCTGAGATCATTATAATTTATTAAATTACCTATTCTATTTTAAAAAAATAGTCGGAAAACGGGACATTTGGTTTCCCGAATTTACTCTAAACGGGACATGTCCCGGCTTTCGCGGGACGGTTGACAACCCTAACTTGGGAGCTCATGGTGATTTACCAGCACGAAGAGAAACCTTAGATGAGATATGTCTTCACATAGAGGGCTTACATAGATTACGCGACACTTTTTTTCGGTAAATTTCGACCTTTCCCCACTCCTATGTCACACTTGGTCAAAAGATCGATAGATAATGAATGGAAATAATGAATGTCGTTATTTTTATTTAGCTTTCCATTCTAATTACTTATGTTTGATCAAAATACGAGTGTATATTATTCATAACATCAATACTTAACACAAAGAGGGAGATTTCATCTTACACTCTCATGGCAGAACTTCAATCAGGATTTGTAAAAATTTTCGTTTGGATCCGTTCGTAAAAATTTACTCTAAACGGATGATGTACGACACGACATCTCTGTTCCTACTACAGTAGCTGAATGCAAAACCTTGTTTAAGTCTCAAATCCTCCTTGATTTCCCAAGTACAGTGGAACCTGCTAAAGTGACCACCTTGGTAAAGAGACCACCTACCTATTGTAACCACTTTTTTAGAGTTTCACTTTACAATCACCAAACTTTTTCGCCTTCCTATGGTGACCACCTTTATAAGGTGACCAGCTTTGGTCTTCCCAAAGTTGGTCACATTAGTCAGGCTCCACTGTAACTCAAAATCTCTTCAAAAACTAACAATTTCTCTCTGCAAAGTCTCTTGGTCGTTCGACGACTAATTACATGCACTCCGTTGTATCGCTATTTTGTAATAAAATCCTTCTCAAACTATTTCTAAAATTTTTCAGGAAGCGTCACGTCTACCTTGTCGTCTACACGCCTAAACAAGAGAAATCTCATACAATCGAGTGGCGAACTGGAGTATTTTTTGCATCAGTTTTAAGGTTGATTTGTAAAGAAAACTGAATATTGTCGGCGAACCCAACATTCACAATTGTGGTTGGGGTATCACACGATTTCAATTGATTGACGGGATTGATGTGACGCCATCCTCTTTCCCTCCTTTACAGTTACTGTATTTGGAATTGATGGAACATATCAACTGAGGAAGTAACCTATATTGATGCCTAATCTTTCAATTTGATTGGCTTTATCTGAATATTTTACCCCTTCTGCTGATGCATTTATGATTTTTGCTTGTTAGATTCTGCAGATGTGTACCAATATGTTCTCAGTGGTTAGTTTTGTTTGTGGCACAATCTCTGTAGTGGAATTTCAAACAGCAGCGGCCTACCTGCCCTCTATTACACAATCTACGCATATTTCAAGTTCAAACGACGAAACATTTTCCCGTCCCACCGGATCAAGGTTACAAAATTATGCTGGGAGAACCTCGCATCAATCACGACCTTGTCAAAAAGAACGAAATTAACCGCATCATGTGCATAACCTGCATCGCAGTGACCTCCTAATCCTTGAGGTTAACAAACAAGTGAATGTAAGCCTGTATGTAACTTTGTTTTAAATGGGGGAGGATATGCACAGCATACATGGTTTCTTGTAATAGAATTCAACAGGTAATCTGTTATCACATTATCGGCAATGTTACCTTTCGACATGACCTCAAACGGGAGGTTACAAGCTTAGATATTTAGTAGATTTGTAGGTGCAGTGCACTGACACAGATTCTGCTTTAATTAAGGATTTCAAGTAAGTGTTTAGGAACTAATTGAATTTCGAAATGGCGCGCACGCCCTTATTTGCATACAACAATTTATGTGGAGGCGGTGCCTTTCCTGCGCCATTTGGAAAAGAAATAAAGGTGGGTTTTAACACTTTCCAACTAATTTAAAAAGAATTTACGACTTCTGTTTGTTCCTGCTCTAACAACCGTAAACATCCATCCATTCTAAACTGGTAGACTTATACATGTACTTTGGTATTACTAAGTTAAAAACGATATGTGTAGTATAAATATTTCTATTAGAGGCAGACCCAAAAATATTTTTATGCATCAAGATCTGTTGTTGTTCTTGTTGCCAATCCTAAAAGATCTAGCTAATGCTAGATCTGATTGATTCATGCGCTTAAGTTTTCTAGCGTAATCAAGCATCAAATGCGGATGTGAGAAAATGTCCTCAAGTGCAAAGTGATATATGTTCGAGAGAAACCGGATTCTTTTTGCACAAGTTGGGAAGACGCTACAGACAAATTCAAAAGTCACATATTTTAAATGGCCACTGATGAGTCCTGAGACAGCTGTTTGATCTACTAACCCCCCAACCCTCAAACTTCAGAGTATCGCCGGACCTTTCGGCCACACCAATTGAGAGGGCTGATCCGGTCACACCTGTGACTCAATTTTTTCTAACCAAAAACAGACATTAAGGTTTATGGATAGTCATTGTTTTAAGTGTGTTTGGGAGACGTTCATCTATTTCTAACAACAACAAAACTATTTAGATATACTATAGGAATGGACACTCTCTATAGCTGCTTACTGGGATTTGTGGTACCCAAACTGAGTTTCAATTAGGAAAACATTAGAAAGAGAGTAACGAGTAGAGATCCTAGCGGTAAAAAAAATAATTCTTAATATAGAAATAAATTAATGAACGAAAACTAATATTATTGTGAAAAAAGCGTGGGGTGCTTTGTGCTATATTTTTTGTATCATTTTTGTACTAATCTTACCGATCGAATATTCTCAAGAACTGATATATGGAGCACCCCACGCTTTTTTCACAATAATATTAGTTTCCGTTCATTAATTTATTTCTATTGTATTAAGAATTATTTTTCGCCTTTTAGTTAGTTCAATTTATCACTAAAGCGTGTTTTTTGGTTTTTTAAACTATATATTTATTTTTCACTTTTTAGTTTGATTTGCTAAAAGCGTGTTTTTTAGTTATTTTTAACTGTATGTATTTAAAATTTATTTTTAATTTTGATATCTCTCGTCAGACACAAAGGAGCACTAAGTTGGAAAGTACAAAGATATAATTTATTTTCACTGTGCACCAGTGGTGTAGCCAGGATTTTATTGGTGGGCTGGGTATCAAATTTAAAGCTAAAGTTCAATTGTAAGCTAAGTAAAGGGGCCCCATTTCGGGGAGGGGAGAAGCCCCTGAGCCCCCCCTCCGGCTACGCCCCTGCTGTGCACCAAAATCAACCTGCAGTTAAATGCTACCTTCCTCACTAAAAAGGAAAAATAGGTCTCTAATCACCAAAATCAACCTGCAGTTAAATGCTACCTTCCTCACTAAAAAGGAAAAATAGGTCTCTAATCACCAAAATCAACCTGCAGTTAAATGCTACCTTCCTCACTAAAAAGGAAAAATAGGTCTCTAATCAACAAATAAAAGCTTGTTAAAAAAAAATGGCCTTAACATATTCTTGTACTCAACTCTTCCATAATGTGATGGATGACGATATTTTGTAAAAAAAAAAAAATAAGAATGTTGCCGTGACCAGGATTCGAACCTGGGTTATTGCGGCCACAACGCAATGTACTAACCACTATACGATCACGGCCACAGAAAGGGCTTTCTTAAGATTGTAATGTTTGGAAGTGTTCTACTTTCAATCAGGATAAGAAATGAGGAAATTATTTAATCCTGGCGATCCTGATCAGGATAATCTTATAAGATTATTGTATTGTCACCGGTTCTTGATAAATGTACAAAGTTTGAATTAAATCTGTCCGTTTAAAGTGGGTCAAAATCGAGTCTAAAGGAGTCGGTTACAAACATACAAACATACATATCGGTGAAGCTAATAAAAGCATGTTAAAAAGTAAAACATTTCCCGCGCTGATTGCTAACTAGTTTTACATATTTTTAATTTCCCAGCCTGCCGACCGACTTGTATGGTGGGTAAAGCACCGTACTCCGGTTTCCGGTTCAACTCCCGGCAGCCGGGGTTCGATCCCCGACTGGGCGTGGTTGTCAAGTCGGCGCTCTTCATAGGGGGGACGTTGGTCCACCTACTAGTTGCCACCCTAATAAAGAGACCAATAATTCCGGCCTGTTGTGGCCAAAGCCTTCAAGACAGAGGCCGGCCATTAGAAAAAAAATTTCCCAACTTGTGAACGAGATTATGAGCGCGATCACTCGTATTTTAATTATTTTTTTCACTTTTGCTTACGTGGTTGCCTTAGTAACAAATAAATAAAAAAGTGTTCTGCCGTGCGATGGTTATAATATGAGCTTATATTTGTTAACGTGTGTGTATATCGTGGCTGCTAAAAATAACTTCACACTATATTTACACCAGAAAATGGCTTTGAGTTCATTACTGAGTATTTTAAGTAATATGAATTTAATATTTTAATATGAGTTTAGCGGGAATTTAAAGTTATTGTTAAAATTCACTGAATTTTTGAAATATAGGCTCAGATTTAATATGCAGCTGACCTTCTAACACAAAAGCTACTGTATACAATAATGCAGAGCATTTTTAAATGTAAATCATACTTTTTAACCGGCTCCTAAAAGGAGGAGATTTCCGCAGTTCGTCGGAACCTTTTACGTATGTCAGGCGGCGGGGGGGGGGGGCAACCTTTTACATACCGTGCACCAGTTTTCCATCGCAGTCGAGTTCAGGTATGCACCATACAAATTTTCTACTTTCTTATGTCCAAGGTTAAGAACTGGAAAATACAAGGGCAGGCTTCACTTTAGGTCTGAACAGGTAACAACATGTCAACGCAATATTGAAATTGTTCTGAGGAAATGGACTCTAGGATATTTAGGAGTTCAGGATGGTCTGATTGGCATCGTAAATTGTTATACGCCATTTACATTCAGCCATTTTCACCCAAGGTGATCAGTTTAAAAGAGTACCCGCTGTTTTTTTTTTTTTTTGTTATTTCCCTTAAATCTGATGGGTGTAGCAACTTCTCTAAAACTGAAATATAGTTGTTTAAACCTTGTTTCTCTTCTCACTGCCGATTTTTTTTCAGGAAATATTTTTGTGGCGGCTGCAAAAGCAGTGAGGGTTTGACATTCTGCTGTACATTCCTTCTCCTGCTGTACTTTTCTGCTGTATTTCTTTCCTCACTGCCTTCTAAATCTCTTAAGGAGGGAACGCGGGCGGCAGGAAGGGCAGCAAGAAAGGTTATGACATGAGCAGAACGAATGATGTGTTTACATTCCTGTTACTTCCATTTCTCCTGCTCATTTCCGCGGAAGTGGGCTGAGTGTAAACAAGGCATAAGAAACAGAATATTTCCTGTCCCGAAAATGTTTCGAAAATCTTTACTCTGTCTCAAAATAATAAATAAGCATAAGGATGCAATGTGCCTCTTGATATCATCTAATGCACCTCGTTTGGAGTACTCCTGATGTATCTGCAGGGATAATTTTTCACCACATATACCGATTTCGATTATTCCTTTTTTATTCGAAAGAGGGTACCTTAAGAGTGGTCTTATATTAATTTGGTCAAGTTCTGGTGCCCATCAATGATAAAATAATGCAAATTTTAAATTTTTGTAAGTACATAAAAGGTATCAGACTATTTGAGTTACCATGATGCCGTTTATAATGAAGCAATATGAAGTCCGTTTATATTTTTAAAAATATCGGAAAAACAGTTAAAGTCATAACTATGTTCAATTTTTTCCCCGATACAACGTGCATGCCGTTAAGTGTGTTTATATTCGACAAGTGAAGAAGAAGCTAATCCTTACTAAAATTCAATATCTTTGCTTGAAAACTCTTAACTCTTCAGTTAAGAAACATGTCCAGCATGTGTTCCAATTTTTGAAGTGCCTAGAGCAAATGACCAGTAGCTTCCTTATTTCGCGTCGGGAATACCACTGCAAGATTGTTGATACGCAATCTGTTTTTCTATGCACGAGGAAACTTTATGGTGTTAAATTTCTAGAAAAACGTCATTCGATTTCCTTGATGTGCCAAAACGAAATGCTATATACCATTCTTCGACACTGCCGGCCTTCGGCGCGTCTTTAAATTACCCGAACAGCTACATTGGGCAAATTTTTACAAACGCTATACTAAATTGACTTAAAGTTTTTGGTTGAATGGCGTTTCATTGTAAGGTTTAGCATATTGCAATTTTCTTATATGTAATTGCTATAATTCATAAGGGATAAAATAGTTTCTCCTCTGCGTTAATTACGTTTTTTTTTTTATAGTAGTAAAAAAAAAAAAACTCATTTGGACACCACATAACTTCTTGTATGTCTATCAAATTATGTTCATTTGTCAGTTGATCAGTTAAATTTTTATTGTGCAGTGTCTTAAAATGCAAACGCATTTTTAGCTATGGCTTGCTACATTTTCAGGCCCTACTTATTTAAAGCATACATTTTTGCACGGCTACACTTTAAACGACCTCGATAATTCTGAATATAATGCTGAATAAATGCTGCGATAATTCTGAATATAGACCCTTTTTTGACGCAGCTGGCTGTGCCGGCACAGCCAGCTGCATCAAAAAAGGGTCTCTCGATCTGTGGCAGGCGATGAACGTTTCGATCGTCCGCCATCTTGCTGGTAGTTAAGTCGACCGATGGCAACAGCTGCCCTTTTTTCAGCATTGGGCAATCTATCCAGCTGTTCTCTCGTTCTTCTATTTTTCAGCAGATGTCGGTGCTGTTAAATATAATCGTGAACATTTTTTTACGGAAATGACGTGCTAAAAAGTAGAGGATTCTCGTGGAGCTATGTCACCCGCAACTATTTTTATAGAAATCCAATCTTTTCTTCGCGACTGGCAACAGTCAAAACGTCAGAGTTTGGTGTTCCCAGAGCGGGAACACTGCGCATTAAAGGGTTAACCCATCTCTTCCCGTGTTACACAGCACATACACACGCAATAAACCAATTTAACTTTTCTTCAGCCCGATAAAAGCAGTGGGCCTCATGCACACCAACCAACCAACCCAACCAGCAACCATCCCGAGGGACAGACTTGGTCGGCCACTCGGAAAATGTCGTAGTCACGAGCGTTTTGTTTTTGCACCTTGATGAGCAATTGTTCTCATGTACGGCGAAATTGAATTAGAGGTTTCGTGGTCGCGTGTGGGTTGGTTTTGGTACTTGAGGAGTGACCCGTCGCATGTGTGTGGGGTTGTCTGATGCCTTCTTTGCTGGTTCGGGTCTCCCGAGAGAGGCTCGTCACGAAGCAGGAAACGAAAGGAATCCAGCGAGACGGATAAACACGTCCCAGATGATTTGTTGTCGGATGCATCAAGTTTTGCTTTTCGTGTCACCAAAATGACTTGTAAACTCACCGAAGGCATCCCCCCTTGTGTTGTCCTACTGACGAGGATTTATAAGCTCAAATCCGATATACGTGTTCACAATAACAACAACAACAACAAAATCACCGTAATTTGGACACAGGCGCGGACTAGCTCCTTTGTGAGGAGGGGGGGGGGGCTCGGTTAGAGATTGAAAAGGGGCCACTTACTGGCGAATTTAGAGGTAATATAATATTAGAATATGTAATATTTGAAAATCAGGATTCCGGGCCTAAAAATCGCATTTAATCGATGTAAAGGGCCCCTTGAAAATAGGCTATCGCTGGTCCTTTGCTACACTAAAAAAACTCTCGTGTTATCGTTAATTGTAAATATTTGTTAATACAACTGTTTTTTACTTCAACCAATAAAGAACTGCAAAATAATAGTTGCATTACGTCGTATGAAACTCTTCATTTACATACCGAAAAATGCGGCGTTGAATCCTTTAATTTCAAACCTCATGAAATAGAGGAATTCAACACAGGCCCGAACTGGCTCCTTTGGTTGGGGGGGGGGTCGACTAGACATTCAGAAGGGGCCCCTTACTGGGGAATTTAGAGGTAATAGAATAGTAGAATATGTAATCCTTGAAAATTAGGCTTCCTGGCCTAAAAATCACATTTAACTATTTTAAAGCTGTTTGGGGCCCCTGACTCTTCCGGGGGGGGGGGGGCTCGACCCGTGAGATCTGTGTAGTTATGACGATGTTTTGGGGTCATAAGTATTTCCCAATGTGAGAAAAACAAAATAAGACGGCTCAGAGCAAATTAACCAACTTCTATTGAACTATACAGAAAAAAAAAAAATCTGATGTGTCCAACACATGACTTCCTTGCACGTTCATTAGATCAAAAATATTTTCGACGCACTTCCTCTAAATTTATTTGTTTGAAAGAGATAAAATATCAATAATAGTAAGGTTTAGCGATTTCTAGCCAAATATTTCGATATCGCCAAGCTGAGTTCAATTTGAAAGATTTCCTTCTGACACTTTATTTGGCGATATTTCACCAAACGCCGACAAACTTGAGATAGTCAGCGAGATTTTGGGGATAGCCAAAGTAGTCATTGACCACAGACTTTCAATGAATTGAATGCATCTATACACCTCAATGTATTCAAAGTCATTTGGCTCACCATGTAAATAAATTCTCAGTCGATTGCTGTCAAAAAAGATATTGAAAACAGTTAGATATTACAATAGTTCTAAATACAAAGTTAAAAATTCCACGGGTTAAAGTTTTAGAGTTATACAAAATAGGAAATAATTCTTGGCGCCAAATTTGGCGATGTTTCGGCGAAACTCGTCAATGTCGACGACATTTGGCGAGATTTTAAGCATGAACCAAACAATGAAAGATTATCGCCAAATTTGTCGATATTTCGCCAAAACTCGCCAAGAACGATGACTAATGGCGATACTTTGGGCATGGACCAAATGACTGACTATCGCCAAATTTGGCGACATTTCGCCAAAACTCGCCAAGGTCGAGGACAGACGGCGAGATTTTGGGCATGTACCAAACAATGACTGTCTACAGTTGTATTATATTGAAGATGTCCATAGACATTAAGGTACTGAAATTCTTTTCGGTGGTCCTGTAAATAAACTCTTCAGTAGATTGGAACCAAAAATCGAGATGCACAACTAGATGTTACAACATTCTTATACATGAAATTTCATAATAGTTTTTGAGATTTGAGAGTTAAATATGCACACACATACACCAAAAGTCGCCAAGCTTGGCGACTTTTGGCATAGTTCTTGAGGGAGGCACGTGACCGTGGTCGGACCATTACCTAACTTATGTGGTAGGACGGTATTGTGCTTGAAATGGATGAATGCCCCTAAAATTGCTATTGACCGTAATGTATTGGAAATCTTTTGAGTGTTCCTGTAGCAGAACTATAAATGATAAAGACATTTTTTTTTAATGGAGAAATTCATTTTCTAACTCTTTACAGCATATATCACTTCTGAGTCGTTTGAAATAGCCCAATACCTCTAAAAAACGCTTTGATGAATTTCGGCCCATAGAGCGTAATGTATTTCGAATCTTTTGGGCGGTCCTGTAGATAAACTATTCAGTCGAATGGAACCGAAAGGGGAGGTGCACAACTAGATGTTACAACAATCCGAAATATAAAGTTTCAACATTCAACGCCTAACAGTTTTTGAGATATGCGAGTTTAATGAATTTCGGCCCATTGAGTGTAATGTATTTCGAATGTTTTGGGCAGTCCTGTAGATAAACTATCCAGTCGAATGGAACCAAAAGGAGAGGTGCACAACTAGATGTTACAACTATCCAAAATATGAAGTTTCGACATTCTACGCCTAATAGTTTTTGAGTTAGGCGAGTTTAATGAATTTCGGCCCATAGAGCGTAATGTATTTCGAATCTTTTGGGCGGTCCTGTACATAAACTATCCATTCGATTGCCACCAAAAGGGGAGGTGCACAACTAGATCATAGAACAATCCTAAATATCAAATCTCAACATTCTACGACCAATAGTTTTTGAGATATGCGAGTTACATACATACGTACGTACGTACGTACGTACGTACATACGTACGTACATACGTACGTACGTACAGACGGCATGGAAAAACTGGCCACAGTAGACTCGCCACTGGTCAAAATGAGTTGCAGACGCGTTAATATGATCGTGCATGCTAGCCTACGATGAGATGCATCGAAAAAAATTTTTGAATTAAATATAGAGGTAGTCAAAATCGGTTTTTATGTCGAAATTTGGCCCCCAAAATTTTTCGGGATCACATTACTTCCTTATACTACGTACAAGGAAGTAAAAAAGAATAAAGAAACATAAGCATGTCGACATTTTTATTATTTCATAACGGACACGTTTTTAACGAGTACTATTTCATAGAAGGTGTCTACCGAACAGGAAAATCAGGAAAATGGGAAATAGGTCAGGAAAGTCTAGAAAAAGACTGGAAAATGTAAAATGGACCAGGAAAATTCTCTAAAAGAATACATCTTACTCCTTCGAAAAATTTCTTGGAAAGATTTTTCTTTTAAATCCTCCGTACTCCAGAGAGTGGAAAATGCTAATAAAGATCATTTATGTTTAGATAGGATGAATGATTCAGAATGTTTGTGGTGTATGCGAATGCGGAGCTGTTTTATATTCTGTGGTAGGGTATTTCTTGTGACAGGAGGGTCAAAAAGCTATCTTCTTTGATAAAATATAGAAATGTTCATCACTATCACTGTTTTCGTCCAGATTTGAAATGTGGTAGACCAAAAGATAAAAATTTGTGTTTGAAATTAGGCATCTGCATTTAATATTGTCTTCTAGCTGCATCACATACGTACACCAGCTGTAGCACAAGTAGTGTTGGTCAGTATTGGTTAAATCTGAAATAATCAGTACCTTACTTAACGCTAATAGTAATTTTTTTCTAACTTTAAGTACACCAATTATTATATTATTGATGGGATTGAATTATGTTACTGGAAATTTTCTCGAGAAGCTCCCAAAAGCATGGAAAGAGTCTGAAAACTGACTTTCAGAAATTTAGTTCACACCCTTTATAACGACAAAATATTGCCGTACCTTCATGCTCGTTATAAGCGAGTTCAACTGCATTATATTCCCGCTCCACTCTTCAGTTAATTGCCCATGTCATAGGGTTATTCAAGTTAGGAGGTTTCGCTATATAAAGGGATGTTCTGCTGCATAACAATTTGTCCAGCTTATAGACTGGAGCCTCTCAATTTGGGCACTTTAATAAGTCGGATACCTCCCTAAATTGGCAGTATTCTATCTTCAACTTATGGAAAAAAGTCCAACTTGGAATGTTTCACAGTACATCTTGTGGACACGCTTTATTACACAGACAATTTTTCAACTGTTAGGGATAGTGTCCAGCTTATAGAGATATCCAACAAAGTAGAGAAATTTGATTGCATATCTTATGGACACGATTTTCAGACAGTATTCAATTTGGGGAACTGTTGCAGCTTGTATCTGTAAAAATTATATTCGTCCCTTCTGTTCTCCGATAAATTGAGTAATTTAGAGAAATGTTTAACTTGGATGTTTTAGTGTAAAAATATATAGCGACGTGAGAATAGAACTGCAATATCCAGCACGATGTTGAATTGGCTATCTTCAATACGTTCTAAAGAATATCAACATATTGATTAAAGGGTTACTCTAAAATACGTTCTAAAGAATCTCAACATATTGATTAAAGGGTTACTCTAAAATCTTCATTTGAAGAACTAAAGTTTCACTTCGTTATACTGGTAATACTTGTTAGTTCTGTTGCTATTAATTTCAGTCCTGTAAAATTCATTAAGGCCTTTTTTTGGAGCGTTCTTGCTTTACAGAAGACCATAGTTCACTCTTGAAAGGCAAAACAGTAGGTAATGTTTTTAAACTCTCCCCGAAGGTTCATGTGCCACTTTTGGACACATATTGTCACTCGATGACGCCATATTTAAACATCCGAATAAATTAGGGGCATTTTGATAAAATTTTACTTTATAACTTCCAGCAACACCTCTATGCAACAAATCTAATAAAAAAACTTTAAATAATGCTTTCAGAAATCTATCTAAGAATTTTATCCAGGGTCCCATTTTTGTAAAAACTGTTTATATTTGAAGGGTCCACGGGAAGAACGATGAGAGTCCACTTTTCGTCAATGTTGAGGTTTCTACTGCATTCTGTTGTTCATTAGTGGCAATATTTATATCCGAACCCATAAGGGGAAAGAACGATGAGAATACACTGAAAAAATAGCCCAAAGATACAGTTTACTGGGGAAGAACGTCCGCCTTTCGAAGTCCCGTGTGCCTTTCGATTTTTTGGAAAATCAGCTGTATTGGACTCTCATCGTTTTTTTCCGTGCACCCTTCATTTGTGAATTCCGACGTCTACTTTTGTGGAATTTCATACTAGTTTTTGTAAAAGTAGTTTTTATTTTTGTTGAAACAATTAACAAAAATAATAAAATGTAGGGTAAATTTCAAGTAAAGAGCCGTTTAAACCGATGGCATTTTTGTGAAGATGCCCTTTTAATCGATTGTGCTTTTGTGAAAAGATCGTTTTAATCGTTTGTAATTTTGCGAAGGAGCATCAAAGCGAATTCAAATTTCACCTGCAGCGATTATTAGTTTTAGTTTAAATAAGATTTCAATTATCTCCAGGAGTCTTGACAGAAGCTACATCGAAATTTCACGAGTAAAGAGAAATTAACAGCATCAACAACAAAAACTAGTTTTAGTTTAGCGATATCGAATAGCAGGCACGTTTTGCGTATGCAAACCAGAAACTGTCACTGCATTCATGCTTCGGCCGTTAAGGGAAGAAACCAGCTTGATAAACATCTCTTTGATTACTATCATTCAAACGGTCTTCAAGCGTAATGACCATTCTCAGCCGAGAACTCACAAACTTGTTATTGTATTGTACTCTGTCCAATTTCGCGAAATGTGGAGAACGACCTCACATCAAAAACAACAAGCGAACTTTCTTGTTGTTTTTCTATTAACTTCTAACTGGATTTTTATCTGACCTCTCTCTCCATTCATCAAAAGGTGCGGGTACTCAGAGGTCCCTTGTTTCATCCATTGCGAACTGCGCGCAATTCAGAATTAAAAATAAGCATCTTTTCATTCGGGTGTTTAAAAATAGTGACGCTTACATAAGATTGTGAGGGACTGGTTCGCCGTGTGAAATACTCCACTAAACTGGCCAGGTCGAAACCTGTGGAAAAAGGAAAACAAGGCAATAACAAGAACAGCAGAAGAAGCAGCTCCAGGGACAGGATGGAACATAAATAACATTCACTTTCTGAAACGGGGAAACGAGTTTTTTATTTCTCTCTCTCTTGGGTGAGGAAATCGGAACGAGGCAAGTTTATGGCCACATGAGAAGAATTGAAGCGCGGAAGCTTTTGTCTAACATGGAGTGAATTGCTATTTGCCTGTTCAAAACTTTTATAAGTAGCTTTGTTTTTTTAGAATTCGCGAATAAGTAAGGAGGAGGGTTAGTAAGATGATGGTCACGTGGAAAATGATCACACATAAGCATTCGCGTCGCAGCCTGTAAAATATTGAGGGGGACCAAAGGCCAAAGACGAATTTAAGGGGAGGGGGGGCCTGACTCCTCCCCCGAAATTTGGATTTTTGTTACTAAAATGACAATGATGTAGTGTTTTAATGAAAATTTTTGCCTTTTTTGTCGTTTGGACCTGCTCCGAAATTTTTGGACCCCTTCCAAAATGTTTTTCTGGATATGTGCCTTCCAAAATCGTAACGTAATAAGGGCAAAAGGGATCAATTGTTTGCCCCCCTTCCCAAATTCAATGAATTCAGATTTCACCTATTTGAAAATTGTGTTTTCCACGATAGGAAACATTTTACCCCTCTTCCTAAATGCCACACTCCCAATCGTGCCAACGGGGAGAGGGACAAATAATAAAATAACATTCTTTACTATGCACCATCTTTAACGACCAAGCCAAACTCTACCGTTGTCATTAGACAAGGGTAGCGTTTGGGGGTCCACGCCTCCCCCTTTCAACTCCTATGAATCTTTCTAGCACATAAATTACTATTTGTAGAAGCGAATTGTAAAACTACCATATTGGAGCACAAAACTTAGGTTGGGAGAAGCTTATAAAAAATGATAATTTTGCCTATCCAAAGTGTATTATAAAGCATACTATTACCTTTCAGCAATCTCTTTCTTTCTTTTTTTGGTGGGGGGGAGAAGCCCCCTAGCCCCCCTTCCCTAAATCACCTACTGACAACAACTGGGTTTATCATAACTACTTAATTTCGTTTGATACTTACTTTTACAACATAAAAACAAACAAACAAAAAACAACAACAACAATAAAAAACCTAAGGATCTTATAGTCCTACCCCCATTCCTCGAAACAATATGTCATGGATACGTACTGGAAAAAAATAATCTCCAAATAAGTTCTTAGCTTCTGTTTATAAAGCAACATCAGATGTTTCACTCAGCAATGTTTCGTCTTTTTTAGAGTTTTCCGTCTTTGCTATGAAAAAACTCTCAATATTGTGCGATTTTAACTTTTTCGGAGGACGCATGGTAGTTTAAGAGAAATGAGGACTCGTAAAAAACTCGTGATGCTCTATGAGAAAAGACTGATCAAATCCTGTAAGTTCTACCGGTCAATAACACAAAAAAGTACAGGGTGGCCATAATTGAACTGCAAGTGTTCAAGGGGTGCTGGAGAGAAAACTACCGAGAATATTCCAGTGAAATTTGGTATCTACACGTTTCAGAACATGCTCAAGTCAAATATGAAAAAATAAAAAATCGCCATTTTCACCCGATAGATGGCGCTGTACCGTATTTCAAAGTTCACTGGTGGCCAATACAACTTCCAAAACCGATAGACAGAGCATAGTGACATTCTAAGAGGCATATAAACAATATAAACATCATTTACAGTTTATCAAAATTCCATACAATTTGCTTTAGTAATTAAATTTTTGCAGTAACATGTAATCAAAAATTAACGTAAATTAAGATCACAAATTAATTCATAAAGATGCTTTGGAAAACAATTAAACCCTTATTTATTCTCATTGACACCCATTGGACCTCTTCTGAATCGTTTCATACGCCGGTATTCTTTCAGAGTAGCTGAATAAGGGCTACCATTCTGATAGAATATCTTCACTAACAATGCACGTTCCTTCTTATTCAGAGTCATGATGGACCATTACTCAGTGTGGTCTTGTTTTTACAATGTTCGATGGGCTTAAAATTTGCATGTAGGACGTCTGTAAGCATTGAAACACGATATGGCGCCATCTATCGGGTGAAAATGGCGATTTTTTTGCATATTTGGCTTGCGCATGTTCTGAAACGTGTAGATACCAAGTTTCACTGAAATATTCCTGGTAGTTTTCTCTCCAGCACCCCTTGAACACTTGCAGTTTAATTATGGCCACCCTGTACTTTTCCCCACTAATTTCCAAGAAAATGTTACCCACTCGTGTACCCCCCCCCCTCCGCCTTCTGTCTTACTCTGACTATTGATATACCCGGATCTATTATGTCTGTAGGTCTGTGTTTTTATTCCTCTGCAGGAAACGGACGGTAGTCTTTTCTGAGGGATCTTCGAGTGTTCGAACATGGCAGAAGGCCGAAATTTGAACTAACCACTCTTCTCGATATCAAACCGAAGAGCGACTTTGCGCGGTCTTTAAAAGAAATTACTCTGATTAAAAGAATAAACCTAATGCCTTGGGCATTTTAGGATATCAGACAAGAGAATTATTTTATTGTGTTGAATTAATTTTTTTTTTACAAAAGCGTATTTTTAAAAAGGTTTAAAAAATTATTTTATTATGAGTAATTAGATCATTAATGACGACATATTAAAATGGTGCTTTAATTAATTGGCTTAGAGAATTACACGACTCACTGTGAGTGTGTTTTAAAATATATATCCTTTAATTTCCACCGGAAAAATGAGCCTGAAAAGTGTTCCAGGTAATACTGTAGATAAAGGTTTAAAATGCTTTTCTATTTGTTATTAGTTTAACTAGAAGCCCGTTGTGGAGGTAATGACAACGGGTGCTAGAAAAAATATTTGACGAAAGCATGTCTACACTCAATATAGATCACCTTCGTCGATTATCTACAATAATGACTTCATATTTTTATTATGTACCCAAATCGAATTTAATGCTCTTCTGGGAACGCGCGGAAACTTTTCACATTCGAAAGATTTCGTTTTGTGTAAACATCTCCTCACATATATATGCCTTCAAGCAGGCGATCATTTTAATGAAAAAAAATTAAACTATGTATTCTTAAAAGCTGTTCTAAACAAATTGAAATCCCAAATGTATGAAGTCATTCTCACTTGAAACAGAGCATTTTGTCACGCAAATGATTCACTTTTTTGACTCTCGTGAATAAAATGGAGCTGAAAATAGCAAAAACTCCTTAATACCTTTTACGGGAACGGGTGGAGTTTTAGATTTTTGAAGTAGTGCAGATTGTTTTCTATATTTTTGTATACGTGATTATGAAAAATTTCAAGCGGATCTTACAGATGGTGTAGATGTTATTACGTTTTTTCTGCTTTTTAATCCGTTTGAACTTTTTAATCTTGGAGTAATGGCGGTAAAAGTTATATTTTCAAGTGGTTGCTCGGAATGGTTACAGAGTCAGGGATCAGCTTAATTATATAGTAGGATAAAAGCCTGGGTCAGCGTTTCGGGGACACCCTGTATATAAATACAAATTGATTGAGGTTTCATCCAAATACACTCATATAAAAATAATTATTTTTAAATATAGGACACTTTAAATATACGTCAGTGAGTGAGGGATCAGCGTAACTACAGTAGACACCGGTTATGACGTACTCTCACGGGACCTAAAAAAAAAGTACGTTATAGCCGAAGTACGTTATAAGCAATACCGCCGGTATGATTCAATAGTACACAAAAAAGGAAAGCGGGCTCATAATGTCACCGTAATATGCGTTTTAAAAAAGTCTGATTTTTTAAAATTTAAGTTAAATAAAAGACAGAGAAAATTCTTTATTACAATTTTATTGAGATAAATAATCTGTAATTTTCTTTTGTTTTATATGAGCAGATGCTACTTTAAAAGTACCGTTTTGGATATTCATAATAGACTTTTGTAGAGTCTCTGTCATCATCATTGCGGCATTCAAAAAATCGTGATAATGTTTCTGCATCATTGAATGCATCGGGTGTGCTTGGTATAGGCCCCTCTGTTTCTTCTTCACAATCATCAAAATCATTATAGATAGGGATTTTCAGAAGGCGTTTGCATTGATGAATAACGAAGAAAAACCATGGTCTTGTCTTAGCCCTACCTAGCAGGGGAAAAAGATAAAGGATCGCTCCCTTCATTCATACACAATTCATCTCGCTAGATAATCTGAAAACTGACAACGAGTGTTTTTGAAAGAACTGAAATTTCTGAGAAAAAGGAAATAAAATGCTTAAGAAAAGCAAAATTTTATTTTTGGCTGTGGTATGAAAAGTACGTTATAGCCGAAGTACGTACTTTTGTTAAGTGCGTTTTAACCGAATATATAAATATAGGACTTATATCGGGACCTAGCTTTTAGGTACTTTATAACCGATAGTACGTTATATCCCAGGTCCGTTATAACCGGTGCGCACTGTATTATTTTAATTTCTTATAAAATGTATCTATTGAATTTTTTTTTCAGGCTTTTATTGTTTGAAAGTTTAACCCTTCTCTCTTTTCCAGGTCGAAACTCGAGTGCAGCGACAGTTGGTTTTGGAAGACGGCCGCGTTATTGCCGACTCTGGTCCCCAGGTGACTACAAAAACGAAGGAAGATGTCAAAGTGGAGGAATCGGAGAACACTGAAGTGAGTAGAAAATTCCGTTCGATTATGAAATAACTCATTTTGCTGTTTTGCGTGTCAAACCGTTGTTTCCCAGCACAGGTTTCTGAATTTGTATTTGAATACTGTTGCAAAATTGTAATGCTGTTTTCCCCCGCATTAATGTGTGTGTGCTGGAAAGAGAGTTGTACAGGCATTCTTGCACGTGAAATCAGTATGTGACCCCCTTGACATTGGCGATCATTTTATCGACTTGGCGACAAAAAAGAAAGTTATCGGAAATAGTGGAATTTCGGGTGTATCATAATTAGGAAAGAAGTTACGAGAAAAATCGAGAAATGTGATGTCACGACCTTTATGAAGTCACGTCTTGTTTGGATATCTATATAAATAGAGAGTCTCTCTCGCTGTCGACTTCAGTGTGATAGATTGAAGATATAGAGAGCACAGCTATAGGATCGACATTACAATTTTAAACGTGTTATTGCTGTTATAGTTAATGATTTGCCCTTACATGTGTTACTAAATTTTGTGATTCTTTTTGTGAGATATTAGTGTTTCGATTCTTCGAATAAAGTGTTATATTAGCTTTTTGAGCTGGGACTATTTTCAACGCCCCCTAGAGAGGAAATCCGCGGCGCTTACATGTGACGTCACACCGAGTAGGTAAAGCAAAGCGTTTCAATTGGGTTTCTCCTCTCTCCTGCGCCGCGGGAGAGAGGAGAAACCCAATGGAAACGCTTTGCTTTACCTATTCGGTGTGACGTCACAAGTAAGCGCCGCGGCTTTCCTCTCTAGGGGGCGTTGACTATTTTAACATAGATCCACTGTGAATATTTCGTAACAATACTTAGCGTCATTGAAAACCCATCCAGGGAATAACAATTAACCCTGAAGTTCTATTATCGCCCCCTTCACGATGGTCAGTTAAGGGGCTAAGCAAGCTATTATAACACTTCATTCCACCAATCGAAACATTAATATCTCACTAAAATGCAGAATTTAGCAACACATGTAATGGGAAATCATTAAGTATCACTACAATAAAAATTTTAAAATCGCAATATCAATCCTATAGCCCTACTCTCTATATCCGCAATCAATCACAGTGAATTCGACAGCGAGAGTGACTCTCTATTTATAGATTTCCAAGCAGGACGTGACGTCATAAAAGCCGTGACATCAAATTTTTCGATTTTTATCGTAACTTCTTAACTAATTATGATACAGCCGAAAACCCACTATTTCTAAAAACTTTCTTTCTGTCGCCAAGTCAACAAAATGATCGCCAAGTTTGTCACCTAGATCAAGTCGTCCGCCGTGCTTTTCTACGGAGAAAACTGCCTTCACAATTTCAAAGTCTTAGAACGAATAACTATTAAATAGTTTTCAACCATTCTTTTCCCCCTTCTTATTCTGTAAACATTCATCTAATGTTATTACAGTACAAAATTTCTGTCACTCAAATGAGTACATAAATTCCATTGCGATACAAAGTTTCTCTAGTGCTGTCGGGATAACATCGTCTGAGTGCATTAGAGAATTTAGTTTCGTAATAACATTAGATGACTGATTTCATAATAGTAGAGGAAAGAAGAATGGTTGAAAATTATTCAATAGTTTGTTCTAGAACCTTGAATTCATGAAGGTAATTTAATTTTCTCCATAGAAAAGCACTGTGGTGATCGTTTCTCGAAGAAAGTGGAGAAAACCCTTCATTGAGATAATTAAAACTTTGTAAAATAGCACACATAGAAGGTATTTATCAATCAGGACGTACGTTTCGGGCTAAAAATTTACGTCCTTCATCAGCTGAAATTCACAGACATCAAGCACAGATGGGAAAACCTCACAAAAGTGGTTCTCTCTTCTCTGGTTGCAGTCTGCGGATTTCAGCTGATGAAAGACGTAAATTTTTGGTTTTTTAGATGTAAATGTTTGTACAATTCACCGTTATCAGAAAATTTAAGATTTTGCCGTGAGACGAATAGCTTTCGCTGCGAGCTTATAATAAACTCGCAGTTTTTTTTTTTTTTTTTTTACCCTCCGCTAAAGAGGGTAATAGTTTTGGGCAGACAAAAAAAGTCGTGGATGATAATTGATAGTAAATAAAATCTTACAGATCTCACGGAAATTTGAAACACACCAAGATCCGACACATGATTGGAATAATGGATACTTGAAAAATTTCAAAGTAACGTCAGATGAAACAAAAGGGGAAACTGTAAGATTTTGTCAGAGCGTCTGCGACTGGCTGTCAAGTTCCCGAGGTTCCGATTTCATTTTTCAGAACTTGGATTTGTTTCCAGAGTCGCGTTCAAACTTTTGTCCCTCCTCGGAGCAAGTGGTGGTGTTCTGTCGTGGCATTTCTAAAATTTTCATTTTTGCGGGATCAGTGTGAAATAGCTCGTAGGCTTGGTATTTCACGCTCTACTGTTCAGTATTACATCGTTAAATATCAGAAGAATATACCCGGGACTGTTGTTCAAGGCCGCGCTGGCCGTCCTCGCCAGTTGTCTAATCCGGAAGAAAGTCATCGTGAAACTAACCGTCTATTTATGCAAAGAAAAAGGGAAGATCCAGATTTTCGTGCTCAAGAAGCGGAATCCAAATCCAGAAGACAAGACAGAAAACGTTTACGACTCTGTCTAGATATACCATCGAAAAGACCAAGAACAGATACTGATCTAAATGTAAGGTGTGAAGAACTAGAATTTCGTAAATTAGCTGAGAAATTTTTCGAAGCTGTTGCTGATGGTCCAATCCACCAATGCTATTGTTGTGATCGACTGTGGTTCAAAAAGTCAATAAGAACCCATTCCAAAACAACTTTACTGTCCAAAGGAGCGACAACGGACTTTATAAAACTAGTCTTTTACAAAGATATCGATGATATTGGCAAATTTTGCAAAACATGTTACGATTGTTTGATTAAATTGACAATACCAGAATTAGCTATAAGCAATGGCTTCGAATTCCCCGAAATACCGGATTGTTTAAAATACTTGACACCACTGGAAGAACGGTTGGTTTCTCCCCGTTTGATTTACATGCAAATACATCCTGTACATGGCTGCCAATACAAATTAAAAGGTTCTGTCAAAAAACCTCTTTAGCGGAGGGGAAACTAATTTCAGCTGAAGGCTGAATATTTTTTTTTTTTTTTTTTTTTTTTTTTTTAGCACCAGGGTACTATTTCGTTCAGTCCCAGATTTTTATCCACGCGACTTTGTCGACAAGATTAGTATACAGGTTCTGTAGACATGAATTGTCAGGGTGAAGATCTTTTGAAATGTGTTTGCCAGATAACGCGGAGGTGGGAGGGGGAGAGATTAAAATCTTGAAAGTCGCACTTGGTTTGCAATTTTTGATAACTCTTCACCAAATTTGCTGCCAAAAAATAACTTCGAAACTGACTAAAGCTTGAAAAGTATGCTTTGAATATGCCTGGCGAAGTAAAATAATTTTAGTTAGCGATTTTAATAGAGATTTCGATTCCAAAGATGTGTTTTATGCTACAAGAAAGAGTTTATTCCTATTTTAACGTCGCCAATCTCGCCAACCTAAAAAATCGACTCACTCATTGGCGAGCTTTGCAGTCATGCACAAGTTTCAACGCTCCCAAAAGAACTACACGAAAACTAAAGTGAACAAATTAGCGATAAACGCACCAGCTAAGGAGTTTGAAGACACTTAATTGGCAACCCAAACTAAATAAAAGAAAATAATGGAATGCTGTACTTACAGGTTGTTCGAAATCGCCATTTTAATTCTAAATAACGGTTGCCATATAAATACAAAAAGTCATTGTGGTAACTGCATATATTTAATCACTGCCACCTTGGTGAGAGTCGGCGTTAAAGTAGAAATCAACCCGAGAAAGTCAAACATGGCACACTCATGGATTATAATGCACATTCCAAATAGTATTTAAAACAGTGAAGTACCGTTGGAATATGCTTGGCGAAGATTGTAAAACAGTTTTAGTAGACGATTTCAAGATAGATTTCGATGCCAAAGATGCGTTTCATAGTACAAAAGAGAAAAATGCGACACACTCCTGAATGATGACACACTTTTCAACTTAATGGAATAAGGTAAGAAAATAAGAAGACGCGTGGATTATGACACGCTTTTTGAAGTAAAACTTCTTTAGGCGCAACTAGGGAGTAACTCAGATTTTTTTTTCTGACGGAAGTAACGCTCAGTAAAGGAAGTGACGTATATGTCATATACTCCAAGCTCCCTGATCCTGAATAAGAAGAACCACATAAAAACCTACCTTTTCGACCGCTCTGCTGCTTTCGCCCACTTCATAAGAAAACAGTTAAAGAATAATACTACAACATGGACACTTCCTGTATTCTAAGTAATTATCATGAATTACCGATGATTCTTACTGGAGATTTTAATGTTAATTTTCGCTCTCAAGAATCTCAGCCGTTACCGCAAATACTTCTCGACTTCAATCAACAACGCGTTTCGGTACAACGATAGATGCTGTATTTCCAAGAAAATTAGCAAATTTAGAAAGTAAAATTTATGTTTCACATTATAGTTACCACAAATTTATAATTTCATACATAAAAAAATTATGATGACATTCAAGTAACTATTTCCAATGAATAATATGAATATAACATTTATATAATCTTTGTAAAGTACATGAATAATAAATATAATTAAATTATAATATGATATTTATTTTAAGTTAAACTTTAATCATTTCAGTGATATGTGTCGTAAACTTCAAAGAAGTTTTACTTCAACCGCGCGTAAAGATTACACGCACACACTTTTTATACATAGCACTCATCTGCGTATTTAAAATCTGAAAGTCTTTCAGATTTTCTTTCTTTCTTTTTTTTTTTTCTTTTTTTTTTTTTTTTTCTTTCTTTTTTTTTTTTTTTTTTTGCTGGAAGCTTCTAAATCTTATTTCTAGCCCTGTCGCAGACTATCACATTAGATTCTGCACTTTACGTTACATGCGTTCTTCTCTCGTTTTATGTCAGCGTTGCTTTCTTTTCTTTGCAGCACAAGACCACGGGCGACGATGCCCCCGGCCCCGGTTACACGCTGGTCCCGGGCTCGGCCAAGGTGATCAGCGAGAAAACGGAGAGCAACCAGACTGTCACGGAGACCAGAGAAGAGAACAGGCAGCTGCACGACGAAAACATCAAGGATCTGTCGGGACAGGTGAGGAAGCAACGACTTTCTTTATTTTTCCCCCCTATACCGTGCGCTAAAAGGGAAAAGTGTACACCATTTACATTCAGCCATACGCCACCCAGACAGCACAGCAAACTTGCAGCAAGATTGATTTATCAAGTCAATAAACTTGAATTAAGCTTGGAAATTTGAAGCGTGTAAGCTTAATGCAAGCTTGAATCAAGTGAGCAAGTTTACACTTGCCCAACTTGCATTAAGCTTGACATTGCAAGCTTAATTTCAAGCTTAAAAAATTTTCCCTAAAAAAAAAATTCCTAAATACACGGGGCACACTCGCCTCACATATTTTATTTTTCCACGCATTTTTCCCTCTGCGCTGAAATTTCAAGTTATTTTAATCTGTTTCCATCAAGCGTCCGCGATCAAACTCGGGACCTAAGGTCCGGGAAGCCAGCGTTCTAACCACTCAGCCAACTTGACTTGCGCTGTTATGACTAAAGTTTGAAGTGACTGCTATGGTTATCACGCCGTTTTCTGGCGAGATTGATCAGTGGCCGATGCCGATTTGTTTCTTTTATTTTTCCATGGGATGCATCAAAATTAAAATAATGTTATGTGTGATTTAGAGACTCTACTAATAAGGAAATAAGCATGATATAAACTTAAAAGCAGCACACGTTTTAAAACTTTCAATATCGCGACACTCATGTTGGGCAATACTGGCCAAAATCGACACAAACAACTGATTTTGAAATCAATTTCGTAGTATAATGGCATTTTATTTTGAAGAATTTCAATATTTGGAAATATAGAATCTTTTTTTTTTAAATTCTACGGTCAAGTACATTTATGACTGATGATAAATTATTTGTTATGTGGATGTGGCTTTCCAAATCAAGCAGTAATCAAGTTGTATTTAAGCTTGTCAGTTCAAAGGACTTCTCCAAGCTTGCTGCAAGCTTAAAATGAATTGAACTGTCAAAGCTTGTATGAATACGTTAAATTCAAAGAAATGTCAAGCTTGATTTAAGCTTATGTGCTGTCTGGGCACTTCTCTTCTCGCTGCTGCTTTATTTTTCAGGAAATACTTTTGCTGCAACTCCAAAAGCAGTGAGGGTTTTACGTTCTGCTGTACTGCTCTTCTCGCTGCCTTCAAAATCCCTTCAGGAGGGACCGCGGACAGCAGGAAGGGCAGCAAGGACGGTTATGGCATGAGCAGGACAAGTGAGGGGTTTACATTCTTGTTGTTTCCAGTTATCGTGATCATTGCAGCGGAAGTGGGCTGAGTGTAAACGAGGCGTTATTTGGATGTCGTTGCCTACCGATGCAGGAGCGATTTGGTTTCGGGTTCATATCCTGTCAGTCTATGGGTTTACAGAGAGGCTATAGTTAAGGTCAACATACGTCCCCAATTTTGGGGGACAGTTCCTAATTTCTGTGGGTTTTTTTTGCGATTTGTCCCCAAAATGTAAAAAAGCAATTTGGGACAATTTTTAATTATTACATTCTTTTAATTAGATTACTGTTAATTATTTCTTTAATTATAAAATGTCCCCAATTTTGTTCGAAATTTGGGGATATGTCCTCAATTTTACGTTCAAAAATACGGTCACCAGAGTTATAGTTAACCCATTTGTGCCTGGATTTTTTTGCGACTTTCTTCGATTTTTACTGATAACAGAAATAATAGATAAATTTCTGATGTCAACTTCTTGAACAAGGGATGATTTCTTTTAAAATCACTAGGCATAAAAATCGAAATATCAACATCCTACTTGGTCATGTTAAAATATTTTGTAGAGTTGAGGCTCAATACTCATGAATAAAGGCTAGGAAAGATAGATAACGTTTTCGACTAATAGCGAAAATGCCGTCCCAAAAAAGGGACACTAGGCATAAATGGGTGAAAATTCCCCTCTGGTGAGCCTCTCATATCTCGCAAAACAGCCGAAAAGCTTCGTCTCGTCTCGCAAAATCCCTATATCGTAATGTTAATGTGTTTGTCTCGCCTCGCAAAAAATCGTCTCGCATTCATTCATCCCTAGAGCAGATTGCCACAAAATTCGGCATATGGACTGTACATTTAGATATTGTTCTGATATTAGACGTGTGTTTTTAACGTGTGTTCTGATATTAGAGGGTGTTTTTAAAAGTTTAGTTCAAAAAATTTCCACCAGGTGGCGAATTGCGTGGCGGAATCAACTCAAATAATGAGCCAAATTAGTTAATAAATGTTTAAAAGTTACTGAATAAATATTCAGATTATTTGTACAGTTCGAATTAGCCATTTTTGCTTTGTTGAATTTGCTGTTTTTCTTCGTCCAAAGCGCCACCTAGTGGATACTTCTTGAATTAAAATTGTTTTTCGGAATTCCTTAAGCGCATCTCATGCACAGTCTATTATATACCAAATTTGGACAAAATCAGAGCCTTATTATCGCATGGGCAAATCGGGACTTTGCCCAGGGCCCCCGGCTCGAAAGAGCCACCAATTTCAAATGTTCATCTGAAATATTATTTTTTAAATCAAAATTTCATAAAAAATAAAAACACATTTCATGGATGGGGGTACCCAAATCCATTGATGCCCGGGTCCCCTGTTGTTCATAATCGAGCCCTGGTTAGAATCCGTTCCTCATTTTAGCTGTAGAACCCAATTTATGGGAAAAGTTTAATTATAACTACTCTGAATATGTTTTTTCTAAATATTGTGATGTAAAATTGTGTTTTGAAATAAAGAGGATCTTGTACTTAGAAACAATTGAAATGAAGGCGTAAACGAATTTTATAAGAATTCATTATTGCCACTTAAGTTTTCTTAAACTCAACGATTCAAATAAAACTGAAGTCAGTTCTAGTATTCGTAAAACAATATCTAAATATAAAACGTGAGTATTTTTAAAGCTATTTTAGCAATTCTTCATTATTTTCTTAGCGTTCATTCTAGCCCCCTTGTACACGTAACGTCGTCTAATATCAGAAAAATTGGAAAAGATTTTGTGAGCTTTAGCCCCGTAGATGATACCTATCCTTAAATATTAATCCATGTTTTACTCTGTTTCAAGAAAAATTAAAATTCTCCTCATTATTAACTGTGATAGATTCATAAAATTGATATATTCATTGAATATCTTTACAAAAGTTTAGAGTTGGCTAAATAATTGTGCTTTAAAGTTTATATCTTTAGCGAATGTGCAGTTAAGAATTAATCACAAGCATTTAATTTTTAAAGCAATGCTTGCAAACATTGCATGATATGCAATGTTTTCAGTTCTATTGTCTTATTTCCTGTAAATTCTATGAAATTAGATTTAAAATACTAGTTAAGTAAGCAAAAATTTGAGAAATTTTTAAACAAGTGATTACATCAACGATGGCGTACACTCATTATCGGCGGAACTGCATAGCCGTTGATCGTAAAACAAGTATTATACCAGTTATTAATCGTTTAATAGCTCTAAAGGTACAAGGTGATCCAAAACTTTTTAAATTTTTTTAAAAATTCAATCTGTTGTCGGTTTTCAAAATACACTTGTGCCCTTATTGCCGGTAAGGCCACGTTGAACTCGCAGCGTGTGTCATACGTCGTAATCACCTTGTGACCAATATGTGACGTCATGCTCATTATGTCATCATTCCACTTCAATAATTCACATTGTGACTAACGAGTAACGTCAAACATCAAGGGGCATTTGTCCGTCGAAGTGACGTTCCAGCGACGTCATGGTTTTTATTCAAGGGGTAAATCAGTAAGTTTGGAATACAAACATGCTCTATGATCCCCAAAACTTCAGAACAATTCATCAAGTCTTTCTTCAGAAATACGAAAAAATGTGTTCTTTAAATCCAAAGAGTACCATTGATTTTTTGGCCACGTTGTGCTTTTACTTTCACTTATTGTCTGCTCAATGGTGGAAAGCAAAACTATGCAGGTGTCTGTGAACTTCTGAACTTCATTACACATGCGTCATGCAATAACACGGACGGAAAAATGAATGAAAAAGAAATGACGCAAAGAAGTCTAAAAACAAAGGAGCATAATTCATCTGGTTTTTAAAAAAATTCTATCTTTATGTATATGCGTAACGTAAGAACGCAACATACCTGAATTTATTTGCGTAAATACTTCAGTTATTAGCACTGGAAAAAAGTTTTTGACACGAACAGGGAACCAATTTACAGAAGTGGTTGCCCAGTACAAAAGTTTCAGAGTTCCTTACGAAAGCTTCTTTACACCCAACGAGCCAACTTTCAAATCACACCATGCAAGAATGGATATTAGAAGGGCATAAAAATGATTATTTAATCAAGATGTAAAATGAAATGAGATAGTTTGGCAATAATAATATTACGTAGTGTTATAGTAGTTTAATAATATTTAATTTTCAGTTCTTAATTTCATTCTCTATTTTTCAAGTAACTGATATCATAGTATTTTTGTATTGACTTTACTACTGTTTTTATCACAGAATTTATAAAAAAATTTTCATTGTGTAGCAGACTGATCCTTTTATAAAAAAAAATGCAGTTCAAAGCAACATGAAACGATTAAGTTTCCTAACTTATATAAACTAAGAATAATATAAAATATAATATAGAAAAGGAAAGGAAACTACCCTACTAGCAATTTTGCTCGGGCTACCACCGGCCACGCAGCCAGCCGATGCAACCCGAGCAAAATTGCTAGTAGGGTAATAATCACTATAGACGGCTTTAGGAAAAGAGTTATAAACAGCATTTTCTTAAGGAAATATGACCTTAAAACAGAATAATTTTCCATGAATGTTAAGTAATTTCCAGTATCTTCTTTTAAATGCGCAAATTTTTTATTTTAAAGCGTACTTCGGGGGCCCCCTTTTTTGTTGGGAGCCCGGGCGCTTGCCCAGAACCCCTGCCGGAAATCAGTCACTGCACACGAAAGAACTACTAATTCCCGTTCGCTTAAAAGTGACGTGGTCAGTTTCAGCAATCTGTCGTTGGTCAGAAATATTTTATTAATTTTGTTCATTTAACATAAATAGCATGGATTAAGATGATTTTGATAATTTACGGTGTCAAAATTCTCAACGACCTCAGATGTCACAAAACGCGTGGAGCTCAAGATAATTTAAAATACCCGTTGACACACATTCGAAGGAAATCCAATGCAAACCAATTAAAATAGAATTTTATAAAAGTAATTTTAAAACGGCAGTAAATTAGTACTCTGTTTCATTATAGACAGCCCCCCCCCAAGTCTGATTGGGCAATAGTATTCCTCCAAAGCGTTAAAACACCTTAAAGCTACCTCACTTATTTTAGGCTGTCTCTTCAATGGTATTTAGCTTTCCAGGAGTGCATTTAAAGAGCCTTCAGTTATCAAACTGAAATGCAATATGCTTTTCATTTTATATGCTTGATAAAAAATACAGTATGTCGTAAAGTGCAAATCCCTTCTTTAAAAATGTAAGAGAAAATCTACATTTTCTTAAATGCATATTGTTTGAATTTAATGGGAAAGATTGTTGAATAAATACTGTTATAAGTTGATCCACTTAAAAATAATAATAATATCTATATGCTATGGCAACTTTTCTTAAATGTTCCATTAACTCTTTTGCCTGTTCTTCTCGAAACAGTTAACTGACGTTCAAATAAATTTCTGGAGATTTGAAATGTCTAAACAATTCCAATTTCGAATCCCAATGCATAGTTACGCTATTTCACTGAGAGACTCACCGATTCACTGACTCTGTCACAATTCCGCTCCAACCAATTCCAAAATAACACTTTTATCGTTTTAATTAAAAAAAAAAGCGCGAAAAACGTAATAAAATACACTCCGTTTGTATGATCACCCTGAAAATTTTCAAAATTATTTTTTAAAATATAGAAAACTATCTGCGCTGTTTTAAAAATCTGAAAATACACTCTTTCCCCAATCCTTAAGCGATTATTTGTAATTTTCAGCTCCTTTTTATAATGAACCGGTAATAAATAAATAAATAAATAAATAAATAAATACATTTGATGGACAAAATTAAATATCGCAAGTGATATTGAAGTAAAACTGATGTCACGGTTTATCAGGCTTTGAATGGAAAATTGCGATTCCCTATCGTTTGAAATAGTTTTTCAAGGATTACCCAGTTCAACTTTTTTCACAAATGAAATGATTTCATCTGCATGGAGCATTGATAGAAGAGGCGCTGTTTCCCACCTAACAAAATCTTGCCGACTTCGAGAAGATTCCGCAAACACGAGAAGGGATTTTGCACGTTTTCAGAAGAGCAAGCGATACAGATTTCGGTTTATTATGAAATTGGATTATTATTTATTTAAAAAAGAAAATATTAACAGATTGAGTGCATATATTCTCAATTTTTCAAAAAATGTTGTATATATATATATATATATATATATATATATATTTAACTTTCTTTCTTTTCTAGAGCTCGTTGTAAATTCCTTCATAACGTGCTTTAACTTCTAGTTGTACAATAACGTGCAATATTCGGAAATTTAAAAAACATATAATAGGGAACAAAATAAGTAATAAGTAAATAAGTAAATTCGCATATTATGCATATTACGTGTTCTACCTCTTCATCATGCCCTCGTAACAACTTTTACATATTCATTCTGAGAATTGAAAAGAAAAGAAAAAAATTTGCCACACACAAAACGGAAATAATAGAATGATTGTTTAATCCTCTTTTTTTAGTCTTTTTTATGAGAGGAAAAGTTACGACGAACGGATATGGCGTAAGGTAATTCAAGCGAAAGTTAAAAGGTTCCTAAACGTTTCTAATGCGGCAGAAAGATATTAAATGGAAATTAGAATTTGCCGAAGAAACAATGGGATATGGAGATAATCATATGAAAGAAAGAAAAAAAAAACCTAACATGTTGTCTGAAAGGAGAAAAAGAATTGCTGTTACGTTAATAAACAACGGGCTGCTCTATATTGTATAAATCGGTTGAAATTCCAAATTGTCTCAAGAAAATTCAAATATTAAGTGTACGAAAAATCTCTATATTTTATATTAAATTCGAAGAAATAAACTATTGGCAAGTTTTTTAATGGAAAAGTAACTGTGTCTAAACAAAGGACTCGTTTTTGGTACGTTTTAAACATGAATTATAGCACAGATCTAGAGACCCTTTTTTTGACGACAGCTGCACAGCCAGCTGTCGTCAGAAAAGGGTCTCTAGATCTGTGGCTCGCGATGAACGCTTCGATCGTCCGCCATCTTGCTGGTAGTTAAGTCGAGCGATGGCAACGGCTGCCCTTTTTTCAGAATTGGGCAATCTATCCATCTGTTCTCGCATGCTTCCATTTTTCAGCAGATGCCAGTGCTGTTAAAAATAATCGTGACAATTTTTTTGACGGGAAGTGACGTGCTAAAAGGTAAAGGATTCTCGTGGAGCTATGTCACCCGCAACTATTTTTACAGAAATCAAATCTATTCTTCGTGACTGACAACAGTCAAAACGTCAGAGTTTGGTGTTCCCAGAACGGGAACACTGCGCGTTAAAGGGTTAAACGAACCTGGTGGAACAGAGTCCATTATCTTTTCCGACACTTTCTGTTGTTATTGCTTTGTCGACAGCTTCGCGAATGTTGGCTTTCAAATAACACGAATTCTGTGGGCAGCTATTTTAACCGTGTAATCATCTCAATTGGTGTAAACTGACTGAAGCATCGTTGGTGGTAAGGTGGGAAATAACCATAGGTAAAGCTCTTAAACATTTGATCTGACGCAAGCCACCATTCTTAGGCCTAAAATTTGCCAGATGGACCCAGCGAACGTTGTGATCGTTTAGTAAAGGCGGTAGTGGATCCAAATGTGTAATTTTGAGATTGAAATATTTTATTCTTTAATTAATGAAATTTTAAATAGGTCCTTCTTCAATAAATCACATTAATCACTCCAGGATGAATGCATTTAAATTTAATGCAGATTTTGCTAAAATAATACGATAGGTAGTGAAATGTTGAGACTTATTGGAAATTCGCCAACTTTGTTAGTTTTGCTTATTTTAGAATAAAGGTCACAGTCAAATATGGTGCAGTTTTCAGTATATAACGCCAAATTATTTTTTTTTATCATAAATAATAACGCTAATAGTTTTTCAATAATTATATGTTATTGTACAGTTTGCATAAGAAGCAAACGGAATTATTTCTAGAATAAGTAATTTGATTGTTTAAAACACTGTTCAACTTTCCTAAGAAAAACGCCAGTATGGGCGCTAAATATGCTCAAGTAAGGATGTCTGGCTAAATCTTTCTGTACTAAAAAAAGGACGGTTTTGCCGGATTGTATTTTTACTGTATCCTTTAACGCGCAGTGATCCCGCTCTGGGAACATCGAAACTCTGACGTTCTGACTGTTTCCAGTCACGAAGAATAGATTGCATTTGTATAAAAATAGTTGCGGGTGACGTTGCTCCACGAGAATCCTTTACTTTTTAGCACGTCACTTCCCGTCAAAAAAAGGTCACGATTATTTTTAACAGCACTGACATCTGCTCAAAAATGGAAGAATGCGAGAACAGCTGGACAGATTGCCCAATGCTGAAAAAAGGGCAGCCGTTGCCATCGATCGACTTAACTACCAGCAAGATGGCGGACGATCGAAACGTTCATCGCGTGCCACAGATCGAGAGACCCTTTTTCTGACGACAGCTGGCTGTGGTCACACACCAGCTGTCGTCGCGTGGCACAGACAGCCAGCTGTCGTCTGTGGCACGCGATGAACGTTTCGATCGTCCGCCATCTTGCTGGTAGTTAAGTCGATCGATGGCAACGGCTGTCCTTTTTTCAGCATTGGGAAAGGGTTGCGCCTCAAAGGAGTATAGATCAACTCTGCTGTTGATCTGCTACATTCTCTCTTCGTCAGCGATACCTGACACGTCGACTATGATGTTCATCCGCACTACATCAACGTCAGCTATCAGAGAAGAGGCTAAGTACCACAGAGATAGTAACTACTAGAAAGGACATTCCTATGCTTCGACTGTAATAAAGAACGGGAATCAGGGACGGTGCAACAAGCTGTCAGAGCGTCTCAATCCCAATGTATTGGTACTTTTCCCTTCAGAAATCGAGAACTCATAGAGCTTAATTGCTTCCGGTAGATTAGCCTGAATGAAGACAGGTGTAAATCGTCCAATGTTGATCTTCGGGACGCTGTGGCAGCTCGTTGCTCCACCCCTGACTCCCGTAAATTTTTGTCTCAGTCGAAGCATAAGAATGCCTTCTCTATTAGTTAATATCCCTAACTCTCTGCTAATTACCGCAGGGGAGAAAAAGGTGAAAGTACATGCCTCACACCATCTCTAATACCCTATCGGGGCCATCGTGATTCTACCGGGCCTGCTTGTGGACTCCGAAAGAGGCCGACGGACGTTTCCTTATTGATTAGATTCGGCTGTTAGATGACGTGTCTAAGTGCTGAAACCAATAAGTGGGCATCCGTAGGCCTCTTTGAATGACTCATCGCAGTGCACAAGCAGGCCCGGTAGAATCAAGATGGCCGGGACCCCATTTACGTTCAGCCATTCCCACTTTTCTTCTCGCTGCTGCTTTTATTCCACGAAATACTTTTGAGGCAGCTCCAAAAGCAGTGGGCGTTTTACATTCTGCTGTACTGCTATTCTCTTACTGTGCTTCCCTCCTCACTGCCTTCAAAGTCCCTCCAGGAGGGAACGCGGGTGGCAGGAAGGGCAGCAAGAAAGGTTATGGTATGAGCAAAACGAGTGAGGTGTTTACATTCCCGTTCTCCTGCTCATTTGAAGTCCGCTGCGTTGCTATTATGAAACGAGACATAAGGTAAACAAGTGAATGGAAGAGGCAGCACGGCTGATCATCACCGGCCTATTTCTTTTACACGTACTACTATTAAAAAAAACTGCCTTTCGGGTACTGATTCCGCTTTGTCCTGCGCAGGAAATCCACCAGCGCACCATCATCTCGCCGGACGATCCGAGCTTCAGCAACTCTTTCGGCGAGTTTCCCGGGAAGCTGACCCACTTCTCGAGCCGATCGCAGAAGATAGTGGACAAGGACGAAGTCAAGGAGATTTCGGAGCTCAAGGACGGAGAGGTGACCACAGAGACGACCAGGACACACCACCACGAAGAGGCGTACGATGACGAGGTGAGCATACCTACTAACGTTTCCGAAAATCTTTGGGTAAATTGTACTGCCTTACGGTCTTTTGCCATTCTCCAGATGAGCCGCCAGATTTACCATGAAAACTGTGCCCGAGATGCGATGAAGGAAGATTTTTTTTTAAAGTTCAGTTCAAAAAATGTTCTCTAGGTGAAGTCAACTGAAAAAAATGACTCAAAATAGTAATAAATGATCAAAAACTATTGAATATCTGTTGGAGTTGTTTGTACATCTCGAATTAGCCATTTCCATTTTTAAATTGGCTGTGTTTGCTTGCAAAACGCTACCTAATGGACATTTTTTGAACTAAAATTCCCCCCCCCCCCGAAATTCCTTAAACGCATATCATGTATAGTTTATGCACCAAATTTGGTTGCAATCCGTTCATCGGTTATAGCTATGGATCCTTCTTTATTGGGGAAGTTTTATGGAAAAAAACCCCACGTATTTGACATTTCATTTTCATTGTTAAATTCGCCTAAATTTGGTAATCCGTTCATCGGTTTTAGGTATGGAACCTTGTTTATAGGGGAAGTTTAATTTAAAAAATTGTATGTGTGGCAATTCATTTCTATTGTTAAACTGTCCCAAATTTGGTTTAAATCCGTTCATCGGTTTTAGCTATAGAACCTTGTTTATAGGGCAAGTTAAAAAAAAAAAAAAAACTAGTATGTGACAGTTCATTTCTATTGTTAAATTCGCCTAAATTCGGTAATAGGTTCATCGGTTTTAGCTATCGAACCTTATTTATAAGGGAAGTTTAATTAAAAAAATTGTATGTGTGGCAGTCCATTTCCATTGTTAAATTGACCCAAATTTGGTTGCAATCGGTTCATCAGTTTTAGCTATAGAACCTTGTTTATCGAGGAAGCATTATAACAACATTGTTTTTTTCATAGCAGAGGTTCGTTCCCTGAATCTCTAAATCTTCAAGGTGTCTTGACGAAATTTCAAATCACAATACTAATTTTGAATTAGAATGTTTTGCTGAAAAGTATAATTCTTAAAATATCGTTTCGAGACAAAAACAAAAAGTAAGAGTTTGCCAGTGAGGCGACAAATATTAAAATCACTTTAACTCAAGTTCTAAGCAAGATAGAGACAAACTGTTCTAGAAAACGAAAACATCCAGCTAAAAATAGGAAAATGGATTTTACCATGGAAAATGCTAAAAACGTACCTTTATACCCTTTAACACGCTGCGTTTTCGCAGTGAAATTACCTCTTTCCGGCGCTTTCCACTGCTAGTCGCAAAAAAATACGGTTAGATGGTCCCATAGATTAAAAAGTTTACCCGTTGCCATCTCTCGAGTTAACTATCAGCAAGATGGCGGTCGATCGTATCGCCCGTCACGTGCTACACAGCTAAAGTCCCCCCTTTTTTTTTTTTTTTGACATATCCGGCTGTGATGCGCTCACAGCCGCCTTTTGATATTAAGACCAGCACCTTACTGGCAACCCTTTAACACGCGGTGTCCTTGCCGTGAGGACACAAAACTCTGACGTTTTGACTGTTGGCAAACACGAAGAGTAAATTTGATTTCTATAAAAATACTTGAGGGTGACACAGTGACACGAGAATCTTTTACTTTTTAGCACATCATTTCCCGTAAAAATTGCCGATAATTTGTAAAGTTGTCAGGATTAATTTTAACAGAGCACTGGCATCGGCTGAAAACTGGAGAATACGATGGAAATATAAGTACAACTGGATAGAGACTGCCCAATGCTGGAAATAAAGGGCAGCCGTTGCCATCGCTCGATTTAACTACCAGCAAGGTGGCAATCGATCGAATGGTTCATCGCGTGCCACAGATCTAGAGACCATTTTTAGACACAGCTGGCTGTTCGCGCACTAAACGTCAAAAAATCTCTAGATCTGTGGCCCGCGATGAACGATTCTATCGACCACCATCTTGCTGGAAGTTAAATCGAGCGATGGCAACGGCTGCCTTTTTTCCAACATTGGGAAATGGTTGCGGTTCAAAGGGTTAAGAAATGGTTCAAAAACAGGTCCCCCCCCCCGATTTTCGGAATGATAAAGAACTTAACCAAATTAATATGGGACCACCCCCACCGTCCTGAGCTATCCCCTTTCCAATAAAAAAAAAATCTGGAGTGACTCCACTCGACTTTCCGAACACTTACGATTAAGATCATTACCAAGCATTTAAATAAATTTTAATCGATGAATAATTCAAACATATATACCAAATTGAAGCTCGATCGAATGTACCGTTTAAACGCTAGCGCACTTTCAAGAATTTCTCCCCGTAGGCCATAATATAAAAGAAATCTTTGTCGTAGCCCTGTAGAAAAACTATAAGTCCTATAAACATCAAAATCAATACCGGTCTTACAATGGTGGTTTATAACATGTATACCCAATTTGAGCTCAATCGAATGTACCGTTTAAACACTAGCGCACTTTCCAAAATTTTCCTCCATAGGCCATAATGTAAAAGAAATCTTTGTCGTAGCCCTGTAGAAAAACTGTAAGTCCTATACACATCAAAATCAATACCGGTCTTGCGAAGGTGGTTTATAACATGCATACCCAATTTGAGCTCAATCGCATGCCCTGTTCAGGAGCTATCGTGTTCACTCACATACACACAAACACACACACACACACACACACACACACACATACACACATACATACATACATCTCGTAAAAATAGCTTAAATGAATTCAGAAGACCTCAAAACGTGTAAATACACCAAAATCTCGAATTCGAATTTTTTCATGATTACAATACTTTCCTTACATGGTACATGTTCGGAAAGTACAAAAGAATCGGTCCACGCCGTAAAAAATTATCGCTGTACATACATAAGAAAAATATATATTCTCGCTAAACATTTGAACTCCTTTTTGAAGTCGGTAAAAGCACCGTGCAGTCATATTAAAAACTGAAAAGTAATAACGAAGGATTAAGTCAGTCATGAACACTATTCCCACTACCTCGGCTAAGACGTCAGAAACAAGATTCAGGGCACGTGCCCCATTTCCTCCTACTGGTTTATTTTAATGACTTAATTGTTAGGGCTCCTGTTAATCTGCTTTATTATCGGCTATTCGATTTCCAAAAGCATCTCGCACTTGATAGACTATGCCGGCTATCGACAGTTCAATCATGAACTTTATTCTCGTTCACAGCCTTGGGTTGTCAAGTTTAATAAATGATTTCCGATTCAAATCGATTGTTGTATGCACGGAGCACAAAGAGATCTATCCGTGCACCCGAAGAATTTCGCAATTTTTTTTTTTCATATTGTTGATCAGAAAATTGTGTAACTGGCAGTTCATGAACCCTCTGGTAGACAAGTTGGTGGTTCATTACGGGTGGCTTGTAAAAGTCTGTTTCGCCGATTTGAATGAGCGAATAAAAGCTTTCACAAGAGGAAAAGAAAAAGGAAAAAAAAAGGAATTCCAGAGTAGTATGCAACATTGAAAAGTGTGTATGACCTTGAATTGTCTTCGCATTCTCTGCTCTTTGCTCTTTCAAAAGCAAAAATACTTGAATTTAAATTAATCTTGTACACCAAGTATGGACTACTTTTGAAAAGCGGCACACACTACCGAGATAGCCGGTGGAAAACACGTGCAATTTGGCCATTTCGTTCTGTTAATACCGATTTTCACCGGAATAAGCGGCTCACCGGATAAACACCTACCGAAATAAGCGGCGACCACCGTAATTGGGAAAAGTTTCAGTCTTGGAATTAAGGGAATGTTCGAGATATTTCAAAACAAGTTGAGTGAAATTATTATAATACTAAATAATAAGTTTAATTTTCAGTTAATTTTTTCCCACCTTAAATGGAAAATTGAATGCGATTCGAAAGAGCGTTTTGGTAATTCTGTAGACGAACACAAACTGCAGTTACATACACTTTTCAATTAATTTGTGAAAAAAAAAAAGAAACTTGACGGAATAGGAGTTCAGGCTACAGCCCAACGGGCATCGTGTAATTATACAGGGAAGAGCGTCTCAAAATTTAAACGTGTTATTGACTATATCATGAAATCTCTTTAAAACTAGAAGCCCGTTGTGGAGGCAATTACAACGGGCGCTACATAAAACGTTTGACGAAAATAGCTCTACACTAAATATATTGAATCTTCTTCCACCTAAAATAAATAACTTCATATTTAATTTTTATTATATAGACCCAAATCGAATTTCACGCTCTTCTGGAAACGCGCGGAAACTTTTAGCATTTGAAGGATTTTGTTTTGTGTACAAGCCTTTCATATATCTATGCAGACGGTTTATTTGTGAAAAAAATTAAACAATGTAATCTGGAAAAGCTATTTTAAACGAGTTGGAATCACACACTTTCCTTATAAAGCCTGATGACCGTGATGAATAGGACGCTACATCGATTGCAACAAATCATTTTGCCACGCCAATGATTCACTTTTCTGACTCTCGGAAATAAAACGAAGCGACATTACTTAGCAAAAAATTACTTAAAAATGAGCGAACGGGTGGATTTTCAGATTTTTGAAGGGGACTTTATTTTTATATATGACTATAAAAAATTTCAAGCGGATCATACAAATGGTGTGAATTTTATGACAGTTTTAGATATAACTTTTTATCTGTTTGGATTAATGACGGTAAAAGTTTTTTATTTTGAAGTGGTCGGACCGGAATTGTTAGAGAGTGAGTCAGGGCAACACCTCCTAGATATACAATGCCTGAGAACAGAAACTTTTACGTCATCCCTAGGTCCACTAAAATGACGTCATCACACATTTATTTTCACTAAGTAAAACTATTCAAAGTTTGTGGTGAATTTACTCCTGCATAAAACACTTTAATGATTTAAGATAGAAAATTAAAAATTTTACGACATATAGGAAATTTTAAATATCACTAATTACATTTATATGGATTTTCAGATTTTTAAAGTAGCACAGATTGTTTTTTTATAGTTCCATGCATAATTATGAAAATTTTGAAACGGATCATAAAAACGGTGTAGATGTTATTACGCTTTTTCTGCATTTTAATCTTTTTGAACTTTTTAATCTTCTTGGAGTAATGGCGGTAAAATACTGATATTGAAGTGGTTGTCCGGAATGGTTAGCAGAGTGAGTCAGTGAGTCAGGGAGCAGCGTACTTATACAGTAGGATGATGAGTGTAAGATCTATAACAGCACCAAATAGCTCGAATTTTAATTATTGACCGGTGTAGGAAGGGAATGTATCCAATCCAGTCGCGCTGAAGGATAACAAGACAATTTAAAGTCAGTCACATTACATTTTGATTACGCCCTTCCATAGGCGTAGAGTTATATGGGCCCGTGGGGCTCGAGCCCCCCAATAAATTGTGAATAGGGGCTGAGCCCACCCAATAATTTACCACTAAATACAGAAAACTAATTTATACTAACGTAAAAAAAAGTATTCACGCCATTTACAAACGTTTAAAAAAAACCCTTACTTGTACTTTTAAAATTTTCTTCTTTTGATTTCAATCACGATTTAGTATTCATTGTGACGCCACTTAACACATAATGTTACTATAAGCTGCCCTCGCCAGGCTCTGGTTAATTAAAATCAGATTATGCAATGTGAAGTATGAAATGAAGAAACGTTCAGATGTGTCTAAAATGCACTATCTCATCGAAAATGATTTTTTTTTCTCCTTTGGATTTTTTACTTTGCTTCTATTTTTAACTTATAACATGGTAGGAAGATACTAACATAGATACTTACTTTACATAGGTGTAGAATTCTATGGACCCATAGAGCTCGAGCGCCTCCAATAATTTACACTTATATATAGTAAGTCATACCTGCCAACTACTACGGAATATAATTAACCACTTTTTGTAAACAGTATATGTTTTAATAATTTTTTTCAATATAGTCACCAGCTCGCGCGCGCAGCGCAAAAATTTTGCTATATCTTAAGCCAAAAAAATCACGCAGAAAAAGTGGTTAATTATATTCCGTAGTAGTTGGCAGCTATGAGTAAGTTATATGTACGTGAATCAGTGGCGTAGCCAGAAATTTTTCATGGGGGGGTGGGGGGGGCTTACGCCTTCTGCAATTCACATATATGTATACGGGTGTATGATAAGGGAGTGAAGAATGTATACATTTTGTATGGCAAAAAATTCCCCATGGGGGGGTGGTTATGACCCTCCTACCCCCCCCCCTTGGCTACGCCACTGACGTGAATATATGTGGTTGTGGGGCCCGGCCCCCCCAATAATTTTTAAAACTTTACGCTTATGCGCCCTTCTTAAAATAATTGACTTTGATGTTACAGGGTGTCTACCTGTCAGGAAAACCGGGAGTCAAAGAAAGAAAGGAATATGGGAAATCGGTCAGGATAGTCTAGAAAATGGCTCAGGGAAAAATCGCTAAAAGAATGAATTTTCCTCCGTATAAAAATTTTGTGTGTTTTTTGACTTATTTTGCAGATTTTAAAGAATCAAAAATACTGATAAAGGTGCAGAAAAAAAAACCCACTGAAAACACTGGTGTTAAAAGGTGGAATAAGTAAAAACTTGTTAAATTAATTAAATTATGATTAAATAAGCAAAGTTTCTCTATTCTGTGAGACTAACTGTTGATGGCCGAGGAAGAACGAAGATTTTTTCGGTCGAAATGATTGCTCCGATAAGTACCTTTTTATGTGTGTGTGTTTTTTTTTACACAGTTTTCTGCACCTTTATCAGTATTTTTGATTCTTTAAAATCTACACATCATTCTTTAAAATTTTTACTTGTTTCAACTGCTAAAGGTGATTTATGTTCAGGGAGGAAGAATGCGTCATAATGCTTGTGGGTATGTAAGCCTCAATACTGTTCTATATTTTTCAGGTTTCTTGTGACAAGAGAATCGAAAGCTATTCATCTATGATCAGCAATAGAACTTATTTCTGGATTGAAAGTGTAGTGGATCGAAAGATAAATATTTGTGTTGAAATTTAGAACGTACGATTAGACAGATGCCAGATGCATCCCATAAATACCCCAGTAGCACAAGCAGTCTTAAGTTGCTATCACACGACAGCTCTATGCACTGCAAAATGCATGCACTGCACTTTCGCGCTGCATTTTGCCCGTCAAAAGCAATTATAGGGGTTGTTTTGCAGTACGAAAATATCACCTAGATGAAAGGTGCAGAGTTGCAAACTTGCCGACGTTATCGCTCTTTCTGTGACAAATACCGACTATTATTGGCTATTTTTGCGACGAAGCAAAATTAGATTCGTGATTTCCACACGTGGGGATTTTATATATGCGTGTCTGCATTCTCAAGCTAAAGAATCAAAGATTTGGAGCAACAAAGACTTTGTCTTTTCATAATTGCGGTAACTGATTTCATTAATAAAATCGGCTTCGATTTCTGTCGTCCACATTGCCGACGCGAAGGCAGCCATCTTGAATTAAGGCATGGATATTTCTTGGGCTCTGATTGGCTGATTTCGCATTGCATGCCTTACTTTTTCAAACAGTGCTGAAAAAAGTCCGGCTACAAGAAAAACGCTATCACACGATATTTTCGTCAGACTGAAGGGCAAAATTGCAATGCGAAAGTGTAGTGCATTCATTGCATTTGCAGTGTGTAGAGCTCTCGTGTGATAGCACCTTTAGTCAATATTGGATACATGTAAACCAACCAGTGTCTTACTTAATACTCTTTTACAGATGTATCTTATTTAATATCAAAACTCACGATGATTTCTTTTTCAAACTGAAATGCATGAATTATACATATTACAGTTAAAATTTGATTTAGAGTAAATTATAGCAAAATATTTAAGTATAAAAGTGTGTTGGGGATCTATTGAGGGATTTCTCAAAATAAAATGAGTAGATGCTTTGGAATTTTTTACCAAGAACTCTCAAAAGTCTCGAAAAAGTCAGGAAATTGACTTTGAGAAATGTAGTAGCCACCCTGTGTTAAATTGTTCGTCGCACAGAGCAAATGCATATGTATCGACAGTTAGTTTAGCAATAATCTCGCTCTAAACACCGTCAGCTCTTCTTTCCACCTACGTGCTCCCGAATCAACACCTGAAGTTCAAGGTCGCAAAATTGGGCGATGTGGACCATCGATCAATTTCCGACTGAACCTCTTCGGTGTTGCAGTTCTTCAGTTCTCTCTCATCCCAACCCTTTCGGTTCCCCCAATCGGTGTGTGCCAGCAAACCTACGCCAAACTGAGGTTTACCAACACTCGCAGCTGGAATTGTGGAAGGGTGTTGTTTCGCAACGCTTGAGAAGTGTAGGTCGGCATTTGACAACAATTGGGCAGGGCCCCCAACCTTGAAAAAGTATCGCCTTGTTTTTTAATTTTTCGAAGAGGCGGTCAAAATATGTAATGCGTGAATAATGTTGGAACGATTCCTGTCTTAATTTTTACTGACAGACATCAACAATGACTCAAGTAGCGTTTGCTGGAGTTACGGGGTCTTCCCAGTTGGTTGTTGAGTGAGGTACGTTTCTTAGAAGCTTATAGTAGCTACGATTCATTTCTTATGATTTTAATGTATGCTATTGTATCGAGAACTTTATTGCTTATAAGAGTAATCTTCGGGCGTTTGATTTTTCGCTCCTGGTAGGAAATCGAACTATTCCCAGATGGGTCTTGAAATATTTTTAAAAGCTAGTAATGTGGTTCTTTTATAATAGGAGCTTCTACTTCTGAAATGAAGCTAGTAGCTCTGATTCATTTCTTCTTATCGTTTAAATGTATGCTATTACCAAGAACTATTGCTTATAAGAGTGATATTCAGGCGTTTTGTTTTTTCGCTCTAGATATTAAATCGAATTATTTAACAATGTTAGAGACAGTCTTACTAGATAGCTCTTCAAGTATTTTTAAAATCTAGTAGTGCAGTACTATGTTAATCGGAGCTAATACTTCTGGATAGAAACTAGTAGCTCCGATTCATCTCTTCCTTAATGTTTTAATGTATGCTATTGTACCGAGAACTATTGCTTATAAGAGTGATATTCAAGCGTTTTGTTTTTTCGCTCTAGATATTAAATCGAATTATTTAACAATGTTAGAGACAGTCTTACTAGATAGCTCTTCAAGTATTTTTAAAATCTAGTAGTGCAGTACTATGTTAATCGGAGCTAATACTTCTGGATAGAAACTAGTAGCTCCGATTCATCTCTTCCTTAATGTTTTAATGTATGCTATTGTACCGAGAACTATTGCTTATAAGAGTGATATTCAGGCGTTTTGTTTTTTCGCTCTAGATATTAAATCGAATTATTTAACAATGTTAGAGACAGTCTTACTAGATAGCTCTTCAAGTATTTTTAAAATCTAGTAGTGCAGTACTATGTTAATCGGAGCTAATACTTCTGGATAGAAACTAGTAGCTCCGATTCATCTCTTCCTTAATGTTTTAATGTATGCTATTGTACCGAGAACTATTGCTTATAAGAGTGATATTCAAGCGTTTTGTTTTTTCGCTCTAGATATTAAATCGAATTATTTAACAATGTTAGAGACAGTCTTACTAGATAGCTCTTCAAGTATTTTTAAAATCTAGTAGTGCAGTACTATGTTAATCGGAGCTAATACTTCTGGATAGAAACTAGTAGCTCCGATTCATCTCTTCCTTAATGTTTTAATGTATGCTATTGTACCGAGAACTATTGCTTATAAGAGTGATATTCAAGCGTTTTGTTTTTTCGCTCTAGATATTAAATCGAATTATTTAACAATGTTAGAGACAGTCTTCCTACATTGCTCTTCAAATATTTTTAAAAGTTAGTAATGTGGTACTATGTTAATCGGAGCTGTTACTACTGAACAGAAGCTAGTAGCTCCGATCCATTTCTTCCTTTAGGTTTTAATGTATGCCATTGTACCGAGAGCTATTCCTTATAAGAGTAATCTTCAGGCATTTTGCTTTTTGCTCTAGATATTAAATCAAATTATTTAACAATGGAGATAGAGATAGTTCTTGAAATGTTTTTAAAAGCTAGCAATTCGGAAATATTTCTTCCATATTGTTTTATGTGCTTGCTATTACATTGTTTTATTGCATTTTATACCAAGGAATATTGTTTTTTATTGTTGTTAATCTTTTTTTAAGTTCATATATTCTTCTTGTGTATGTTAACACTAACCCATTGGTCTTTTACTCTTTTCGCTAAATATTGAACCAAATTTTTAAACAACGACTCGAATATAGCTCCTGCAGAGGGAGAGTCTTCTCTAAGTGTTATTGTTTTTATTTTTTAAACCTCCAACTTCAATTTTCTTCGGAGAACATATACGAATAAACAATTATATATTGTTTCTTCCCAGTTGTTTTTTATGTCTGCTACAGTGAACTAATGATTCAAATGGGGTCTTTCGTACTTATTTATCCACTCTAAGCTAGTGTTAGCCCTTGGGCTCTTTGAAGTTTCAAATCTTAATATATTTAATCGAATTGATCAACAGTGTCTCACACAGTGTCTGCTGAAGTGTACAAAAATAACTTCAATTACTTTTACCCATGAATTACATTTAAAGATATTACCTTAGCATGAGATATGCACATTTGGCACTTAGTTCTTCATTGCTTTATTTAAAGTGACGTAAATAAACCGAAACCAAACTGCGAAGCTTCTTGTTATCCCACGAAAGAATTATTTGACTCTGGCGTAGACGTATCGCGACCGAAACACAGAATTTCATATACAGAGTGTCCCAAAATAACTGGGACGAGTGTAAAGGTGAGGTAGGGCACATAATAAGGAATGGGAAACATAGCAATATGGGGTCAAAACGCGTTTCCTTACTGTATAATTTTGGGCAGAGCGATAGTGTTTGTCTAATTCTATCCAAGTTCCACGACAATGGCTTGTCTCCAAAATTTCACATGAAATGAAATAAATTTTTAAACATTAATTTAATCACGTGTTTCTGTGGAAGATACATTCGTTTGTGGCGAACAACGGTCGGAAAGTTTATTACTTCAGCACTGCTTCCAAAGTGATTATTACTAGCTACATGAAAACGGCGTTTTCGATGTCTGTTCGGGGCCATCGTGATTCTACCGGGCCTGCTTGTGCACTCCGAAAGAGGACTACAAACGTTTCCTCATTGGTTAGATTCGGGAGTTAGATGACGTATCTAAGTGCTTTAACCAATAAGTGAGCATCCGTAGACCACTTTGGATGACTCATCGGAGTGCACAAGTAGGCCTGGCAGAATCACGATGGTCCCGACCTGGCCTACATCCTCTTAAAGTTTGTCCCAGTAACTATATGGGTCACCCTATAGTAGAAAGGCAATTGCTTTGCTTTCGCCAGTACAGAGTACAGAGTTGCTTACTTCAGCTGCAGTGGTACTTTTCAACTGTTACGTTAGTCACCATGGAATATACCACACAGTTTCGCTGTTTTGGGATAGATGTAGAGCAAAAGTCGACTATAGAAAGTCCACCGTCCCTTTAACCTTTTAAAGCGCTGTGTCCTCTCCGTGAAGACACAAAACTCTAACAGTCTGACTGATTTGATTCGCGAAGAATAAATTTATTTTTAATAAAATACTTAAGAGTGACATAGTTACACGAGAATACTATACTTTTTAGCACATAATTTCTTGTTAAAATTATGCATTATTTGTAAAATTAATGTCAGAATTATTTTATCAGTATTGGCATCTACTGAGAACTAGAGGAGATGTGATGCAAATGCATGGATGTAGAAAAAAAACTGGATGGATGTCCCAAAGTTGAAAAAATGCAGCCGTTGTCCTTGCTGGATTTGCTCTCTCGAGAACATTTTGAACATTAGTGTCTGCTTCTCACAATAGAATGTAGATGATAGCTTCAAAACTTACAAACCATCCATGAACCAGTACTTACATAATGTCGTATGTTTACATTCTTTCCAACTCTGCATGTTCGAAGGAACAGCTGTATTGGCACGTGTGTGGTGTCTGCTCACATTATGGTGTAGATGGGCAGCACCAGAACTTACGAAAAATCCATTCACCGAAATTTACATGACGTCGTATGCTTACATACTTTCCAATTCTGTATATGCTAAGGAACAGTTGTATTGGCATGTGTGTGGTGGCTGCTTCTCACAATGTGATACAGATGGCAGTATCTCAACTTACGAGCCATCCATCAAACAGAACTTGGATGACGTCATATCTTTACATACTTTTCATCTCTGTATATTCTAATTAACAGTTGTATTGACGCGATCTCATGATATGTGTGTGTTTATGCGTATAATTAAAATACCTAATTCTGGAAGTGTGCCTTATTAATCTACTACCTCCTACGCCCTATTCCACTAATAGGAAATTGGCACAGCTGGCTGTGCATAGCCAACTTCGTCATAAATATTCTTCATCTCTGTGGCACACGCTATGGGCCATTCGATCGATCGCCTTGCTGCTGGTAGTTAAATGGAGCGATGGCAACTGCTGCACGTTTCTAGCGTCGGAAAACGGTTGCCCTTCAAAAGTTTAACCCTTTAACGCGCAGTGTTCCCGCTCTGGGAACACCCAACTCTGACGTTTTGACTGTTGCCAGTCACGAAGAATAGATCTGATTTCTATAAAAATAGTTGCGGATGACATAGCTCCCCGATAATCCTTTACTTTTTAGCACGTCATTTCCCATAAAAAAATTGTCACGATTATTTTTAACAGCACTGACATCTGCTGAAAAATGGAAGAATGCGAGAACAGCTGGATAGATTGACCAATGCTGAAAAAAAGGGCAGCCGTTACCATCTCTCGACTTCACTACCAGCAAGATGGCGGACGATCGAAACGTTCATCGCGTGCCACAGATCTAGAGACCCTTTTTTTGACGACAGCTGGCTGTGCCCGCGCACAGCCATCTGTCGTCGTCAAAAAAGGGTCTCTAGATCTGTGGCACGCGATGAACGTTTCGATCGTCCGCCATCTTGCTATTCGTTAAGTCGAGCGATGACAACGGCTGCCCTTTTTTACAGCATTGGGAAAGGGTTGCGCCTCAAAGGGTTAACGATGTTCATCAACTGATAACCCCCTTTTTTTCATTCCTAGGTCCCGGAAGAGGAAGCCGAAGAGGGTCTGGTCCCCGAGCGCTCGGCCGAGAGCGCCAGGACGCTCCAGTACTACACGGATCCCCGGGAGTTCGAGGAGGCGTCGGAGCGACTCCAGGAAGAATCGCGGAGGTCCCGGATCCTGCACCACGGGCAGGACGGCGCAGCAGTGCCGGCGGTCACCCACCGCTGGGTAGACGACCACTTCGGGAGCAGGAAGGAGATCACGAGCAGCAGCAACGACCACCTCCTGAAGGGGGAGAGCGTCAAGACCAGCTCCGGAGGAAACAGGATCACCATCGAGATGGCGCCACACAGGTAACTGACTACCGTTTCTAAAGGCCTTATTACACGGACGAAATTTAGAGCAATTTTGGTTGCAGAAACCAGTTGCTGCATTTCATTCCCGCAAGTCGGGAGCCCAGATGAGCACGCAGGGTTGCCATAGTAACCCTGCTGTGTTCACAAACGTCAGAGATTCACCGAATTGGCGGTTGCTAGAGCATGTAATTATAAATAGCATATCGTTGGTTGCTTATACCTCGTGTATCTTCGGATCGGATTGATATTTATTTTTCTTTTCTTCAATCAAATCAATTTCCATGTGGATATTCCATTTCACGGACATTTTGTTTTCGCACACGCTCCGCTCATCCCTTTCACTACGAACGGTATGGCTGACGCTGACTCTTCTGCCATCTTGTGTTGTGACGTAGAAATAGGAAGCACTACGATTGGCTGGATTTCCAGCAACCTGCAATTTTTTCGCCTCTGAACGAAAAAGTTGAGTTGACTGTTCCCTAGGTAACCGAGGGAAATTTCCAGGAAAGAGGTTTCTGCAACTGGTTGCAGCAACCAAATCGTACGAAAATTCCTTCCTGTAATAAGGCCTTAAGTGAAGTGTTGTTTATTTATCAGGGAATGTCTTGGATCGGGTGTATAACCGAGTTCCAGGTTTTATCAGCAAGTTATTTTCGGAATTCTGCGGGGATTTTTTTGAGAAAAGGTGGAAAACTGCATAGAAAATTATGTGCAAGCATTCTAATTTCAATCTTTTCTCATCCTTCTTGTGAATGATTATTTTTGCTTGAGTAGTCCTTTATTAAATCTTCAATGCCATAGGATTAAAAGTTGACCTTTATTTTATATTTAATTAATTGCTTACACATTTATGATAGTTAAATATTTTTTATGATTTTCGGCAATTTGGATTTGATTTTTAAGGTCGAATTTTCCTAAAATATCTGAATGAGAAATGTGTTTGTGAAATATTTATTTGCAATAGCTATAATGAAGGTTGTAACGTATTATTTCTGCGATTTAAATTGGCAAAATCCTTTATAACAATATAAATATTATTGATAAAAATGGTTATTGGTTTGTTCATGTTTTCTTCGGAGTAAATGTAAAAAAAAAAAAAAATATTTTTGACACTTACTTTTCAGTAATTTGGAAAAGACCCACAATTACGCCTGATTTATACAGGGTGTCCCAAAAAGATTGCAACACGCTTCTTCTATTCATTAGGCATAATTAGGCAATATAATTTGAAAAAAATTGCTTAAAGTATGGAAGGAAAAACGATAAGAAACAATACATCTGGTTTACTTACAAAAAGTGACACTTTTTAATTTTCATAAGGCCAATTACATTGGAGAGTGCATCATATTCCATGAGTGTGCAGTGTTTGTCTTGATTGTTTCATAAAATACTTCTTTGGAATTTAAATCTACATTAAAATCGCCTACTAAAACTACTTTGTTTTACTATCTTCGTCAGGCATATTCTAACTATACTCTACCTTTATTTACACCATCACGGACACCTTTACAGGCACTAATTAACATGCCCATTAACAGTAACAATAACCCATTAAACAGTAGAGGGTTTTACAATTTTTCGGATTTATCAGTGATGATATGTGTACGTACGTTCACAATTTTGTGTTAATGTCACGAGAAGTTTTTTTAGAAAGTCCGTAGTTCAGTTTTTTTTCCCCTTAAATAGTAAAGGGAAACTCAGAAAGATCATTATCATACTTATCTAAAATTACCGTTTATTTAATGTATTTGTGTTAAAAACTACTTTCTTTCTTCTTTCTGAAGGTCTAGTCCAAGCGACTTTTCTCCTCGCAGCACACTACACAAGCATGACACGTCAAGAGATTCCACCCTGAAGAATAATAGGTCGTCATCGAACTGGCGAGTGGAACACAGCCCGTCCCCACCTTATCCGCCCAGTACGCCAGTTAATCACACTATAGGAAGATCAACAGCGTCTCCCTTCGAAGTATCTTCCAGCTCGGGATCTTCGAGGTCGAAAACGCCCGTCAAGACATTCTATTTGGGGCAAGACAATACCTACCAGAGAGACCACGTCAGCAGCAACAGCTGGAAGAAGAAGAGCAACCACTCTCTGGCGGACGCTTTCAGCTCTTCCTTGTCCGTCGGCGACACCAACTCGCTGGGGAGATCCAACCTGTCTGGTCACTACGGGGAACGCAGCGATTCCTTCTGCAGGGTGCCCCCCCGGAGCAAAGCCGGCGACCACAACCTGCGTTACGAGACCCTCACCAACGGCGCAGTCTACAGCAAGATAAACCGCGTCAAGACTGACAAAAACGTCCAAGTCTCCATGTCGGACGACGACGACGACGACGGTCACTCGACCTTGAAGAGGAACCGCAGGGAACGCTCCCCCAGTCCGAACCGCCTGAACGGCAGCAGCAGGAGCACCCTGACGCTGCCCAGAACCATTAAGGTGACGCACGAGACGACCAAATCTCCCTACTCTACCAACTCCCTGTCCCACTCCAAGTATTACAAGTCGACCGATTCCCTGCATTCTCCGGGATACGGCAGCTACTACTCTTCCAACAACGACTACAGGAATTCCTCCTCCTCGCCGATCTACAACAACTCCTCGTTCCACAGGCATTCTTCCACGAGGAACAACAACAACAACGACTGGTCCGGCTCGACTTACAACAATGACTCCTACTCTTCCAAGAACAACAGCAAAGTCCACGAAGTCAGGTTCAACAAGAAAAGCAGCCACGAGCTGCTGACTAACGGTCGCAGTAAGACAAATGGCACCAGCGGCTGGTACTCTAGGAAAATCCCAACGTCACCCCCGGAATCTGGATACCAGTCGCCTTTTCCCCCGACTCCCCCGTCCAGTCCTCCCCCAAGGGTCATCAAGATCCTGAACTCCGACCACTACGGCAGCTCCTCCTCCATGTCCCCTCCGGACTCACCGATACACCCGTCCACTTCCTCCATCCGCAAGAAGTCCACTTTCCCTTCCGGGACGGCCTCCAGGTCGAAATCGTCAAACGACCTGAGGACTGAGCCCTTGTTCGTCCCCGATAGCTTCACCCCCTTGGCTAGTCCCTTGAAGCTGAAGACGACGGACAGCTACGGCAGCAGCAGGAAGCAACAGGACCACCAGAAGTACTTTCGGGTGAAGCCGGGACAGGACGGACAGTCCGTCGTGGTGCAGGTGCGAGACTGGAACGCCCGATGAAGATGATAGCAACAGCTGCCAGAGCCCCCCCCTCCCCCACTGCAGTGTACAACCTCAGCATCAAAGGATGCCCTCACTCAATGAAGCTGGATTCAAACAGGTCGCACAGTTGCATTTTTAACTCTTCTCCAAATAATAATATTAGAAGGAGATGAGCAAGCGATGACAGCAGCTCTATATTAGCGTTCGCTGCTAGGAGTTCTGTGACATCATTACGGGACGGAGCGACCGGTATGAATCCAGCTTAACAGCACCGTGACGTCATCTTGAAAGTTGAATAACATCCTGCAGCAACGTCAAAATTTGAGGTGTGTTGTTGAAGGTAGAGTGGTGACGTTGCGAGTAGAAGCGTCACAGACGATGCTTCACGGTGACGTCATAAGCTGAGAGACAACGTTAACGTCCCATACTGGTCTCTCTGTGATATGAAAGTGATTTTAAGTGCTGTTAGGGACTAAACAAGCCATACTACAGTCCTCAAAAGTTTCGAAGCTGAAAAAAAAGCATTTTTAATTTAAATTGGAACGTACAAATACAGTAGTTAACATGTTCTCTTCCTTCGCACCAAAGACAGCATGACAGAGATGTTCTTTCTGCATCCAAGTCGTTCCTTACCATTATAAGTCGTTGAATACCGCGAGCGAGCACAACGCTGGGGCACAATAGGACATACAAAGACCGATATCAGGAATCAACGATGACCACAGAAAAGGCAATCTCTGATATCTTACCTTTGCATCGAAGAGAAGAGTACCAGTTAAAACAAATGAGATACTAATGTATTTTTTAACCCTCTCGTCACCGAATTATGAAAAATCAGAGAAAACAAATCTGTCTAGCATTTAATGCATCTGAAATACTACTATAAATCATGCAAAAATATTTTTTTCAAATGTCAATTAATATTTGTCTATTAATGTCGATAATAATAATTTTTCTAATAATAATTTCTGCATTTTCGAAGCATTTTGTTATGCTAAAATTAATTTAAAAGGATGCACATATTAGGTAAAGGTTGAGGAATAAGAAAAAAAAAACTATACTTACCTTAAAAAGAAAAAAAAAACGGTAAAAAAGCAGCGTAAATATTTTCTTAATTTTTCTCCTGAAACAATGAAGCGAAAACTGTAAAAAAATGATCTAAATTGACTAGTCCTGCAATCTAGGCACGATTTATGCATCCAGTTAAGAGCCTCATATACTTTCTACATGAATTAATGATATTGATATCACTGAAAGAAAAAAATACTGGATTCAATTGCTTTCTCTCTAAATATTGCTATTTGAAATAGGAGCCTCATATGAGGTTCAGGGTGACGAGAGGGTTAATCATGTGAGACGGAAGTGGGAGATAATAATAACAACAACAATAATAATAATAGTAATAAAATTGAACAAAGGTGCGTTGTACTTGCAGGGTAGGCCCTGACAGCTGGCGTTATCTTCGTTTGTGATACGAAAAATAACACTGTGGACAGTTTCGTCAGTCGATGTAATAATGTGTCTTAACACAGCAAGGAGCTTTGCCATGTGCACGTGCAGTGTTTTCAGTGGAGCAGGATTTGCGGAGATAAACTATTGTTGGCTCACCGCGCATGCTTGAATCAGTGGCCAAACTAGACGTTTTTTTATCGTATTTGCTTTTGTACGCTTGAAGATGCGTTTAACTTTAATATCTAGATACGACTACTAAAACTGATTTGCTCATTGTTTTATTTTTTTTAATTTTTAATGTTTACATCTTTCATGGCCATATTCACCAAACGCTACAAATCCGCGCGTCAGGTCACCTGAAACGGCCCATCGGACTCTCAGAGACAGAATTGAATGGGTCCCATTTCATGGCAACCCTTTGCTGTTGGGACTGTGACCACCATTTTTCTTCACTAACCTCTGAAGTGAGTTGCTCTGAAGATGTCAACTCACGGGTTCGACATTTGGTGAATACGGTCATCGGAAGATCAATCGGGTTCATACGGGCAGACCACTTTTGAAAATCATTTCGAAAGCTGTTTTCATTCTTGTTGTGTAAGAATGATTTTTTGTTTATATATGTTCTCTTTTAGTCTTAATGAGCCTTTTTAAAAAAAAGAAAACAAACTCACTCAAGTGACTAATATTACAAGATTTTGTCATGGTGAAATCGTCGTGTTGGAGATGTTTATACAGTACAACTTTGATAATCCGATATATAAGGGATCTGACCACCGTCGGATTTTCAAAAAATACTGGATTATCAAGACCCCCCCCCTTTTTTTTGACACAAACTTCGAAAGTCACATGCTTTCGTTTGGCCGACATCGTAAGATACATTACATAAATAACACATTATATAAATAATACACTACTAAATTCATTTGGTATACTAGAAGAAAAATGACGAAAGAGGAAGAGAAGCACAAAAGCAGGCATGCTTGTTTACATCCGCGTAGTGATGTGCCATTCGAATTTTTTAATTCGATTAATATTGTCATATGAATAGCATGTCATCGATTCAGCCAATAGTGAATATTCGCGATTTTACAATTCGAATAGTATTCTCGACTAAGCTTTTCATCATTCGAAAAATATTCGGGATTAACAGTTTCACGAATTCAAACGACTCATAGCGAATTCTATTCGCTATCAGTCGTTTCACAATTCGAATTGCATTCGTGATTAACCGAGAACAATCGTTTCATTATTCGCGTTTAATCGTTTCACTATTCGAATGTTCAAATACCGTGTGCTATTCGAATGCTATCTTAACGGGCGAAAAGGATAGCGTTCGAATTGAGTTTTCAAAATCGGTTGTATCGAATGGATTTAATAATAGAGTAATTCGGATAGTTTCATTCATTCATTCATACCCATCAGTATATCCGCGACAGTAGGTGGATCGGAAGACAATATGACACCCGTTTATCTTAATCGTATTATTGAAAATGCCGGACTAACAAACTGCCGGATTATCAAGGTTGTACTGCATTTTGAATTCAGTTGCATTCCTCATTGTAATGTCTCTTCATTTTTTTTCACCCATAGCATTTCAAGTAAGTTTGAATCATTCTGTTCGAAATTTGACTTATATATTGGAAAAAAAAAATACAGCTGGAAGTCTTGCAGCGAATGAAAAATAAAAGGAAAATAATGTTTCCTTCTAGTCAGCTTATAATTAGCAGCTAGAGATTATGTTAAATGACTACTGGAACATCGAGAAAAAGAAAAACATCTAAGAAAACATGTACTAGTTAATAAAACTAGTACTTAACTAATTGATAAAACGAGTAATTTTAAATTAAATTTAACTGATCAGACTCAAAAAACGTTATTTTGAATTTTTTCATTGATAATATTTTCCGTAAGCGAGATAAATTACAGTTCTAAATGCATTTGTGTAGACTTGTTAAGCAAATTTAGAGACGCATGTATTTTATTTAGTAAAATATTTCATTTTAGACATTTAAGATGGTAATACGATCGGACGTACTTACGATGCCTTCCGGATGAATAGTTGAAGCAGAGCTGTCCCAAGTTATAACACGGTGAAAAAATTATCTTCACTGAACCTAGAAAACACGTTTTTAGCTTCTAAATTTGACACATACTTTTCATTCTCATAAAAGTAATAGAATCTTAGGGAAGTTTGCAAAGGGACTCTATTTTGTGTATACGATGTACACATGTATCGGGTGATTTGATTTGAAGGCTTTTAGAAATGTAACTTCAAAAGATACGCTAAAAAAATTCAAGAATTGTACGTAAAATCTTAAATGGTAATTTACAAAATGACTCTTAACTACATAGATTTTTTTTTAAGAGAAAAACCGTTTTCAAAATTTTAGCAACTATTTATCTGCCTTTTCAAATAATACTTTACGTAATTAAACGATGTTTGTAGCAATTTCTAAATAAAAAAATAAATACAAAATAATAATAATAATAATAACAATTTTGCTACACTTATATTTAAAAGTATCTTTACTTTCGATGATAATTTAAGTGTCTACATAAGTCAAAATAAAAGAGATGTCAAATATTGTAAAAATATCCAATATCTTTTATATTGATATTCATATATAAGGTAATATATATGAATATCTGTCTTATGATTAATAATTATCAATATTACGATTGATGATTGACAAATTTGTCCTTCCCTGGAATGCTTTTGGGATAGGATGTATACTTATTTTCATAAGAAAAGGAAATAATTTAAAGAAATATTTGTGACCCTACATGGAGAACAAGTATACATTTTCCATCATCTATCATTGTTTTCAGAACTGCACTAATTAAACCATCGGAGTTACACAGATTAACTTTTGATTACTACCAGTCGTATGTATTATTCCGCATGGAATGATACGACCTATTGTTTTGATTTAGAAGAGTTAAATGTAGTTGTATTTTGTTTATATTATTGTTTCTTGTTGTATGAATGAGAATTAATTACACTTGCCTTAATGTTGTTTTTTTTATTATTATTATAGAATGTTTTACTAATATCTTGAATAAAACAATAACTGTAAATTTGTTTCTTGTAGTTCGTGATTTGATTTGATTGTGTATTTTTTTCTTTAAGTTTTTCAAACATAAGACATTTTTCAACTACTGACAGGCACAACAAACATCAGTCATGTCGAATGCATTGAAAATGAAATACTTTCCAGCAAAATATCGTTGCCGTTAGGAAGGTGCTACGGTTGTGACAATCCTTTTATTCTTTGAATTTTTTTACCGTGGCCTGAGTGGTATAATGCAGGAATATCAAGGTACCGAAGATGCAATTATTAATTCCGAAAAATTCGTCAAGTTAAATTACATTGTGCTGTACAAATTTCTCTAAATAGAAATACTTTATTCCGTTAATTTGAAATAGTTTTCACAAAAGAGTTAGTTGTTGCAAAACTTTACTGTATACAGTTTTTTGCGAAGTTATCCTCAGAATTTCGAAAAATTTCAATGTGATACAATGCCAAATTCGAAGGGGAAAAGAATAATATCGGAAACACTTTTATAATTTAAATACGCACTAAAGTGTTACGTATTAAAAGTGTATCATAATCCATGAGCCGTCTCTAATTTTCTTCCTTACAGCATTAAGTTGGAAAGTGTATCATTATTCATGAGTTGTTCCGTGTTTTTCTTCCTTGTTCCATAAAACACTTTTTTGGGATCAAAATCTATATTAAAATTGCCTTCTTGAACTGTTTTACAATCCCCGCCAAGCATATTTAACTATACTAGACCTTTATAAATTATATTTGGAATGTGCATCATAATCCACGAGTGTGCCGTGTACTAAAACTATTTTACAATCTTCGCCAAGCAAATTCTAACTACACTTTTCCTTTGAAATAAACTGTCGCGTTTTTGAGTTTCTAGCAAAACTTGGAATATATCGTCAAGCTTGGTTAAGTTTTGAAGACTTATTTTTCGGTGCCAAACTTGGGGATAAATCATCAAAAAATGCAAACCTTGGAGCCTTTTATTCTCCCTCCCTCCCCCCTCTCCCCCACCGCGTTATCAGGGATTTTTAAGTATTGCTCTGTAAAGGCCGTGGGCTAGTATAGGACACTGTAATAATCACATTTTGTATAGGAATATATGGTCAAAAGTGAAGCGTTGAAGCACAGACACAGGAAAGAACAAATTTAGGTGACGGAGGAGAAACGGAGTTAGTAGTTGCTTCCGTTGCCGGTAGATGGCCAGTTATCGTTGATTTGGGGAAGAGAGGCCATTCTCGTTCAGGCCCTGATTTTCCAGTCGGCCCGGGCCGAGGGCCCCCCCAAAACAAAATCTCAATTCAATTTTTCTTAATTTTATCTTTTTTAATTGCTGATTTGCTTAAATCCTTTCTAAACTTTCAAAATTTTTCAAACAATATTTTAAACAAGTTGCCAATCTGCTCGATGACTGGATAACATTTATAACTAGGGGTTGAAAAAAAGTTGGAAATTCTTAGACATTTTATCTACAGCTTGAATTTGTTTATGAAATTCCTCATGAAAGATAATAGACGGCTTCCATTCTGGAAAAAAAGCGCAGACTTTCGAAAGCAGGGCAGTAATTTACCTCGTACCCAGCGTAAGCCCCCCCCCCCATCTCGAGTTGTGCCTATAGTCAAGAATTTTCTGAATCGGGCACTGTTCTCGTTTCAATTTTCATGCAATCATCATTAGAAACCGCATGTGGTTTCAGCAAGATGGGGTGCTAGCCCACTTCACCCTAGATCTTCGTCAGTACTTGAATGCGACATTTGGCATGCGATTGATTGGACGCTAGCGCAATTTTTTTTCTCCATAGGGCGCGATGGATATGAAATATTTTTGTATCCCTGTCAAGAAACTGTAAGTCCTATACACACCAAAATCAATACTCGTCGTGGGGCGGTGGTCTATAATATATATACCAAATTTGAGCTCAATCGAATGAACCGTTATCCTGTTGAAAGATGCAACGGAAACGTGTCGACGCAAATCTCTTCCCACATTATGTCGACAAAAAATGCCGACGTGAGGGAAATACCACTTCAGTGCAACCTTTCACAGACCGCATTGAGATTGTATGTAATTAAGGCAAACCTGCGTATCTGCCTAAGATGAAGGATGCCTTGGTAGTAGGACTTTCTAAGGGGTTCTAACTCGTATTCACGTTACATCCAGAGAAAGCCTACCAAAACTCCAGACCGTTAGATCGACGGCCGCGCAATGGTACCCGAACCCGGGACCTTCACACTTCGGCCGTCTACCATTTTCAGTGACATAACCACTGTGCCATGGTGAGACCTAGACCGCATTGATACCCAGGCGTACTTTAAATTAGTTTTCTGCATATTTTTTTTTGGTCTTCTAACGCGTTAGTTAGAGGATATTAGTCGACAGCTGGCTATGCCGGCACAGCCAGCTGCGTCAAAAAAGGGTCTCTAGATCTGTGGCACGCGATGAACGTTTCGATCGTCCGCCATCTTGCTGGTCGTTAAGTCGAGCGATGGCAACGGCTGCCCTTTTTTCAGCATTGGGCAATCTATCCAGCTGTTGTCGCATTCTTCCATAGTTCAGCAGATGTCAGTGCTGTTAAAAATAATCGTGGCAATTTTTTTTACGGGAAATGACGTGCTAAAAAGTAAAGGATTCTCGGGGAGCTATGTCACCCGCAACAATTTTTATAGAAATCAAATCAATTCTTCGTGACTGGCAACAGTCAAAGCGTCAGAGTTTGGTGTTCCCAGAGCGGGAACACTGCGAGTTAAAGGGTTCATCTTGTATTGGAAAGCGTTTTGTAATCGATGCTTTCGACATTGCATTATATTTCTAGTTTAAATCCTCGAGACAGGTTTTCCCCGCCTTGAAAAGAGAAAAACAGTTAATTCTCTTCTACCCTTACACGCCGTTTCTATGATATGCGCGTGTGTGGGCTCCGCCTATGCTTTACAAGCAGCCCACAAAACGACCCAGGGATAGCGAACTCCCACCTATGTTCGTTCGTATGCGTTGTGCTTCCCGATCACTCACTCAGACACCTTCGTATATAACTTCTGTCGTTTCTATTTTCCTATTAAGAAGAACGTGTGCCTTAAAAAACAAAAAAGAAAAGTAAATAAAAAGTGCAAAAAATTGGTTTTTCGACAATGTTAGCAAGGCAGACCGCGTGAACTGGAATGGGTACCTGTAGGCTAATTGCACTTGATGTCGATTATGCAGAAACAAAAATGGAACGCTATTTTTTGCTTATGCATATATAATCAAGTGTTCGAATCGGTTTTATCATAAGAACACGAATAAAAATTCACTTCTCTGCAAGAACTGCTTTCGTGGTCCGGACAAGGAAAAGTTGTAATTTGAGTACTGTCATTGAGAAGTACAAATTTTCGGGCTTCTCTTTATTTAAAGATAAGTATTGTATTGTATTGTGTACTGAGGCAAAACTACTCTAGGGCTGCCTAAGGAAAGGTGCCTTTCGAGGTGTTCTAACGCATATTCACGTTACATGGGGATGAAACCACCCCCAAACCGTTACATCAATAGCTCCGCGACAGCTCCAAACCCGGGACCTTCACACTTCAGCCATCTACCACGTTCAGTGTCTTTATTGCGCTATTAGTGCTCTGACGCGAGGGGGTCGCACTGCGAAACCACGTCTTTCCAATGCTTCCAACCGCTTTAAACTGAATTCCAAAAAAATATCTCTATGGCATGCGATAGGCGATTTGATCGACTGCCATCTTGTTGGTAGTTAATTCGAGAGATGGCAACGGGACCTACTTTTTCAGCGTTGGTCACTGTATTAAGTTGTTCTAAACATATCGATTGGGTAGCACTTTGTAACCCAATACTCTTTTATCCTGTGTGCAAAATTTGGCAATCTGCCGTCGTAGTTATGGGCCATTCAAATGACTTCTATAATCGATTACTACTATTCGAATAGAACCGATTAATCGAATGGTGAACATTTGCGCCTTTCAGTTCGAATAACATTTGCGATTTTAACTCGAATGCTATTTGAAAATTCTGTTCGAATAGTATTCGCTGTTAATTTTCGAATACTATTCGTGGTTTCTATTCGAATAGCATTTCGATTGGTATTTGCTTTTTTCGTTCGAATACTTTTCGAAATTTCGGATGCCATGTGCTGTTCCAATGCTGTGTGCTTTGAGCGTTCGAATGTATTTTTCAAAATCGACTAGTTCGAATGATTTTAATAATCGGTTAATCCGAATAGTTGGATTCATTCATGCCCCTCACAATTATCGTCGTCAAACTTAGCGAGATTAAGGGATAACCTCAAGAAAGGTGGATATCACTATTCGTGTAATTTTAGCGTTAAATGTTATTTCGAACTTTTAAATGAAGAGTAAGCTGATATAAACTTCTATGTACTTAATGTATTTAATGTATAGTACAGTAGCCCCTCCCCCCCCCCCCGTAGCAGGTATTCATATAAGTCGGATTCGTATAACACGGCCAAAAAATTGAAATCGTATTCATATTACAGGTTAAATGAGGGTAATACAGCACTGTCAAATGAAACAGATGTTCTGATTTTATGTCGCTTTAGCTCCAGGATTTAATATAAGTTTTGAATGGCAACACTAAACATCATTGCGCTTTTAAGGTGAGTAGAGGTTGGACGGCGCTGATTACACTCCAGGTGAAGTATAGCTCAGGCTTCGCACAGCACAGATTCATACAGCACGGAACGCATCTACCGTGTTATAGGGGGAGGGGTGTCTATTAGAGATGAGACGCATCTCGGGCTCGGGCCCTGTAATTCACAATTGCGTTCGGGCTCGGGCTCGTGAAAAATTTCTCCTTTATTGAACATACTCCTTGAAACAGATTTTAAAAAGTGATTCATGGGGAAAATGAAAGTTCAGTCAACTCCGGTTATAGTGAACCTCTGGGGACCATCCAATTTCGTCCACTATATCCGAAGTTCACTAAAACCCAAGTGTCTTGATGATGGATAGAGATACTGTGTTTGAATCGAGACTAATAGTTTGCGATCACTATATCTGATGGTTCACTATAACCGGAGTTGGCTGTACTTATAAAAAAAATATCGGCATTGACGCCTAGAAGGTGCGTTAAGCTCTTTAGATATTTCTGAATGGCGGCTTATATTCATTAGTTAGTCATGAGATCCGACATTATTTGATAAACATTTGGATAAATAAAGAATTAGAAAGTGCATTGAGAGTTTGCAGCTCTATTTGTCTTTAATTTGCACAAACGGTAAAATTCATTGTATTCTATCAATGAAGTAATTGGATTTTTTTTATCTTTAAATGAAATTTCGGGCTCGGGCTCCGACTTAAATAATATTGATCGGGCTCGGGCGGGCTCGGATTAAAAGTCCTCGGGCTCGGGCTTCAAAAAATGAGCCCGAACTCATCTCTAGTGTTTATGAAGAAGAATATTTTGTTAGGGGAGATTATGAATACATTTTGAAGTGATATAGTATAGTGACAGAGCGTTAGCTGAACATCAATAATCCGGGAATGCTACTTTGCGAAACTATTATAAGAAGTGACAATTGTAGGAGAACAAAACTTTTATTTTACTTCTTAGAAACCATGCATAGTTACAGGATGTTGGTGGCTGGGATATGTAGATCGGAAGAAGAGTCTCTCTAATCTCTAGTGAAAATTCAATTGAACACTGATTTAGAAGATGGGAAAAAACTAAACTTGGCATATAACTCTTAAATGAGAGCCAATAAGTACCTTCATTATAAATGACACCGAAAGACCACAGGATACTTAAGTCAACAAAGAGAGATGGCAAGACATAATAAAAAGCAGGGCAACCAACTATTAAAAATAAAACTAGCCAAATTACAGTAAACCCGTGTGATAGAAAATTGGATCAGCAAGATTTTAATTTATGTGAGTACCTATTTGATAATGAACGAAATAAAGTATTGTACGCATAAAGAAAGACCGTTAAGCATAGATGCATATTTATTCAGTGTGAATGCGTTTCTTGAGAAGCAGATGTTTCTTAACAGCTAGGAAAGAGAGTTCTAGGAAAGTTTATCCGACTTTATCAGCTAGGAAAGTTTATCCGACTTATTATTGACATAGAGAAACCGATGAAAGGATAATTTAAGCATACAATTCGGATAGACAAACAGTTAACTGAAACTGAACATGTGGAAAAAAGCGTAATACAAAATTTTGAAAGCCGAAGTAATTAAAAATGAGAAGAGAAATTAAAGTTAAAATGTTTTATTTAAACTATATTAAATATAAGAAACGAAAAACAAATGGCAATTAATATTAAATATGTGATCTTCATCACAGGGTCTACTGTACTTAAAGTAGATAAATGATGAATGTCACTACACTCTCATAGACCGTAATGCACCAAAAATCTTTAGAATTCTCCTGTAACAGAACTACTATAAAATGCTGCGTGCACCATTTTTAATAAGGTACTTGATGTCAATATTGGAGGCACTAAACAGCTTATTTTATTCCGTAAAGTTCAAAAACAATCATTTTTCTTTACACAGTGGACAGTTCTTTAGGACAGTTATTTGCTGAAATATAACGCTAAATGTAGTTATCACTCTTACACTTGAAATTGCTTTTTTCTCTAAACACTGTTTTTCAAGCTTGCGCGCATGGTATTAAAAAAAAGAAATATTTAAAATATTAAGTGCAATTTTTTTTCAAACATACATTTTGACGTTATGAATAAATTGGGCTAAAAATTTAAATTCATGTTAAATAGGAAAAATATCCTAAGAAATAATTATAAAAAAATCTATTATATATATGTAATGTATAAAAAGGTAATTTGGGTTTTACTAGTTTGGGTATTGTTCAAGCGGTACTTTCACTGAAGTTTTGCTTTTCTGTCTTACTTGCCACGCGCGCTGTGGAGCTATGTTTTATTTATTTTGTAAATTGTCAGACATCAGGCCGTCGATTCTGAGTTCTTTAGAGTGTACACGTGTCCCCACGCCTTTGTAATCCCGGATGCAGGTCATGTTCATAAATGTATGTAATTCGATTAGAGATAAGAGAGAGGCGGAAATATGTCTTACCAACCCACGTGGTATGATTAACGTAAATACACCCGCACCTCGAAATTCAAGAGATTTCTGCCACTAGAACTGCTTAATTAGTCCTCGCTGATTTTTGTACCCGTCTCCCCTCTCCTCTTCTCACTCTATATTGTAACTTAAAAGATAATGTTTAATAAACCGTTTTACCTGCCTTAACTCTGGAACTTTACTGAAAAATCTGACGTCACACACACACATATATATATATATAGTTGATAGGTAATTTCCACTGACATCATCTGTTTTAATGACATGCACGTACATTATACATGGAGGGAGGGGAAGGGGGTAGAGGGTCTGGAGACCCCTCCCCTGTCTCAGTGTACACAAAATATTAATTTTGCCCGAATATCCACCTGTAAACTCTACATTTTAAGGGGTAATAAAATATTACTATAAAGATTACAAATTTGTAATGAAATTGAAAAATTTTAAAGTTATTTATAGTAAAATTTACCGTCCATCAAATTTTACAGTGAGAATGCCCCCCCCCCCCCACAGCTTGACTCTGCCCATGTGAAAGCTGGATCAACTTCCGTGATGACATGATATATATTTGTTCAATTTAGACTGCTCAGAATAAAATTTTCTGTCTATAGAGGTGGAGAAATACACTTTACACTTTTATCAAGTATTGTTTGTGTTATAATTTTCTTTCACGTTGCTTGCTTTTGTAGATAGTTTTGAATAAATTAAACACGATTTCTCTTCAAACGATGACCCATAATTTTTTAGTTAGTCACTACCAAACGTTCGAGAAAAAAGTTCATAAAATTTAAATTAAACTAACTCGTTGAAAACAGAAAATCTTTAAGAAAATTTACTGTATGTTACTGGCGCCATCTATCTTGTATACTTATAAATGAAAGTGAATTTATTGGAAAGTGGTGGATTATGGATATGGAAAACTCGAAAAAAATAGACCTGTTTCATTGTCTTAACACAAAGATAAATTAAAATAAAGTATTTGCTCCAGAGACATAGAAAAAAATTCAAGATGGTTTTTCATAAGCTAAAATTAACATTGTTAAAAAAAAGACTTTTTTGAAGCTTAGAAAAAAATCTTAAGCTTGCAATTGAACAGCAAAATTTTTCCAAAGAAACAAATGTCGCAAAATTTTCGAATTTTTCTTAAATTCATATTAAAATTTTAAAATAATTTTCATGGATTGAATTCGATAATCAGACATTATACACTCATGTCCATAAATTAAGGATAATTCAGAATCACACAGAAATTGATCTCTAAAATAAAAATTTCACCTGTGGAATGATCACACACATCTTGAAGAAGAATATGCAAATTACAGGAAACCACCAGATGGCTTGGATGGTACGTCACAATGACGAGAGTGTAAGAGAGGGGTATATAAGGAATGGTGGCAAAGAAGTAAAATGTTTCACAAGCGCTGTGAAAGCCTTTCAGTGCAAAAACCGCATAGTTATGGCACAAAGGAGGCATTTGGGTGATGTTTTACGTGGCAGAATTATCGGACGACTGGAATGTGGACGTACCCAGCTGGAAGTATCCGAGGAACTTGGAATCGCCCAGAGTGTCATCTCCAGGCTTTGGCAACGATTCCAAGATGATGGTAATGTGAGTAGACGTTACAGCACAGGTCGCCCCCGAGTTACAACGCCGAATGAGGACCGCTATTTGGCAGTTACTGCCAAAAGAAACAGACGGAGTACAGCATCAGACCTGTCTCGTCAGCTCTCTTCAGCTACCGGTACGACAGTTTCAAGGCAGACCGTGTACAGACGCTTAGGGCACATTTGTCTATATGCTTGTAGGCCTGTCAGATGTGTTCCACTTACCGCAACTCACTGTCGCCTGCGATTAACCTGGGGTAGAGAGCATGCATTGTGGACACCGCAACAGTGGTCTTGTGTGATGTTTTCCGACGAGTCCAGGTTTAGTTTGGAGTCTGATTCTCGCCGGACATTCATCTGGAGAGCGCCAGGTACCCGTTACCACCAAGTGAACACCATTGAAAGACACCGTTACGGTGGTGCAGGATGGCTCGTTTGGGGAGGAATTATTCTTGATTCCAGAACTGACCTGCATGTTCAGAGTGTAACGATGACAGGCCACATCTATCGGGATGTCATTCTGGAACAACATGTACGTTTGTTTCGGGGCGCCATGGGTGCTGAATTTGTGTTTATGGATGACAACGCCTGTCCGCACCGTGCAAACATTGTAGACGAATGCCTTCAATCGGAGGATATCACCCGTATGCATTGGCCAGCATACTCACCGGACTTGAATCCAATAGAGCATGTGTGGGATATGCTTGGCCGACGAATTGCAGCCCGTCAACCCCCTCCCACCTGTCTACCGGAACTTCGGAGTGCATTGCTTGATGAGTGGTGTAATATTCCCCAAGATCAGATTGATCATTTGATACTCAGCATGCCTAGGCGTTGTCAGGCCTGTATTGCATCGTCCGGGAGACATACTCCGTATTAACCATCCTACTAACCATGTTATACTGTTTTTTGTAAATAGGTTCTTTTTTGAAATTTGGTCAAGGGAGTAAAACTTGCAATTTTTATTAATTATGTCAAACATATAGCATCTTTTTTGCTCTTTACTTTTTCTTTAATAAATAGACTTTACAAATAAGTCAAATTTGTTTTGCTTCTTTCTCTTTCTTTGCCTGAACTTCATTATCCTTAATTTATGGACATGAGTGTACTTTGATACATTTGACATTGATATTTAGGTATTTGTGTTATTATTCTTTATATCAAGAATTATATGGCTATCTCTTTTTCCCTCTGCGATATGAAGGGAAACGTGAAAAGAACGCTAAAGATAGTTTTAGCCCCTTACACCCGTTTGGATGCGAATTCTAAAAAATCCTGAAAACGACTTTTAGGTATTTGTATTAATTACAATTTAAAGCAATATTTTTACGGCTATCTCTTTTCCCCCTTCAGATATGAAGGGAAACGTAAAAAGAACGTTTTGAGCCGCCACCCCTATCTGGGTACAAATTTTTTTGAATCGCTTCTTAAATGACGCCTTGGGCACAAAAACTGTAAACTCTGAAAAATTCATGTCTGTAATCTCCAGTAGATTTGGTTGGGCGATGATCGTCAGTCAGTCTGGACATCTTCCTTTATATATAAAGATTATATATTTATTTCTTCTATCTATTTATCTATATATTTTACAAAACAAAAACCCCTCGCCGCGTCTGTCTGTCTGAACGCGTTAATCTCGGGAATTAGCAGCTTAACTTTAAAAATTCTTTTTGCGTTAGATAGGCCGTTTAATGCAATGGGTAAGGTTTAAAGTTCTATAACAACATGGTAGGACAATAAGATGCACGTGTATCGAGTAAGGCGATTCTCTACAAAAATCTTCTCAGCTTAAACCACACGAATTTGTATAATTGTAAAATAAGCGGTTTTATTTCACGTGGTCAGATTATCAAATCTTTGTAATTTAAGTAGTCACGTGACTCACCATCTCCATATGAAGGTGTTTATATTCGATAACAGTAGATAAATGAAAAACGTGAAATTAACTTCTTATGATTTCGCTAGCGAAACTGACGTCATTTTAATGTCACGACTTTGAAAATGCATAAGAAATCCGTTTAGGTTAACAGTCTCAAGCATAAAATTTGATCCACGTGCGAAATAATAAACTTCCACATTATCCAATAAAAGTAGACCAGTGAACAAACAACGTGAGATTATTATTAGCACTAGGGTGCTATTTTGCTCAATCACAGAATTTTGTCTACGCGATCTTGTAGACAGGTTTTGTAGATATGAACTGTCACAGTGAAGATCTTTTCAAACGTGTTTGACAGATAACGTGGAGTGTGTGGGGGGACAATACTAAAATGTTGAAAGTCGCATTTGATTTCAATTCCGAAGAAGTGTTTTATGGAACAGAGAAGACAAATACGGTACACTCATAGATTATGATACACTTTCAAATGGTATTTATAAAGGTGGAGTACAGTTCGGCTATGCCTGGCAAAATTGTTAAACAGTTTCGGGAGGCGATTTTAATATAGATTTCAATTCCGAAGAGGTGTTTTATGGAACAAGAGGAAGGAAATTTGGCACACTCATGGATTATGATGCCCATTCCAAACGGTATTTAAAATGGTAGAGGATAGTTGGAATATGCTTGGAGAAGGTCAAAAAACAGTTTCAGTATGCGATTTTAAGATAGATTTTGATTCCAAAGATGTGTTTTATGGTAGAAGAAAGAGTTGATTCCTGTTCTAACGCTCCCATTCTCGTCAACCTAAAAAATCTCTGCACTTTGGCGAGCTTTGCAGTCATGGGTCTCTACTAGTTATGCACAAGTTTCAATGGTTCCAAAAGAACTAGATGAAAACTGAAGTGAACAAATTAGTGATAAACGCACCAGTTAAGGAATTTGAAGACACTTAGTTTTGAAACTACATTAAATAAATAAATAAATAAATAACGGAATGCTGTACTTGCATGTTGTTCCAAATCGCCATTTTAATTCTAAACTAAGGTTGCCACATAAATACAGAAAATGACACCTTAGTGAGAGTCGGGGCGTTAAAGTAGAAATCAACCCAAGAAAGTCAAACACGGCACACTCATAGATTATGATACACATCCGAAACAATATTTAAAACTGTGAAGTACAGTTGGAACATACTTGGCGAAGATTGCAAAATAGTTTTAGTAGGCCGGCAACTTTATGATAGATTTCGATTCCAAATATGGGTTTTATGGAACAAGGAAAAAAACTACGGCACACTCCTGAATAATGATACCCTTTCCAACTTAATGGAATAAGGGAAGTAAATAGAGACGACCAATGGATTACGATACGCTTTTAATATATTGCACTTTAGTGCGTATTTAAAATTTGAAAGTGTTTCAGATTTACTTACTTTTTCTTTTTTTATAATTCATAGATTTATTGTATTTACGAGCGTATTAATGGTCTTGTGTAGTTTTTATTATTGTTATTAGCTTCATCAGTGGCAGAGTTCATTTGTTTTCTCAACTGGGAGACAAAAGGCACCTGGCCCAAACCCAGATAGCGACACCAAGGCGTTCACAGATTTCCGTGGTTTTCTCCGAAACTTCGAATGAATACAGGTTAGGACCCTTAACCCTTTAACGCGCAGTGTTCCCGCTCTGGGATCCCCAAACTCCGACGTTTCGACTGCTGCCAGTCTCTAAGAATAGATTTGATTTCTATAAAAATAGTTGTGGGTGACATAGCTCCACGAGAGTCCTTTACTTTTTAGCACGTCATTTCCCGTTAAAAAAAATTAGTCCAGTGCCGTTAAAAATTATTTTTAACGGCACTGGCATTTGCTGTAAAATGGAAGAATGCGAAAACAGCTGTATCGATTGCCCAATGCTGACAAAAGGGCAGCCGTTGCCATCGTTCGACTTAACTACCAGCAAGATGGCAACGGCTGCCCTTTTTTCAGCATTGGGAAAGGGTTGCGCCTCAAAGGGTTAAAAAATACCCCTTCCCTTCGGTCCAGATCCCTCATTTAATTTCATTTCGTTGCTATTATTATTATTTCAATTTTTATCAAGCTTCATTCGACGTTCATTATTACGACAAACCTTTCAAAGAAACTATATATATATATATATATAAAGAATTCTATGTAGTCAATACGATAAAATGACATAAACCCAACAATATTTGTAATTTCCTCCCGAAGCTATCTTTTAGCTTGGTATAAGTGTTAGTAAATGACTAAAGGAAGTATGGAGGCCCAGTGTTCCTACTGTTTGGCTGTCGGTCTGGAGGTCTGGAATTTTGCGCGTTTTTCTTCTCGTGCAGTGTGAATACGCATAAGACCACCTTAAAAAATTCTCAACCGGTGCATCCCCTCACACAGCTATCACTCTTGTTGGTTTGCCTTATCACAATTCACAAACCCATACACCTCGCTTCATATGTTTTAGTATAACTTATTTACGTTAGATGTCAGCACTACAAGTTTTCTGTGAAGCCTGTTATTTTATTAGTTGAATGTCAAGGCAATAGATGGCAGCAGTAAGACATTTCAGGAACCATCATAAAAGAAACTCGTATTTCTCTAATGGAAAAATGGCAATTTTTTTTAAAAAAGGAAAAGTGAACAACATAACCAGATTTTCTTTTGTAGATCCTCTAAACCAGGGTTCCAGTTTCTCGTTCTTCAAAGAGCAGTGCCCCCCGATTGTCTTTTCTTTAGCACCCATGAGCTCTGCCCTTTATCGATAGAAAAAATAATCCTTTCCCATTTTCCAAGCATTTGCAAATAAAATCTTAATACTATACAAAAAAATTCTTCCTATATATAGTTACGTTGATGCCTGACTCACTAACTCTTTGAAAATTCCGCGTAATCACTCCAAGATAAAACTTTTACCACCATTACTCCAGAAATATTAAAAAGTTGAGCACAAAAACAGGTAATAAAATCTACAACGTTTGTACGATTTGCTTGAATTTCTTCATAATTATGTATACAAAAATATAGAAAACAATCTGCGCTACTTTAGAAGTCTGAAAATCCACCTGTTCCATAATTTGCAAGCAATTTTGGGCTATTTTCAGCTCTGTTTTATTTCCGAGAATAAAAAAAGTAAATGTTTTTCAAGTGATAACGACGTCATATTCGTCATGGTTATCAGGCTTTGAAGGGGAAATTTCGATTCGAATTTGTTTAAAATTATTTCTCGAGATTACCCAGTTGTTTTCTTTTTTCGCCCCACAAATAAAATGATTTCCTCTGCATGAAACATTGATATAACAAGGAATGTTCCCAGCGAAACGAAATCGGTCGAATGCGAAAATTTTTTGCGCGTTTTTAAAAAAAAAATTTAATTCCGATTTCGATATAAAATAAAAATTGCATATGAAATTAAATTTGTCTTTGCCTCTTGGCGTAGGTATTCCAAAGTTTCGTTGAGGATCTACAATCAGCACTGAGTTGTATAGTGGAACATTTTAAAGACCCGCGCAAGGAAGCAACGATGATCAAGAATGGAAATACCTTTGTAGCGAACAGGCCTATATCTACAACTGAGGACACAAAAATTACCTATACTCTAGTACAAGATGGATGTCCCAGTTTGTGCACATAAAGAAGTACCGATTTTCCTAGAAAAATTCAGTCAGGATTTTTTTCAAAGAAATTTAATCTCTATAATAAAAATAAACCATATTTGATTCAAATAGAAAATAGGATCGAAATCAGGCTCTGATTTAGGATCTAAATTAGGTTAATCAGGTGTGAAAGGGTTAAATATTGTTTATAATATGATTTTGCGCCATGCCATAAATGAATTGTGTCAGAGAGGTTTTAATTTTTAATGTAAATGTACTATCACCAGTCGCACTCTAGCAAACAATGAAGATGTGCCATTTATGAAATTGTCAAAAAAAAAAAAAACCTCTTTAAAATCCTATATTCTTCAAAATATGTTTGCCTTGTTAATGTCTGCACCGCAAAAAATTCATGTATGCGAATTTTTTTCTGAAAGTTTCATATCTGGATAAAGTTCACTCATATATACTGTGTGTATAAAGCTTGTGAAGAAACATACTGAATTTTTTTTTTTTTTTTTCGAATCTCTAGCCTGGCACAGTCAGTTAAATTTGAATTTGTGGTTAAGAATGAAAAAAACTTACAGATTTTCATGGTTTTTTCAAACATAATACTCGCTTATTTCAAAATTGTGGCCTAAGCTCGGCAGTTTATGAAATAGATAGATTAAACACAACATTCAGGTATAACATTTATTACTCACTTACTTATTTTTCCAAAAAACATCTACAGAAAATGAATATAGAAATTTTTAGATAAATATTTAAAGTGTTTTATTTTTTTTAGTACATTACCAATGTTTACATAATTGAAACGTAATTTGGGAACCAAAATTCCAACAAAGCAGTTATGGAGAATGCCCACTCCTATAATATCTCCGTTAAGATAACCAGCTTGCAGACGATTTTATTCACTCATCCTTATATGCAGAAGATGTGTCTTACTGAAAGTTCAGATTCCGAAAATTACGCGATAAAAAAAAACTACTTTAAAATGCAACAGCTAAATATTTCTAATCCAGATTTTAATTAGCAGACGATTTTAAATTCTCATGTTTCGCCTGAGCTAATGGATATGTGTTCGTAAAACTCCTTTTTCTGCATTTACCGCGTTTATTCACATAATTTTTTACAACCATGGCCCACGAACGCAAAGAAAGAAAAGGGTTATTTCTAGTCAATCTGAATCTGACGTCACGGTCTTTTAATGGCTAAGTTTTGGGAGCAATTTCAAACATGTGACATCAAAATGACGTCGATCGAATTTGGGATTTGAAAACGTAAAAACATCTTATGTTCTTAGGTGTTTATTTTTATTTTAGAAAAAAAGAAAAAGTCAATCTGTGTAATCCAACTAATCGAAATAACAACAAACAAACAAACAAACAAAATCATAGTTATTTCGTGACGTGTTTTTTTACATCAAAGTGACGTAGATTTCGCTTGTAAATCTCACTGCGTTTTCTACACAGTCAGGTATCTGAAAGCTTTCTGCGTGGAAAACATAAAAAATCTCTTAAACTCCGGGAGATGGGTGGACTTTCAAAGTTTTAAAGTTAACTCCTTAAAAAGTCCTCGGACCAAGACTTCTTCCATTTTGTGCAGATGGCCCTTATGTAGCTTTGCCTCAACCCAACACAATAAATCTGTCATCTAGGGCTCCAGGAGTCTACAAGAAATAAGATACTAGAAATGAGTTACCTGTAACACGCTTATGTGCCAACCCCAATGAGAAACCGAGTCTGTCCTTTAACCCTTTGAAGCGCAATCATTTCCCAATGATGAACAAAGAGGGCAACCGTTGCCATCGCTGGATTTAACTACCAGCAAGATGGCGATCGATCGAATCGTTAATCGCGTGCCACAGGTCTAGAGACCATTCTTTGGTCAGCTGTGACAAAAAATGGTCTCTATATCTGTGGCACGCGATGAGCAATTCGATCGACCGCCATCTTGCTGGTAGTTAAATCGAGCGATGGCAACGGTTTGCCCTTTTTTTCAGCAATGGGCAGTCTCTATTCAGTTGTTCTTCTATATCAATGTATTTCCATCGTATTCTTCGAATTCTCAGCGAGATGCCAGTGCTGTTAAAAATAATCCACACAATTTTACAAATAATAGGCAATTTTAACGGGAAACTATGTGCCAAAAATTAAAGGATTCTCGTGTCACTATGTCACCCTCAAGTATTTCTTATAGAAATCAAATTTATTCGTCCTGACTGGCAACAGTCAAAACGTAAGAGTTTTGTGTCCTCACGGCAGGGACACCACGCGTTAAAGATTTAAAGACTAGGGAGAGGGTTACATATAAGGTGGAACTTATTTTCGGTGGACCATAAAGGAACTTAAGGGAACTTAAGGTGGACCATATTTTTGAACATAGAATTGAGGACATGTCTTCAATTCTATGTTCGAAAATATGGTCACCTTCTGAAACAAAATTGGGGACATTTTATAATTAATGAAATAATTAACAATAATCTAATTAAAAAACAATGAAAAAAATTAAAAATTGTCCTCAATTGATTCTTTTCATTTTGAGGACAAATCGCAAAAAAAACCTCAGAAATTAGGGGCTGTCCTCGAAAATTGAGAACGTATGGTCACCTTAGGCAGAACCTACCTTGTATGAACGTGACAGTAATGTAATGAAGGCAAAGTGCGCCAGCGAAAAACCGTACTATAGTCCGGGAGCCAGCTGTCATTTTGGGGTCATCATCGCAAAAATTCTGAGATTTTTTATTTTGGTTCATTCTATTGCAAGTAAAGAAAATGAACGTCAGCTCATAGATTTGCGGTGGGTGTAGCCACCCCGGTCGCCTAAACATGTAACATAATTGAAAAAAATAATTATAATAAAAAAGTTGATACTTTCTACATGTGTTGATCAAGTTGTATATAAATGAAAGAAAAATAGTCAGCTGACTTTATAGCGGTGGATTATACGTCAGCTTCCAACGTAAACATGTAAAAAATACCCGTTAAGTAAAATAATAATAAAAAATCTGATATTTGGCGAAGTGATAATTAACTTTGTCAGTTTTATGAAAAAAATCGTCCGCTGTGTTTTCCGTGATGAAAAAGTGCTCAGTTGGCCATTGAAAGCCACAGCATATTGCTACACGCATTGGCGCCTGATATATTTCACTGCATCAGCTGATCACTTTTCCACAGCGGAAAATTCAGCGGACGATTTTTTTTCAGGTAACTTTTATAAAGTGCAACTACTTTATAAAGCTTCAGCTTTCTTAGTTTCCGATATCTATCAATTTTTAACGTAAATTAGATGCGTTATTTAAAATGAATATTCTGCTTTATTTTATCTTAGCTTTTTTGTGCAAAAATATCAATAAATTGAAGAGGCATTTATTTACAAAACTATATGTACGTATGAGGTATAACTATTAATCTCTTCCTCCTTATCGCTCTCAAATTCTCTATCGCTTTCATGGTCGCTGCAGTCTGTGTCGATTAGCCTCTGTTCCTCATCGTCTGTAATGGATAATGCATAAGAATATTAATAAAGAGGTATGATAGAAATATTTTTTCAATTTTTTTCATAGACAGCAGTATAATTCATGCATGTATTATTTTGTTGCTCTTCCTCGTTGGTAATATCCCCAATGAAAGAGGGCAGCTGTTCGCCGTCGAACCATTTGAACAAAAATGTCTTGTCCTTTTCTCCCCATCCGTAATCAGAAGGGTGCAATGCAGTTGGAAGAGCAAGATGTGCATGGGCCCAAATGTTTGCAATGTAGGTTGTCCGTAATAAATGTTGGTGCAGCTCGATTTTGCAAGGCGGCAGAGCTGATCCGTCGATATATTTTTTTTTTTTCTAGGAGATGGAATATATCCTCATTTTGTAAGATGTTATACGTTTTTAAAAAACCAGCAACTCTTCCTTCATTGACGGTGTTAATTTTTATTAACCCTTTAACGCGCAGTGATCCCACTGTGGGAACACCCAACTCTGACGTTTTGACTGTTGCCAGTCACGAAAAATAGATTGGATTTCTATAAAAAGAGTTACGGTTGACATAGCTCCACGAGAATTCTTTACTTTTTAGCACGTCAATCCCGTCAAAAATTGTCACGATTATTTTTAACAGCACTGGCATCTGCTGAAAAATGGAAGAACGCGAGAACAGCCGGATCGATTGCCCAATGCTGAAAAAAGGGCAGCCGTTGCCATCGCTCGACTTAACTACCAGCAAGATGGCGGACGATCGAAACGCTCATCGCGTGCCACAGATCTAGAGCCCCTTTTTTGACGACAGCTGGCTGTGCGCGAGCACAGCCAGCTGTCGTCAAAAAAGGGGCTCTAGATCTGTGGCACGCGATGAGCGTTTCGATCGTCCGCCATCTTGCTGGTAGTTAAGTCGAGCGATGGCAACGGCTGCCCTTTTTTCAGCATTGGGAAAGGGTTGCGCCTCAAAGGGTTAACCAATAAATTCGACAAACAGATTCCTCGATTGTTTTGAAAATACTAAGTCTTCATCGGGCACTTTACTTAGTTTAATAAAACCATCGATGTATACTGCGGAGGCAACGGTGGTGCAAAAGTCACACGCTAAGATCGACAATTATTAGTTATATAATGAGTAAAACTGGGCCGAGAAAAGGTCAAGATATAACGGCCGATCTGCAAAAAAGCAGAATCGCAAGCAATTTGCAGCAGTTTCAAGATTTTCTTTCTAATTTAAAAGAAAATATTAATCCATTTTGTAAGGAATTGGATAAAAATTATTTATTCAATATTGCAACAGGCCAAACAGCTATAGAAGATATAGAGAGTTTTTTATTGAACGCTGAAACAATGGGTAACGAACAAAGAGTTCAATTTATAGCAGAATGTGTAGAAGATGAAAAAAGGTTTGAAAAGCCTATAAGAAAAAACAAAATTCTAAACTTACTGACAATATTCAAAGAAAAAAAATGTCAGTCTTGGGAAAAATCGTTGAACTTCGTATGCAGCGTGATTTCTTTAGGTAATTTTTATGCATATCACTAAAAAAATCTAATATTGATATAGTATTAAAGTATCCTCTGACGCCAGTGCCACTGTCAATGTGCCACATGGATGGTTCTATCTGCAAAACGAATAAAGCAGTTTTATTAAAAGTTGTAATAATAGCCTTTGATCCATATATTTTCTCGTCAATAAAAGACAATGAGCACTCTTTGAGAGGTATGGAAGTCACACAGTTTCACATCGAGGGAAACGATCAGATACATAATACTGATTTCAGCAATGATTTAAAAAACGTTCATTTCAAGCAAGCTCTGGTTCATTTTATTCTAGAACATCGGATACTCGATCAAATAGCGCTTTTAACCCTTTGAGGCGCAACCCTTTCCCAATGCTGGAAAAAGGGCAGCCGTTGCCATCGCTCGACTTAACTACCAGCAAGATGGCGGACGATCGAAACGTTCATCGCGTGCCACAGATCTAGAGATCCTTTTTTGACGACAGCCGGCTGTGCTCGCGCACAGCCAGCTGCGTCAATCCAGCTCTTCTCGCGTTCTTCCATTTTTCGGCAGATGTCAGTGCTGTTAAAAATAATCGCGACCATTTTTTACGGGAAAGGACGTGCTAAAAAGTAAAGAATTCTCGTGGAGCTATGTCACCCGCAACTATTTTTATAGAAATCCAATCTATTCTTCGTGACTGGCAACGGTCAAAACGTTAGAGTTGGGTGTTCCCAGAGCGGGATCACTGCGCCTTAAAGGGTTAATTGGAAACAAAACTATTTATGTCAATTATGATCAGTGCTACAAATGCGTTGTGCGTGATGGTCTCGTTGAGAAAATGAATGTACACTTTTTAAGCTGCCCGGCGCACGAAGAAGCCCACACAATTTTTTTTCCACGTTTGTCGCATAGATTACGACGCACCTACAACTATTGGATGCTAAGATACTGACGCACAGTGGGAAAAACGGCCTATCTAGGTGGACATTTGGGAAAATTTTCATGTGAACAGATTGACTTATGGACTTCATACTGTCATCCAGGATAGTTCAATAGATAGAATCTGCATTTAGAATGGGATTTGATGCATTAATATGTGGTAAAACATATCACTCTTTCCAACGCAAGAGCCAGTCTTAGTTTTGTACAAAGTTCAGACCGTTTGAAATATTGTTCTACCGGCTATGAAAATGACAATATTCCATTTCTTCTATCTGAATGCACTTAACAGAAGCATATGTAATATATTTAGTCAGTTAAAAGATTTCCAAACGTATTAAATTCTGGAGTACATTAACGACAAGTTACGCACAAAATTATCATAAATCTTAAGTTTTAGAAAGGTGCTACTTTTTTTCTCCGTGTTCCTCCGTCTTCCAAGTTATATGATTTTGAAGAGTAGCATCTATTGAATGCGCAAAAGTTGGATTTACAACCGTCCAGAGCCGTACGGCTAAGATATCGCATTTTTTCAGGGAGACTGTCTTGCGTACCCGAGTTCTGTCGCTCTTAAAATAATTTTGGAAAGCAGTCTAGGGAATATCTGGAAGCGAGACTAGCTGAAACGAGGCTACATTACTATGCTATATGTGTTAGCACAGCCTCTTCACTGAAAATTATATAGTAAATCAATAGTAAATAAATTTATTACAGTATTATTACCTATATATTAGGATAATGTAATATTGTACTAATAATATAGAAAAAATATTACTATCCCAACAAGACTCCAGTTTGTTCGCCGCCGAGATATCCTTCTTACCCCTCAGTTTTGGAGGCAAAAAAAGTAAGGCTATCCAGCTGCTGAATCTATAACTATCACAGAAACATGAGTCACTTTGCAAGGTCTTTTGGACCATACCCCTCAACGATTAGCTTTGATTTAGAAGATGTTCTGAAGAGCAATGCTGTGCTTTCCGACCTAACCTTGCATGGTAAATGGGGTTAAGATGGCATTTCAGGGAATTCCAATTATAAACAGCGGTATATAGAAGATGGACAAACTCAGTCAGACTCTAAAAATGATGACAAAGACGAAAACCTGGAAGAGCAAGGCACAGCCCGCAACTAAAAACAAATAGCGACAACAAAATAATTTGGCACCACAGAAAATCGTCATCACCTCGGTTTTGTAGACCAATTAAAATTTCCTTTGAGAAAGAGGCCACCCTTCAGACGTGAAGGGAAATTTCAGCTCCTGAATCCCAAATAGAGGATATTCAGCCCACATTGATTCATGTAGATAAGGAAAACTCCACTCATAGAATACACTATCACCTTCAGATGACTATGGTTGACGGAAAAACCATAAGTGCATGTGCAGGAAAATCAGTTCAAACGTACAACATATGCGGTGATATTCCAAAGTCAATGAATGATCTTTCATCAATATTTAGTAGGCCGATAGATGCAACATGCAACACAATACAACTTCGGAGTTTCTTCACTTCACGCCTACATTCGCTGTCTCGAGATGTTTTTAAGTATTTCGTATCGTTTAAAAGTACAGAAATCGCGGATTTACAAAAAAAAAAAAGATGCAACTGATATGGAAATTTTCCATAAAACGAAGAGTAAAGTAGAGATACAAAAATGGAATTGCTTGCGGGGAAAAATCAGATTGCTTATTGATGTTGTGAAACAGGGTATTGGGTCAACTAATGATCGGAACACAGCAGCTTTTTTCTTTGAAGAATCTTGTTGCAACCGTAACTGCACTAAACGAAGAACTTCTGAAAAGATTCTACATTATTCTTCGGGCTATTTCTAGCGGATTCGCCATTAATGCAGAGCATTTTTCAGAGTACACGATAGAGACTGCAGAACTATGTGTATCCTGTATAACTGCTACCCAATGCCAGCAAATGTACATAAACTGCTAATCCACGCACATGAAATTATTGATTGATGTTCGATAGCGATTGGTTTGATGTCCGCAAAAGCTATGGAAGCGAGAAAAGTGGATCTGAGACGATTTAGGGGAGAAAACACGAGAAAAATCAATAGTAAAAGTACGATGGAAGACTTGTTCCACACCCTTCCTAATTCATCTGATCCATACATTTCAACTTTGGCTATAGAAGATGGTGTTGCTTTGTTGCATTCTTCTAATAAACATAATTGTTTAACAGATAAATTGTTAGTTCTGCTATCAGAGCCAGGATTCTAACGAATTTCTAGAAAAGGAACAAAATTTTCGGAAGTCGGTACCTGTAATTTTGATTTTTTAATTTTACGATTTTAAGTTTAAAGATATATGAAAAATCTTCATTCATTTTATATTATTTATTTATAAAGTATTCTGTGTTTATATCGTAGTAATCTATGTTGTTGTTTATTTAGAACATATGCTAATTTTGTAAATGAACAAACTATTATTTGTTTTTCAATTTTTGCCATTGAATTATTCTTATACAACATTAAGAATTATAGATAGAGCTTTGAAAGTAGTTTCATTCGATTCAGAGCATCAAAAAACCCCATGAACCATATCAAAGACGCAATTTTTCGTTGAGTATACAACGCAGTCGCAAGATGCTCAAGTGGTCATTGCGACCGGTCGCAACAGCAACTGCGCATATCCGATCACTACTGCAGCTTATCCAACTACCATTAAGGATCTCAAAAAGATATTTACAAAATTTCAAGTGATTTTGTCTATTTCTTTAGAAGTTATAAGCGATGTCCACCTAGATTTGCCGTTTTTCCCACTGTGTGACGTGGCCATCATTATGGTCTGAAATGTGAGCGTTATAAGAAATAGTAATACTGAAATATCAATGGAAGTCGCAGTGGGTAATAAACAACGCTTTATTAATATCAGCCAGTTTTATAAAACATTAGGCCCTCAACTAAGCGCAGCATTTCATGCTTTTATTATGGATGTGACTACACCATAGGCGTAGAGTTATATGAGCCCGTGGGGCTCGAGCCCCCCCCCAATAAATTGTGACTAGGGGCTGAGCCCACCCAATAATTTACCACCAAATACAGAAAATTAATTTATACTAACATAAAAAAAAGTATTTCACGCCATTTACAAACGTTTAAAAAAACCTTTACTTGGACTTTTAAAAATTTTCTTATTTTGATTTCAATCATGATTTAGTATTCATCGTGACGCCACGTAACACACAATGTTACTATAAGCTGCCCTCACCAGGCTCTGGTTCATTAAAATCAGATTATGCAATGTAAAGTATGAAATAAAGAAAAGTTCAGATGTGTCTAAAATGCACTATCTCATCGAAAATGTTTTTTTTTTCCTCCTTTGGATTTTTTACACTGCTTCTATTTTTAACTTATAACATGGTAGCAAGATACTAACATGGATACTTACCTTACATAGGTGTAGAATTTTATAGACCCATAGAGCTCGAACGCCTCCAATAATTTACACTTATATATAGTAAGTCATAGCTGCCAACTACTACGGAATATAATTAACCATTTTTTGTAAACAGTATATTTTTTAATTATTTTTTTTAAATAGCAACCAGCTCGCGCGCGCAGCACAAAAATTTTGCTATATTTTAAGCCGAAAAATCATGTAGAAAAAGTGGTTATATATATTCCATGGTAGTTGGCAGCTATTACTAAGTTATATGTACGTGAATCAGTGGCGTAGCCAGACATTTTTCATAGGGGCAGTTACGACTTCTGCAACTCACATATATGTATACGAGTGTATGATAAGGGAGTGAAGAATATACATTTTGTATGGAAAAAAATTCTTCATGGGGGTGTTGACCCCCCCTAACATCCCCTTGGCTACTCCACTGACGTGAATATATGTGGTTGTGGGGCCCGCCCCCCCCCAATAATTTTGAAAACTTTACGCTTATGGACTACACTCCCTCCTTTTTCAAGAAAGGAAAAAACCGTCCGTACAAGTTATTACAGAACTCCGCAGTATACGTCGATGGTTTTATTAAACTGAGTAAGGTACTCGATAAAGACTTAGAGAGTACTTTAAAAACATTCGAGGAATATGTTTGTCGACTTTATGGGTTTAAAAAAATGAACAACGTCAATGAAGGAAGAGTTGCAAACGACGACATATTCCATTTTCCAGCAAAAAAATATCGACGGATCAGCTCTGCCGCCTTGCAAAATCGAACTGCACCTACATTTATTACGAACGGGAAGAAAAGGACAAGAAATTTTTATTCAAATGGTTCGACGGCGAACAGCTGCCCTCTTTCATTGGGGATATTAGCAACAAAATAGCACAGGTATGAATTATACTGCTGTCTATGAAAAAATTGAAAAAATATTTCTATCATACCTCTTTATTAATATTCTTATGCATTATCCATTACAGACGATGAGGAACAGAGGCTTATCGACATAGATTGCAGCGATCGAGAATTTGAAAGCGATAAGGAGGAAGACGAGATCTAATAGTGATACCTCATATGTACATATAGTTTTTGTAAATAAATGCCTCTTCAATTTATTGATATTTTTGCACAAAAAGGCTAAGATAAAATAAAGCAGAATATTCATTTTATATAATGCAACTAATTTACGTTAAAAATTGATAGATATCGGAAACTAAGGAAGCTGAAGCTTTATAAAGCAGTTGCGCTTTATAAAAGTTACCTGAAAAAAATCGTCCGCTGAATTTTCCGCTGTGGAAAAGTGATCAGCTGATGCAGTGAAATATATCAGGCGCCAATGCGTGTAGAAATATGCTGCCACTTTCAATGGCCAGCTGAGCACTTTTCCACCACGGAAAACTCAGCGGACGATTTTTTTCATAAAACTGATGAAGTTAACTATCACTTCACCAAATCTCAGATTTATTATTATTATTTCACTTATAATAAATACGGTATTTTTTACATGTTTACGCAGGAAGCTGACGTGTAATCCACCGCTATAAAGTCAGCTGACTATTTCTTTTTTCATTTGTATACAACGTGATAACACACGTACAAAGTAGCAAATTTTGTATTATAATTATTATTTTTTAATTATTTTACATGTTTGGACGGCCGGGGCGGCCGCACCCACCGCAAATGCGCCAGCTGACGTTCACTTCTGTTATATGTATAACTGAATGAACCAGGGGCGTAGCCACGGGGGGTTAGGGGGGTCATAACCCCCCCATGAGAAATTTTTTGCCATACAAAATGTATATTCTTCACTATATTATCACACACACGTATACATATATATGAGTTGTAGTAGTCGTAACCCGCCCCCCCATGAAAAATTTCTGGCTACTCCCCTGGAATGAACTATAGGACAAAATTTCAGATTTTTTGTTATTGGTCATCAAAAATGCCAGCTGGCTCCCGGACTACTAAGGGCACCTTTTTATGACTGCGCCCTGCTATACTGAGCTATTTTTCATCGTACGTAATGCTGTATGCACCTACTCAATATTCCATTACACTGTACACGTGGAATAACTGAACGCTGAAACGTGTGTCTTTAATCATGCCCAATTAGCTTGCAAGGTCGAACGGAGCAACGCCATTCTACAGTGGCGAGCTAATTTGCGTTACACGAACGTGCGTTCTAGAAAAAAAAAATGGATGTAATAATGAATTTTAGCAGTAACTTTCATACGAATGTAAAATTCTCTCGGAATTTTACATTCGGGATTTAAATCACGTTTATGGACGTCGTGACACCGCGGTAAAAAATACATCACGGTCAATATCGTATTGTCCTTTCTTCCTATGTGTTTTATTTACTATGTGTTTTACCGCACTAAAAGTGTGTTTTTTATTACGGTAGGCTTAGTTTTTAACACTTTTCAGATAAGGTTAAAAACTGCGGTTATGATTTCGGTTTGTCTGTCTGCTATTCTGTCCGTCCGTACTCTATTGCTTTGAATTATTATTATGAGGGATGCACCAAATATTCGGTTAGTATTCGGCCGAACTGAATATCCGGTTTGTCTGCCGGTCTTCGGTTTGTCTGTTTGATATTCGAATGGCAACCGAATAGTAAACAAATTTAAATATTCGATAATTGATAAACAAACACATATTTTTTATACCACTTGGTATGGGCACACATGTGGGCGACATGTGGGCGACCTCCGGCCTGCAGGGCGGATGTGGCCCACCACGGCTTTTGATCCGACCCGCAGAACATATTAAAACCCGCGTATTAAAGATATATAAACCATTCAAAATCCCAATTATACAGCCCGCGACTTCGCTAACATCCTATAATTTGGCCAGCAACTTTTCAAAGCTTGCCCATACCTGTTTTATACTATGGATGAAAGTGTAGTATAGTACGTATAGTACCATCCCCGTACCATAAGTACCATACAAAATTAATTTAAATTGTTACTTACTAATATCACATTCAAAGTGATTTTAATGTAAGAGGAAATACTCGGATGTTAAACTTAAATTTTGTTGCTTTTCAATTTTTCTTAAATCTTATGACACATTACGTTAGCCTAATTATTACTAACTCATTTAAATATGAAACAGTATCGAAAAAATAAATAACAATAACGAGTGTTCATAAATATGTAAAGTCAATTAATTGCTAATTTTTTATAAAGTATGCAGGTAAAAAAATTATTATTTCACAAATACTTAAAAAGGTGATTAATCCTAACTAATATTATAAATGCCAAAGTGAGTTTGTTTGTTTGTTTATGACGCTTTCACGCCTAAACCGCTCAATCGATCATGATGAATTTTGGTTTAGATATAGATGGGACTCTGGAGAAGGCTATAGGCTACTTAGAATTTCAGAATTTTTAATTACTTTTTAATTATTAATTAAAAACCGTTTTTACTTTGCCATGCTTGGCGAGTTTCGCCCGTATCAAATGATTCATGTTTTGAGCTAACAGGAATGCTATTACTTCAATGAAGAATCACGTGCATCTGAAAAACATTAAATAACACGGAAGTTATGCTAGTTTTATGTTTCTATCTATCTATAACAATAAAAATGAATGTTCTCCAGACAAATCTACAGAAAGCAGAGCTTTGAAAATTTGAGTATGACTGAGCCCATGACTTCGGTAAAGTGCACCTGAGGCTCAGAATTTTGAAATTTTAATTACTTTTCTAACTATTAATTAAAAACCGTTTTATCGCCCGCACAAAATGATTTATGCTTTTGAAATAAAGCAGAAATTATATTTGCAAAAGCGCATGCATTTGATAAACATGAATTGGTATGGAAATTATGTTGCTTTTACGCCAAATTAAAAAGCATAAGTAAAGAAAAGGGTACTTGCGTATTATACCGGCGGTCCGCCAAGACGAGCGATTTTTTGCCGAGATAAATGTCCGGCACATGAAATTATTAATGGTTTTGAATACGATTGGCAACAGTTTGGCAAATCATTTGACGAAAAAGCAGTTTGGCGGGAATGGCCGCCGGGATAATACCTAAGTACCAAGAAAAGTCCCGATGTGTTTCTTAAAGTTCATAAATTTTCAAATCCTACCAATAATATAAATGTTTACGTTTGTGTGTTTGGATTTTTTGACTGAATCACACAAAAATGGTTGAACGGATTTGGAAAAATTTGCAATGAAAATAGCTTATGCTCTGGATTAACATACAGGCAACTTTTCAAGTATATAGCATAAATAATTCTTTTACACAGACACTCAAAATAATTCTAATGCATTGCGCTCTAATGGAAATTTCGTAGCTACTAAACCGATTCTAAAACTTTTTTCACTGATTGAAAGTTACACTATTCCTGAGTATTATTGTTTATTTGTTTGTGGATTAAGACCGATTGACTGCACTAGGGTCCTAGGCTTATATGGGGAATTCCTCTGTGGGGGACTTTCTAAGGGATCCTAGCCTGTATTTACGTGAGTTTTTTTAGAAAACCACGTAAAACAGCGAGCGGCTAGGTCGACAGGCGCGACCGGGGTTTGAACATGGCACCTCCCGCCTTGCAGTTTTGAGAGCAGAACTTCTTAGACACTGGTGGCACCCTAAGTGTTATAGGCTACTTTTAATGCATATCTCACAGATAGTTCTTTTACAGGGATGCTCATAAGAATTACACTACGCTCTATATCTCTGTAAGTACTGAACCGATTCCTAAACATTCTTTACTGATAGTAAGCTACACTATTCTTGAGTATTATAGGCTAAAATTCATGCAGGTAGCGTAAATAGTTCCTTTACAGGAACACTCAAAATAATTTTAATACATTACGCTCTCTGGGTATCTCTGTAACTACAGAACCGATTCTAAAACTTTTTCACTAATAAAAAGCCGTTCTATTCCTGATTAACATAGACTAAAATTCATGCATATAGCATAAATATTTCTTTTACAAAACAGTTCGCAAATACTGTTGCAATTCGCCAATTTGTCTCTATTCGCCAAATGCCTGAATAAAATCTAAATTTAGTAACTCTGCATACTCTGTTATTTTAAATGAAGTATACTACCATGCATCACACTTCATTTAAAACAAGTAAAGAGCAAATTATATTTAAGTGCAGTTTTTTTTTTTGTCGCAAACATATTTGTTATTCACACATGCTTCATTTCTCTCGGGACTTAATTCTAAAACCGACGCGGACGAAGTCGCGGGTAGCAGCTAGTAATATATAAAGGGAACATGTGGATATTAAATTTTGCAGTATTTTAACTTTTGAAGTTTACCCCATATGAAATATTAATTATTGTTTAAAAATAAACTAATTAAATTAATCATTGTAATTAAAGTTTAATAATAGTTTAATAAATTGTAATCATTATTCGGAATTCGTTATTCGGCAAAATATGGTATTCGGTGCATCTCCCCAGCAGTTATAATTCAACGTTTCCTATAAAGAGGGTCCTATAGGGTGTCCCATAATGATTAGGACAAACTTTAACGGGAGGTGGTGAACATGATAAGGAATGGGAATCCCACAGCAATATGGGGTCAAAAATGCCGTATCTATTACCTGTTAATAATCGGAGAAAGACCTCTACTGTTTTCTAATTTCTTAGCCAACATAATAAAAAATTTAAACTATTAATTTCCTTCAAGTGTTTTATAGTCACGTGTGAAAGATACATCAGTTTTTGACGAACAATGGCTGAAAAGTTCACTATTAGTTCAGCACTGCTTCTAAAGTGATTATTGCAAGCTACATGAAGACGACGTTTACGACCCCATACTGCTGTGTGATTCTGAATCTTTATGACATGACCGACCTCTTAAAGTTTGTCCCAATAATTATGGGACGTCCTGTATGGCTAAAATGGGTGAAGGCTTTGCAACCAAATTCGGTATGTAGACTATTACATGAAATGCGTTCGAGTAATTTCAAAAAGCAGTAAAGCAACTTCGCAATTTTAAAAATTCCGAAAATTCTCTTACCCTTTCCATGCAAACTGCAATTTTGTATCATATTCTGTTATTTTATTGAATTTTTGAAGTTTTCACGAGCTTTCCCTCTCGTGTGAACTTCATGAGAGTCAAAGCTCGTGGGTGTGTCAAAGTTAAAAAATATATTAAAAAAGAACAAATAACGAAACAAATTTGTGCCACTCATGGATAAAATTAGAGAAATTACGAACTTTTTAAAATTCGAAACTTCTTTCATATTGTGTAGTTTAGCGCCATCTATGCCTAACTTTTGGAACTAAAATTTTTTTGTCATAAAAGAAATTCGATTTCCCTCTAAACCTTTTCGCGCAAAACAGAAAATTTTAAATTATTATTTATTCTTTTTTTATGGAATTTTTGAAGTTTTACCCAACTTTTCGCTCACCTGGTATAGAAGATACCACCAAAGTGGGTTTATTTCTCGAGAGCTATTTTTCGGAGCCAAAAATGGTGATGAATCGGCAGAAACGTCTAACCTCGGCGACTTTTGACATAATGTTACTCCGTCGCTATCTATAATAGCAACCCTTTAAACAATGCAGTTTAGAATCCTATATTTTACTTTATATTGCTCGAAAAGTGATACACCGTATCACTATTCGAGCTGTCAAAAAGACGATTCTTAAGCTGTTCAAAAAGAACAGATTTCGAACTGTTCAAAAAGGAAGATTCTTGAAATTAATAGCACTCTAGTGCTAAAACTTGATTTGGTTTTCTACTTTTCTTTATGGGTGGGGGTAGGAGGAATCTTCAAATCGTCAATTACAAACATAATTTTGAAAAGCTGCTAAACATATTTCTCAGAGGTTGTAAAAACCAAAGCATGATGTGAATATGCCTAATTACCTGATTAATTCCATTTAGCGTAACATTTATTAAATTATGACTGTCTCGAAATACAATTATGCTGCCCTTAGTGTTTAACTTTGTAAAATATTTTTCATGACCAAAATTTTATAGTTTTACAGGTAATATACTGTTGTGTGTTTTTAAGTATCTATAAATAATATAAAATTAACTTTAGTTAGCCTTTAATTGCGAATCTGAAGAACGACATTTTATTTAAAATTAAAATGAAATTTTGAAAAATGTAATATTTGGTATTCGGCCAAATCAGTATTCGTTACATCTCTAGTTATAACATGAGGTGTTTAGAGACTCGTAGGGAGTAAAGTATTTAGGGCCATTTTAAAATTCGGTGCCCTTTGCTGTCCGTGTGCAAAATATTTCTTTTTTTTACAAGGTATAAGAAAATTTAAATGATTTTTCTTTTTATCATGTTTTTATCACACAGTTTTTCCAGTGCTGAAACAACAGATTAAAAGATATAGAAGTGGAGCTGTCCGAATCACATAACATAAAACGTGTTATGCAGAATTACTGCCCAAAAATTCAAATTTCTGCCCTGACGTGCTTTCACATTCTGAAATAGAGTTTAAATTTCATTATGTTTTTATAAGGTTTTAAGAAAAATACATTTTAGATAATTGTACAGACATTGATTTCATGTCTGTTTCCATACACTATTTTCAACTTTTTAAACAACAAAATTGAAATTTGAGAATGGCAAAGTTTACCATTAGAGTGTGGTCAAAAAAATAAATATAAGTAGACATCTTGAGTTTTTGAGATTTGACTAAAAAAAAAAAAAAACTGTTTGTGATAAGTATTTCTACCGCATGTCCTGTCTGTTACCTTAATTAGTTGCACAAAATAAGTTTATTTATTTGTTAATTCAATTGAATAATTTTGATCATTAGAATTTTAGTCTAAATAAATTTCCCTTTTCATATTCTTGTGGAATTATTTAGACTCATGAATTGTTGTTCTTAGAAATGTCTACTCTGTTACTATAATAAGTAGCAGACACGACAAACAAAAATTTACACAATATTATATATATATATATATATAGGGCCCGATCATCACGAAATTGGGCCCTGGACAAATACAAATTTTTGGGCCTTTGCACTTACGAGAAATTACATATTACGCATTTAAGTTGTTTTGGGCACATGTAGCTGCAGATATATATATCGAGTTTAAACACAAAATATATGAATACATTGCAGTAAAGAATATTAAAGGACTTTAGTAAATATGAATAACAATTATTTTCACAAATAATGAATATCTAGACACATACTACATCCACTTCTATACTAAACATCTTTACGATATAAATGAAAAGAATTGCAAAAATTACAGTACTTATCTTAAAACTGATACGATTTTTTTAAATAAAAAACTTACAAAAAGAGACTCAGACGTTGGCTCACGAACTTTGACCTAATGCTGATGGGTTTTAGAGGGCCTTAGTGGAGTAAAATGCCAGAGAATATTAGCTGCCAGCTCTTGAGTATTTTCGAGAAAATGGCAAATTAAATATTCGTACAAAGTTTTTTTAAGAATTTAATTTTTCAATAAATAAAAATTTGTTGAAAGGTACAAAATTTTTGGGCCCTTGAAATGCGTGGGCAGATGCCCCGGTTGCCCTGCCGATAAACGGTCTCTGTATATATATTCTCAAATCCAAAGGACTGTATTATATGGACAAAAGGACTCTATACCTTATGTAATATATCACTTTGCCTTATTTTGTGCTGAACATAAGTATCCAAATTTCAAAGAAAATGTCTATTAGAGACAAGATAATTTCCATTCGGTAAGAGACAAGATAATTTTCATCAAATCTGATAATAAAAGATCTATAAAGAATTAAATAAAAAAGAAATAAAGGAATAATATTCAAATAATGTGCAGAAGCAAGGCATGCTTTATATTATGAAAAAACTACTTATTTACTGAAAATGTGTTTCTGCTTCTAAAATTTCCAAATGGCACCCAATTCCGAAAATGACACATAGACGATATATAACCAAATTTGATCAGTGTGCTTAGTGGACTATGCAATTTTGATTTTTAAATATATATATATGTAATGTATAAAAAGGTAATTTGGGTTTTACTAGTATGGGTATTGTTCCAGCGGGTACTTTCACTGCAAGTTTTACTTTCCTGTCATACTTGCCACGCACGCTCTGGAGCTATGTTTTATTTATTTTGTTATTTGTCAAAAATCAGGCCGTCGAATCTGAGTTCTTTAGATGTACACGTGTCCCCACGCCCTTGTGTCCCCGGATGCGGGTCATGTTGGTAAATGTGTGTGGTTCGATCAGAGATAAGAGAGAGAGAGGAGGAGTTATGTCTTCGCAGACCACGTGGTGTGGTAAGCGTAAATACTCCCGCACATCGAAAATCGGGGAACTTCTGCCACTGGAACTGCTTCATGAGTCCACGCTGATTCTTGTACCCGTCTCCCCTCCCCTATTCTCATTCTAAATTGTAACTTAATTGTAATGTTCAATAAACCATATTACCTGCCTTAACTCTGAAGCTTACTTGAAATATCTGACGTCTCATATATAAAAATCGGCTGTTCGAGTCTCGTCAGGGGGAGACCCCCCTGACCCCCCCCTAATTTTTTAGTTTCATTATTATCATATTAAAACGATATTAATTGACTATGCCATTTTATCTCTCATTTTTCGTGTATTTCGCCTGGTAACCTTATGTTGAAATTTTCATGATTGTAACCTATTTATAGAAAAATACATGTGATGCCTATTCTACAGCTTACGAAATAGTGTAACAATAGATTAAAACTGTTGTGAACTAATAGTATTTAAATATATGTAAAATTATGTCGCTTTTTTGGGACACATTTTTCCGACAATTTTCAATAAAGGGGGTGAGAGATAAAATGACATAGTCATTAATTACTGTCTAAAGTTTCCACCAGGAGAAATCTTGACGCTGTTTACCGAATAACATGCATTAACCCTTTGAGGCGCAACCCTGTCCCAATGCTGAAAAAAGGGCAGCCGTTGCCATCGCTCGACTTAACTACCAGCAAGATGGCGGACGATCGAAACGTTCATCGCGTGTCACAGATCTAGAGACCCCTTTTTGACGACAGCTGGCTGTGCTCGCGCACAGCCAGCTGCGTCAAAAAAAGGATCTCTAGATCTGTGACACGCGATGAACGTTTCGATCGTCCGCCATCTTGCTGGTAGTTAAGTCGAGCGATGGCAACGGCTGCCCTTTTTTCAGCATTGGGCAATCTATCCAGCTGTTCTCGCGTTCTTCCATTTTTCAGCAGATGTCAGTGCTGTTAAAAGTAATCGTGACCATTTTTTGACGGGAAAGGACGTGCAAAAAAGTAAAGGATTCTGGTGGAGCCATGTCACCCGCAACTATTTTTATAGAAATCCAATCTATTATTCGTGAATGGCAACAGTCAAAACGTCAGAGTTTGGTGTTCCCAGAGCGGGATCACTGCGCGATAAAGAGTTAATTTGCATATTGTTATGCATGCGATTATGAGTAAGGAAAGTCCAACTATTGAAGCAGTTACAAAGGGTTCTACTATATGCAGACTAACACAGCTTTGCGACCCCGGCATTGCTGATGTGTAGGAGGTCCTGCAGTTTGCATCATGTTTCGTGAACTCATCGGTACTCATCGGTTTTATCACATGCCCCATTACACATGCAGTTTTTTATTCTTCAACAATGAACAAGTAGTTGACTTACAAGTAGTACAAGTAGTTACAAAATAATGTTATCGGTAACATATGAATAAACATTTTAACCCTTTAACGCGCAGTGTTCCCGTTCTGGGAACACCAAACTCTGACGTTTTGACTGCTGCCAGTCACGAAGAATAGATTGGATTTCTATAAAAAATAGTTGCGGGTGACATAGCTTCCACACGAGAATCCTTTACTTTTTAGCACGCCATTTCCCGTAAAAAAATGGTCACGATTATTTTTAACAGCACTGACATCTGCTGAAAAATGGAAGAATGCGAGACACAGCTGGATAGATTGCTGAAAAAAAGGGCAGCCGTTGCCATCGCACGACTTAACTACCAGCAAGATGGCGGACGATCGAAACGTTCATCGCATGCCACAGATCTAGAGCGAGACACAGCTGGATAGATTGCTGAAAAAAAGGGCAGCCGTTGCCATCGCACGACTTAACTACCAGCAAGATGGCGGACGATCGAAACGTTCATCGCATGCCACAGATCTAGAGACCCTTTTTTGACGACAGCTGGCTGTGCCGGTACAGCCGATCGTCCGCCATCTTGCTGGTAGTTAAGTCGAGCGATGGCAACGGCTGCCCTTTTTTTAGCATTGGGAAAGGGTTGCGCCTCAAAGTGGTAAGAGGGTTTGGGTTCTGGTGCGTGTGCCTGGGCCCTACTTCTGAAAGTAACAGAAGACGTCTCTTGAGTAGACTGTGGATCAATGAGTGATTCCGAACACGTAGATGAAAGGGTTATTTTGTTCTAAATGATCAGGAAAGGAAAGATGGGAAATTGTGCATAACACATCGACTGCTAAGTGCTTTCCATTTCATTCGTGGTCTCCACAAGGGTAGGCCAGGGTACACCCCCTGGGTACAGGCCCGGCCATTGGGGGGGCCCAGTTCAGCCCTACTCATTTTCAATTTTTAATTTCTATAACTAATTAGAGCCTTATTATCGCATGGGCAAATAGGGACTTTGCCCAGGGCCCCCTTCTCGAAAGGGCCCCCAATTTTGACGTTTTGACTGTTGCCAGTCACGAAGAATAGATTTGATTTCTATAAAAATAGTTGCGGGTGAAATAGCTCCACGAGAATTCTTTACTTTTTAGCACGCGTGCCACAGATCTAGAGACCCTTTTTTTGACGCAGCTAACTGTGCCGCGCACAGCCAGCTATCGTCAAAAAGGGGTCTCTAGATCTGTGGCACGCGATGAACGTTTCGATCGTCCGCCATCTTGCTGGTAGTTAAGTCGAGCGATGGCAACGACTGCCCTTTTTTCAGCATTGGGAAAGGGTTGCGCCTCAAAGAATTAACAATTACCCTGTATATATACAAAAGATTTGCATTTTTCATCCATATTCGCGGTGATGAAGTACAAATGATACGCTACCCCATTCCGCATAAGCATATCTCTATTATTAACAATCCAGCACACCTCTAATTACGAGCCAAGAAATACTCTAAACCGGAACTATGCGTCGCCGATGTTCATTTTCCTGTGCGCTTCCACTCCGACACCTGTAGATTTTTCCCCTTCCATTTTTAATAACAATTATTATATTTTCCGGAAAAACTTCCAGGACCCTTATTCGTGAAAAGAAGGGTGTAACACAGGGCACTCCCTGGAGCAAGGGCGCGGCTCCGGGGTTAATGAAAAGGCTTGCAGAAGAACGTGTGGATTCCGGCTGAATTATATCCCGTGCGTGCGTGTGTGCTTATAGAGAGAACCGGAAAAAAAAGTACCGAGCCAGCAGCACCAAGTCTCCATTTTTTACCACGATTTTTGCCAACTGCTTACCTTGACTAGGGTGTTAACACGTCCCCAATTTTGAAAACAGTCCAAAATTTCTTTTTCTTTTTTCTTTTTTAAAGCACTAAGGGCCTCACCATGGCACAGCGGTTATGCCACTGAAAATGGTAGACGGCCGAAGTGTGAAGGTCCCGGGTTCGGGTCCCATCGCGCGGCTGTCGATCTAACAGTCTGGAGTTTTGGTAGGTTTTCTCCAGATGTAACGTGAGTACGCGTTAGAACCCCTTAAAAAGTCCTCCTACCAAGGCATCCCTCATTTGCAGATCGTCCTATTGCAGCGTTGCCATAATCACACACACACACACACACACATAAAGCACTAAGGTGCTATTTCGTGCGCGCCCAGATTTTTGTCTACGCGACTTTGTAGGCAGATTTTGTAGACATGAACTGTCACGTTGAACATCTTTTAAATGTGTTTGCGATATAATGCGGAGGTATGGGGGGGGGGGGGGGAGAAATGAAATGTTGAAAGTCGTACAAGGTTTGCAATATTTGATAATGGATCGCCAAGTTTGCTGCTAAAAAATAACTTCAAAACCAAACCAAGCTTGGCGATATCTTCCGAATTTGGCTAGAAACTAGGAAAGTATAATTAAAACTAGCTGACGTACCCGTCGTCAAAGGCGGATCCAGGGGGAGGGCGCAGGGGGCGCACGCCCCCTCCGAGAAAAGTATATTTACACTAGATAAATGGGGCTTTCACCAATATTGAGTGTTCTTTACGCTAGATAAAATGAGTATTTACGATTTGCGCCCCCTCCGAAAAAAGTTTCTGGGTCCGCCCTTGCCCGTCGTTGACGGGTTAGTACTGAATGCGAATTTCCAAGTACTTTCGTCAGCATTGTAGGAGTACACAGAATGGATGTACTATGTTACTAAAGAAAGCGAAGGTATAATTTTTATGTATTGTTAAAATATTACAGGTTAGAGAGTAAATAAGTAATATCATTTCATTCGCTTTAGTCGTAATTATGTGATGCGCGAACGAATTGACGCATATTGAAATAATTTTCGCAAAATCTCAAAATCTAATCAATATTTTTGAAAAATTGGAAGCCTAGAATTTAAGTTGAGTGACAACCTATCATGTCACCAAATTTCGTTTCATTCCCTGCAGTCTTTATTTCGTGATGCTGGAACAAAATTTCAGCATTTTAAAACGATTTTCCCAAAATCTCAAAATGTAATCAAAATATTTTAAAAATTCAACGCCTATAAATTAAGATTAGCAACTACCTATCATATCACCAAATTTCGTATCATTCGTATTAGTCGTTATTACGTGATGCTTGAACAAATATAAACGTATTTTGAGAGAATTTTCACAAAATCTCAAAATCTAATAAAAATGTTTAAAAAATTGGACACCTATAGTTTATGTTGAGCAACCATCTATCATGTGACCAAATTTCATATCATTCGCTTTAGTCGTTATTACGTAATGCGTGAACAAAGATTCACTCAGTTTTAAACGATTTTCGCAAAATCTCGAAATCTGATCGATTTTTTTTAATTAGATGCTTATAGTTTAAGGTGAGTGACCACCTATCATTTCACCAAATATCATTTTTTCACCTTTGCAGTTATTACGTGATGTGCGAACACAAATTTACGCAGTTTGAAACGATTTTCGCAAAATCTCAAAATCTAATCAAGATTTTTTTAAAATTCGACGCCTATGTTTTAAGTTGAGTGACCACCTATCATGACACCAAATTTCATATCATTCGCTTCATTCGTTTTTACTTGATGGTCGAACACAAATTTACGCAGTTTGAAATGATTTTCGCAAAATCTCAAAATCTAATCAAGATTTTTTAAAAATTTGACGCCTATGTTTTAAGTTGAGTGACCACTAATCATGATACCAAATTTCATTTCAATCGCTTCAGTCGTTTTTACGTGATGCTCGAACACGAATTTACGCAGCTTAAAACGATTTTGCAAAATCTCAAAATCGAATCAAGATTTTTTTTTTTTTAAATCAACGCCTATGTTTTAAGTTGAGTGTGCACCAATCATGATACCAAATTTCATTTCAATTGCTTCAGTCGTTTATACGTGATGCTCGAACACATATTTACGCAGTTTGAAAGGATTTTCGCAAAATCTCAAAATCCAATCAAGATTTTTTAAAAATTCGACGCCTATGTTTTAAGTTGAGTGACCACCTATCATGACACCAAATTTCATATCATTCGCTTCAGTCGTTTTTACGTGATGCTTGAACAAAAAAAGCGTCACGGACAGAATGACAGAAAGACAGAACGACAGACAGACAGACTTCTTTTTTTTGAGGGTCGCATCGGATTCCCAGGTGCTTGAAACGGATAGAAATCGCAAAATTTTTTGAATTCCAAGAAATGTACAGACAAAAGTCTAATTTTATTAATCTTACTAGCTGAAGTACCCGTCCTTGACGGTTTAGTACTGAATGCAAATTTCCAAAAAGCAAGAACTTTCGTCAGCATTGAAGGAGTACACAGAATGGATGTAGTATGTTGCCAAAGAAAGCGAAGTTATAATTTTTAGGTATTGTTAAAATATTACAGGTTAGAGAGTCACTAAGTAATATCATTTCATTCGCTTTAGTCGTAATTATGTGATGCGCGAACGAATATTTACGTATATTGAGATAATTTTCGCAAAATCTCAAAATCTAATCAATATTTTTGAAAAATTGGAAGCCTAGAATTTAAGTTGAGTGACAACCTATCATGTCACCAAATTAGTTTCATTCACTGCAGTCTTTATTTCGTGATGCTGGAACAAAATTTCAGAATTTTAAAGCAATTTTCACAAATTCTCAAAATGTAATCAAAATATTTTAAAAATTCAATGCATATAAATTAAGATTAGCAACTACCTATCCTATCACTCAATTTCGTATCATTCGTATTATTCGTTATTACGTGATTTTTGAAGAAATATAAACGTATTTTGAGAGAATTTTCACAAAATCTCAAAATCTAATAAAACTGTATAAAAAATTGGACACCTATAGTTTATGTTGAGCAACTATCTATCATGTAACCAAATTTTATATCATTCGCTTTAGGCGTTATTACGTAATGCGGGAACAAAGATTCACCCAGTTTTAAACGATTTTCGCAAAATATCGAAATCTGATCGATTTTTTTTTGTAATTAGATGCTAATAGTTTAAGTTGAGTGACCACCTATCATTTCACCAAATATCATTTTTCACCTTTGCAGTTATTACGTGATGTGCGAACACAAATTTCCGCAGTTTGAAATGATTTTCGCAAAATCTCAAAATCCAATCAAGATTTTTTAAACATTCGTCGCCTATGTTTTAAGTTGAGTGACCACCTATCATGACAGTCAATTTCATATCATTCGCTTCAGTCGTTTTTACGTGATGCTTGAACACAAATTTACGCAGTTTGAAAGGATTTTCACAAAATCTCAAAATCCAATAAAGATTTTTTTTAAATTTGACGCCTATGTTTTAAGTTGAGTGACCAGCTATCATGACACCAAATTTCATATCATTCGCTTCTGTCGTTTTTACGTCATGCTCGAACACAAATTAACGCAGTTTGAAACGATTTTCGCAAAATCTGAAAATCTCATCAAGACTTTTTAAAAATTCGACGCCTATGTTTTAAGTTGAGTGACCAGCTATCATGACACCCAATTTCATATCATTCGCTTCAGTCGTTTTTACGTGAGGCTTAAACAAAAAAAGCGTCACGGACTTCTGTCCGTGACGCTTTTTTTGACGAAATAGCACTCAATTGCTAAAAACTATTAATCAGTCCCACGGGAGAGTGCTTCAAAATCAATGGTTGCAGAACGATTTTTTTTAGAATCTTAAACAGTTACGAAACCATGTTCCATAATTCTAGCGGAGAGGAACGGGAATTGTTGGACCTGCATTTGAATGAAATGCGCTTCATAATCAAGGCGTATCACATATAATATAATGCTTACCATTTCCATAATTTAATCAATGGATTCGAAAGGTGCTTCGAAATGAAAGCGTGTAGCATTATTTTTGAACCTTGCCTTTAGACTAATCCAATGGTAGAAACTCCTAGGAGCTGTCTTGGAACCTAAAACCACAAATGGCGAAATAACTTCCTAAGAAATCGGAAATTGTGGAATGAAAAATGCGTTAAATATGATGTTTCTTTACCGAGGTTTTAGGGAGGAAAAAGTTAGAATGTGTTTCAAGAGCAATGCCTCGCACATAATTTTCTTGCTTTTCCCATTGCATTACAAAGGTATGGAGCCTCCTCCAGAAAAACGACCTGATATTCCCTAAGCATCCTCTAATCGCAAAGAAAAATCCCCACATCTTCCAGTCATCCAACCAGGGAACAACAATTCACTATGCCTACTCTACAGAAAACCAAATACCAATATACTTTAAAAATCTTCTGGCTTCATATTTGAAATTGGTTCACTATTTCAGATTCAGTTCTGTGACGGAAGAAATCTCTTACACCTGAAGTTTCGTAAATACATTTTCAGTATTTTACCGGATGTAGTGGAATGTGAAAATTTAGAAAGAGTTTCTTAAGCAATCTATTAAAATTTGTCAGCAGACAATTTTTTTGAATGGTTCCTGAATAGTGTGAATTTAGAAAAGAAATTTTGCATTCATTAATCATTCGGGCGGGATAACTAAAGGAGTTTTTATGAACGCAACATCTTGCTTTCACAAACTGAAAACAATCCGGTTTCGCTAATCCACAAGATAAAGCATAGCAGTTGCGAATCGTTCTAATCCAAAGAAACTGCAAAACCCGAATACGCTTCCAGTTCCAATTGGGATTTTTACAAATTCTATCTTACTCTATAAATACATTTGGAAAAGGCATTAGCAATCCATTGATACTTTTTCTAATAAAGATGATCAAGTTAACTCCGAGCAGGGTTAGGGATTTTGTTTCTGGGATATTTAAATCGGGGAATATGAGGCTCGTTTTTTTGGTTACCATTTGTTCGAACGTCCCTAAAAATTATCTCTTTTCCCTTCAGCAGGGATTTTTAGGCTAACCACGTAGTGGTAAAGAAACCCCTCTGTCGATCGTTTACTTTCAGTTACCTGTAACCAGTTGTTTTGGATTAAAAGGATTGCATGAGTTTTATGCTCAGTGTAGTGATTCCGTATGAGGAATCATGAAGAAAAGAGCGTAAACGCTTGGTGATTATGAAGCATTTTCCAACGCAATAATATCCGGCGGAGAACTATTATGCGAATATGAGAATGACAGTCAGTTAAGAAATACGAGACATGAAAAGCTTTCGAAATGGATTGATTATGAGAAACTTGTGTAAATGTTTAAAACATGCATTTTTACTTCCTTGCACGAAGTAAAGAATTGCGTGATTGAAAAAAAAAAATTCGGTATTCAGATTTTGCCAAACAGAGAGATTATTTTGTACATTTTTAAAATTAACTTTATTAAGTTACTGCGTAATATTTCAAAGCATGTATTGATGAACAATGTGCATACGTATTCATGCATGTACGATACATTTTTCCTGACTACGGATCCATTTTGACTGGGTTTGTGATGATGTCTGTACGTACGTATAACCGCAACTCGCATAACTTATCCGTACAGTGTTGATATTTTGTATTTAGATAATTGAAACATCTAACTCCGTATCTCCTTTTCCGATTGCAATAGACTAGAGAGTTTATTACAGGGTCACCCTAAAGACAGTAATGTCTGTGGACACCTTCAATACTTTAAAAACCATGAACACGTTCAATACATTAAAAGTATGTGAACTGTCATTATTTGGGACGTGATCAAAATGTTTTCAAATGTCGCCAGCGTTGCGAGTTTTGCTGAAATACTGCCAAATTTGTCGCCAAAAATAAATACGCAACTCTCATAACTCAAAACAATTGGACAAATTATGTTTAAATTTCGCATGGGTTGTAACATCTAGTAATGTTAGAAATGCTTGTATCTCTCTGTTCTAAAAAAAAGTAAAGGCCGCTGTCGCCGCCTTTACTTTAATTGCGGCGACATTAAATCGCCAAATAATGAAAAGTCGCCATTGGTGGCAGGCTATTCTATCTGTTCCGTAGCTTTTATTAACTTTACATGTACGCAAGTCGCCAAATAATGAAAAATCGCCATGGGTGGCAAATTCGCAAGGTGTCCAATAGGTTTTACATTATTAAAAATACAGCTGAAACATATGTTCTGATTTTATTACGCTTTAGCTCCTAATTAATATAACTTTTGAATGGCAACATTAAATATCATTGCGTTTCTGAGGAGTGCAAATAATTTTTCCAGCGATTATAAGCGGAGTCCGCACTCCAGGTGGAGTATAGCTCAGGACCCGTACAACACGGATTCCCATTACAAAATATCTTCGATGCAAGAACCAAGCAATGCGTAGCTCAGTAACATTCTATCTGATCCAATCTTCGGGTTTTGTCTGTTGAAATGATGTCTTTTTTACGAATAAGCCTGATTAGGGGCCGAATGCCTCATACGAAAAGCGAGCGTAGCGAGTCTGGGGGCCTTGGCCCCTAGTCGTCTCACAAAAGCCCCGCAAATCTCTGTCTTGCTTCGCAGGAAATAAGGCTGCATCCGTCCATAGTTATTGAATAATGTGAGTTATGCACCAAAACGAGATTTTCATTCATTAAGCGTATTCTAACTGTAATTGATTTTTTAAAATGCTGTTTGAAATGTGCATCATAATCCGCGAGTGTACCGTATTTGTTTTTCTTGCTCCATAAAATACTTCTTCAAAATTTAAATCTATCTTAAATCGTCTTCTAAAACTGTTTTAAAATCCTCACCAGACAACGTCTAACTATACTTTACCTTTACTTACACGAATATAGAATCAATATTCCAATTAAATGGACAGTAGAGTTATGCAAGTTCTCGAAAAATATGGAGCTCCATAAGCTGGGTCCATTTTTGGGGACTAATTTGCTACGTCAAATTTGCGTTAAATCACCAAAAACGCCGAATATTGACGACGACTTTTCACATTTAATCTGGCAACCCTTGAAAAGTGATTCGCCCTTTCACCAGGTAGAGAAAAATTTTTGTCCGAAATTAACTGCACAGAAGAGCTAAAATATACGGGAAAAACATTTTTCTTTTCTTTTTTTTTTGTAAACTACCCCATATTGAGGTCGATTTAAACCTCGAAATAGGTTTTCATGAATTTGTGTTCGGTAATTTTTAAAGCAAGATTTTTAGGGCTACCTTCATTTCCCTTTGATATATGATGACAAGTATAAAAATAACGTTTTGGACTCTTGCACCAGTTTGAACTCTAATTCTAAAAAACCTGGAAAATGATTTTAGTTTTTTTTTAGTTACATTTTTAAAGCAAGGATTTTACGGCTCTCTCTTTTTTTCCTCTGAGATATGAAGGAAAACGCGAAAAGAACGTTTTAGACCCTTGCCCCGTTTGGGTGCGAAATCTAAAAAAGCTTGAAAGCAATTTTTAGGTATTGTTGTTAGTTACATTTGAAGCAGAATTTTATGGCTACGTCTTTTTTCCTCTGAGATATGAAGGGAAATGTTAAAAAGCCTTAAAGAACTTTTGGACCCCTTACTCCCGTTTGAGTGCTAATTCTAAAAAAAATCCTGAAAATGATACTTAGGTATTGCTGTTAGTTGCATTTTATAGCACAAATTTTATATTTGTGTCTTTTTCCCTTTGAGATATGAAGGAAAATATAAAAAGAACGTTAAAGAACGTTTTTGTCCTTACGCCCGTTTGGGTGGGAATTCTTAGAAACCATAAAATTGATTTTTAAGTATTTGTGTTACTTATATTTTAAAGCAAGAATTATAGGGGTATGTCTTTTTTCCTCTCAGATATGAAGGGAAATGTGAATAGAACATTAAAGAACGTTTTGGCATCTTACGCCGGTTTGGGTGTGAATTCCAAAAAACCCTGAAATTGATTTTCAGGTATTTGTGTTAGTTATATTTTAGAGTAAGAATTTTACGGCTGTCTCCTTTTTCCTCTGAGATATAAAGGAAATCTGAAAAGATCGTTAAAGAACGTTTTAGCCCCCTACGTCCGTTCGGATGCGAATTCTAAACTACGGTTACCACATAAATACAAAAAATCGTCGTGGTAACTGTATATGTTTAATTATTGCCATCTTGGGGAGAGTCGGGACGTCAAAGTAGCAATCGACCCAAAACGACAATGCGGATTGTGTTGCATGGATCGTGATGCATATTCCAAATGGTATTTGAAACGGTGAAATACAACTGGAATATACTTTCCGGAAATCATAAAATAGTTTTAGAAGGCGATTTTAAGATAAATTTCGATTCCAACGATGTGTTTTATGGAATAAGGAACACATCGTTGTTATGGCACATCTATTCTAATGCATTTTTCAAACAGTATTTATAATGGCCAAGTGTTATTAGAATATTCCGGGTGTCCAGAAAAGGACTCCCTGATTTCAAAATTAAATATCTCGAAAACAAAGATCGATAGAGGAATGCAGTAAACGGTATGTTTATTGTGAAAGCTGTAAGAATTTTATATAGCAGTTTGAAATAATAGTTACAAAAGCTGCTAACAGATGGCGCTGTAATCGCCATACGTAATGCCTAGTATAAATAGTGATCCGAAACCCAGAGCGATCAGTTCCACTATTGAATCGTGAAAGGAGGTTAGCGTACCGAAGGAAGAGATTAAAACCATGTAATCCATTGAACAACGCGTTTTTCTGGTGCTAGAGTACCGCAGGTTAAAAGAGAGTCCTACGGCAACTAGGTGCAGTTTTCAAGCACGATTTAATGTTCCAAAAGGACCCGATGCGAAAACCATTCGTACGCTCTTCGCCAAATTTCAACGAACAGGCAGCGTAACTGGTGATCTAGTGGGGAATGTTGGCCGCAAGCAAACTGCAGTTACGCCTGCAAATGTCGCCACAGTTTCTGGAATTATTCAGCAAAATCCAATGTCATCCGTCCGTAGAATCGCATCTGAGACTGGTTTGAAGCGTTCCAGCACGCATAAAATACTGAGAAAGAGCCTACACAGGGCCTAAAGAGCTGTACAGCGTACAGCGCTATGTGTTAGCAGCTTTTGTAACTATTATTTCAAACTGCTGTATAAAATTCTTACAGCTTTCACAATAAACATAGCGTTTACTGAATTCCTCTATCGATCTTTGTTTTCGAGATATTTAATTTTGAAATCAGGGAGTCCTTTTCTGGACACCCAGTTCTTGAAGACTGCTAAACAGTTTTAGTAGGTAATTTCAAAACAGATTTCAACTTTTAAAATTGTTTTATGGAACAAGAAAGACAAACAGGCACGCTCATGGATTATGATGCTCATTCCAGTGTTTAAGATTATTAACGCTTTGAAGACGGGCGGTCGATTTTTCAACCAAGCAGTAGAACACCTTAAAGGACGGACTTGGTTCATATTTCGACCAACTAATGCTTTCCCCCTCTGTAATTGTTCACCTGTACTGGACCGGCGGGGAGAGATGTCAACATCCATCCATCAATTCAGTTGCACCCCAGTTCCTGAAAAGGAGAATATACGCGTAAAGGTAATCCCCTTGTTCAAGAAGTTCGTTTTACTTCGGGGGCGGGAAAGAGTAATCCATCAATGATTGTTGCACAAATAGCAGCTTCAGCTAAGAGTCACTGAAATGGGGGAAAGCATTTTTCAGATGCTCCCGCCCTTCTGAAACAGCACGGCCAAAATTTCCCCGCCGGGAAAAGGTTAATATTTTTATTGTTATTGATAAGTCGTCAAAATATAGAATATTCTAAAACTTCCTGTACTAACGAAGTATGGATATCATTTGGATATTTATTGAGCTATACAAGTCTGCATCTTTCATACGATTTACGTTCAAAATACATTACATGGAGAGGAATTCACTTATTGCGTTATAAAGTCATTTCACTACAAAGAACGAAACAGCGCAGATATTTATTCTTGCATAACTTGAGCGAAGGAAAGAACCAAACAATAAAAACTAAAGAATTGATGCAAAGATAAGCAGACATTAAAATTCAATATTTTTTAACCCATTAACCCAAATTTTCTCCTGTTATGCTCAATCTAGAGATTCCTATATCTATGGTCCAAAGTGAGTTAACGGTAAAATGATACTACAGGTACGGAAAGATGTCCCAAAATGATCCTAGCTGGCAAAATGATCAGCATATTTTTTTAGATACAGGCTGCTCCATCTACCAGGTAACACATAAACTAGTTGTGACAAGTCAAGAAGAAGCAATGGCGGTATTTAAACCATCGGTGTATTATTTGTCTGAGTAGAAGAATTCTTCAAAAATCTTTTTTTTAATCATATATCTTATAAGGTAAGCAGAAACTTTCCTATTTATTTAAAAATACAGTCTTTAATGTGCAGAAACATGACTTGACTTACGGTATAGAGTACGCTTTTTGATGGAATTTACACTTGCTAAGTTTGTTATATTTCTCCAGTAATTCGTTCCGGTAATAGGACCTTTCCAGTAATATGACCGAAAGTGGGCAGCCATATTGCCGGGTAAAACGATCTCTTGACTGAAGGAACTCCAGTACCGGGTCCAAGGCGCCATGGCAGCCCTTCAATCGATCTCAAAACGCGTGACTTCTCATTACATTATTTAATTTATTTCTGCGTTTATTGTAGGCCATAATTTTTACTTCCTTGTACGTATAAGGAAGTAATGTGATCCCGAAAAATTTTGCGGGCCAAATTTCGACAAAAAAAAAACGATTTTGACTACCTCTAAATTTAATTTAAAGACTTTTTTCGATGCATCTCATCGTAGGCTAGCATGCACGATCACATAAACGCGTCTGCAACTCATTTTGACCAGCGGCGAGTCTATTGTGGTCAGTTTTTCCATGCCGTCTGTACGTACGTACGTACGTATGTAACTCGCATATCTCAAAAACTATTGGTCGTAGAATGTTGAGATTTGATATTTAGGATTGTTCTATGATCTAGTTGTGCACCTCCCCTTTTGGTCGCAATCGAATGTATAGTTTATGTACAGAACCGCCCAAAATATTCGAAATACATTACGCTCTATGGGCCGAAATTCATTAAACTCGCCTAACTCAAAAACTATTAAGCGTAGAATGTCGAAACTTCATATTTTGGATAGTTGTAACATCTAGTTGTGCACTTCCCCTTTTGGTTCCATTCGACTGGATAGTTTATCTACAGGACCGCCCAAAACATTCGAAATACATTACGCTCAATGGGCCGAAATTCATTAAACTCTCATATCTCAAAAACTATTAGGCGTAGAATGTTGAAACTTTATATTTAGGATTGTTGTAACATCTAGTTGTGCACCTCCCCTTTCGGTTCCATTCGAGTGGATAGTTTATCTACAGAACCGCCCAAAAGATTCGAAATACATTACGTTCTATGGGCCGAAATTCATCAAAGCGTTTTTTAGAGGTATTGGGCTATTTCAAACGATTCAGAAGTGATATGTGCTGTAAAGAGTTAGAAAATGAATTTCTCCATTAAAAAAAGGGTCTTTATCATTTACAGTTCTGCTACAGGAACACTCAAAAGATTTCCAATACATTACGGTCAATGGCAATTTTAGGGGCATTCATCGATTTCAAGCACAATGCCGTCCTACCACATAAGTTAGGTAATGGTCCGACCACGGTCACGTGCCTCCCTCAAGAACTATGCCAAAAGTCGCCAAGCTTGGCGACTTTTGGTGTACGTGTGTGCATATTTAACTCTCAAATCCCAAAAACTATTATGAAATTTCATATATAAGATTGTTGTAACATCTAGTTGTGCATCTCGATTTTTGGTTCCAATCTACTGGAGAGTTTATTTACAGGACCACCGCAAAGAATTTCAGTACTTTAATGTCTATGGACATCTTCAATATAATACAATTGCAGACAGTCATTGTTTGTTACATGCCCAAAATCTCGCCGTCTGTCCTCGACCGTGGCGAGTTTTGCCGAAATATCGCCAAATTTGGCGATAGTCAGTCATTTGGCCCATGCCCAAAGTATCGCCATTTGTCATCGTTCTTGGCGAGTTTTGGCGAAATATCGCCAATTTTGGCGATAATCTGTCATTGTTGGTTTATGCTTAAAATCTCGCCAAATGTCGTCGACATTGAAGAGTTTCGCCGAAATATCGCCAAATTTGGCGCCAAAAATTATTTCGTATTTTGTATAACTCTAAAACTTTAACCCGTAGAATTTTGAACTTTTGTATTTAGAACTATATTATATGTAATATCTAACTGTTTTCAATATCTTTTTTGACAGAAATCGACTGGGAATTTATTTATAGGGTGAGCCAAATGACTTTAAATACATTAAGGTGTATGGATGCATTCAATTCATTGAAAGTCTGTGGTCAATGACTACTTTGGCTATCCCCAAAATCTCGCAAACTATCTAAAGTTTGTCGGCTTTTGGTGAAATATCACCAAATAAAGTGTCAGAAGGAAATCTTTCAAACTGAACTCAGCTTGGCGATATCGAAATATTTGGCTAGAAATCGCTAAACCTTACTATTATTGATATTTTATCTGTTTCAAACAAATAAGTTTAGAGGAAGTGCGTAGAAAACATTTTTGATTTAATAGACGTGCAAGGAAGTCATGTGTTGGACACATCAGATTTTTTAATTAAAATTTTAAAATATTCCACTTTATTGCTTGTGACGCTTTTTTATTTTAAAATTTTCATAAGATAAATCATGTATACTATATGATTTTAAAATTTATTTTTTTCACTATGTGTAGTCGCAATTATTTTTATATCTTTTATTTTGCCGATAAGAAACAATTTAAAATTATTTTCATATGAAGGATCATTTTGCCCTTGGGTTGAGGATAAAATAATCCTTTAGGCACTTTTTAAAAATTAACATAACTTGAGCGAAGGAAAGAACCAAACAATAAAAACTAAAGAATTGATGCAAAGATAAGCAGACATTAAAATTTAGTATTTCTATTTTTTTCATTTCTCATTGTGCATCATAATCTATTCTGAATCAAGGTAGCGTCGGGTATCTCTCTATTCTAAAAAAAAGTAAAGGCCGCTGGCGCTGTCAAAGCTTGTGGACCTATCTCCTCCTAAACCGTAGGGATTTGAGTCTCGACTAAGGTGCCCACAGATTCGAAAAATTCCGAGGGACCTGCTAAGCTGATTTAAATTTCGAAAATCGAATTATTTTAGAAGATATTAATAAAATACTGAAAAAATAAACAGAATGGTTGCCAGATTTGCCATAAAATCATTCATTCCTTTGCAACAAAGCGTTTCCAAGTATCTAGAATCGCGTGAAATTTACAAACATGAGTTAGAATTACGCCCATTTTACGCCAAAATAAAAACTATATGACATAAGTAACTCAAAATGTGTTACACAAAGTTGACAATTTTCAAATAGTAAGTTCGCTTAGACAACAGGAGTTTAGAATTAGCGATTATTCGTTTTTCCAAAACAGAATAACTAATATCTTGAAAATGAAAAATAATTAAAATGCGGATTATTTTAAAGCCGGTTCTCGTCCAGCTGGATTATTTGCTACCAGTAGAAATATTTGGCGGCGTTAACTATGCCATTATAGCAGTTATAGTACACTTTGAATATTTGATAGCACGAAGAGATGGTATAATTCGTGGTGTTAAGTACGCCAATCTGCAAACGATTATGTAAATGAAAATATGGAGAACGGTTTTCCGGTAACCTTAAATGAACAGTAAATATAGGTTGTGAGAATGTGTAAATCGCCAAATAATGAAAAGTCGCCATTGGTGGCAGGCTATTCTATCTGTTCCCTAGCTTTTATTAACTTTACATGTAAGCAATTCGCCAAATAATGAAAAATCGCCATGGGTGGCAAATTCACAACTTGTCCAATAGGTTTTATATTATTAAAAATACAGCTGAAACGGATGTTCTGATTTTATTACGCTTTAGCTCCTAATTAATATAACTTTTGAATGGCAACATTAAATATCATTGTGTTTCTGAGGAGTGCAAATAATTTTTCCAGCGATTATAAGCGGAGTCCGCAATCCAGGTGGAGTATAGCTCAGGACCCGTACAACACGGATTCCCATAACAAAATATCTTCCGTGTTATGAGGGGTAGGGGGTCTACTGTAGTGTGAAGTTTAAATTTTTATGTACCAATGAAGATGCAAGAACCAAGCAATGTGTAGCTCAGTAACATTCTATCTGATCCAATCTTAGGGTTTTGTGTGTTGAAATTATGTCTTTTTTACGAATAAGCCTGATTAGGGGCCGAATGCCTCATACGAAAAGCGAGCGTAGCGAGTCTTGGGGCCTTGGCCCCTAGTAACTGGAAACAAACCAGGCACAAAAATGGCGGCTTGCGCCATCCAGTAGCCTTAGTATCGTATCGCGGGTGGATTTAAGCGTAAATATTTAAAATTTATTTAGGAACGGGGTTCATTCTAGAATCATCCGGTGAATAAGTGAGAAAAGCTAACATGACTCTGAATTGGCTTGGTGAATCATAACTTCCGTTATCTTTTATGTTGGTCTATCAAGATATCGAATAGATATTTATTTTGCTTCATGCTGCAGCGGTTGGTTATCGTAAAGGTTACATTATTAAAATTACATGTCTACTGTAATGTTTTCATTGGTTGTTCGATTACCAATTACATGTCAACTGTATGTTCTCATGGGTTGTCCAGTTACCAATTTTAAGTCAACTGTAGTGTTTTCATTGGTTGTTCGATTACCAATTACATGTCGTCTGTAATGTTTTCATCGGTTGTCCGATAACCAATTACATGGCAACTGTAATGTTTTCATCGGTTGTCCGATTACTAATTAACTAACAGCTATAATAATATCATCCCTCTTGATATACGTCTAATTCGATCCTTGACCGAGTTCGTTTACTCAAAATACTCCTATCTCGGAATCACTCCCCCGCCAGTAAGAAATTCCCAAAATGAATGAACGTCATCTGGTAAGATTTTGTAATTAAAAAAAAATGTGCATGGAATAACCATTTAATTTTTATTTAAAAAAAAAGAGATTCTTTCGCTCACATTTTAAAATATATTTCTCTGATGATTGGGAAAAACTTTAAAGGGTGTTAGGGGACAATACATGGAATTAGAAACAAGTAGCAATGTGAGATCAAAAACATGGTTTTCACTTACCGTCTAATTATTACCGTCGGTACAGTGCTTAAGGGATTGTGTAATTTCTTAACTACGACTCATAAACATTGGACTTACTGTCTCCAGAAACTCCGTCTATTAAATTAAAGGAATTTTTTGAATCATCAATTTTAGTCACGTGTTTTAAGCGAAAGATACATTAGTTTTCGAAGAACAATAGTCGAAAAGTTCATCGTTACTTCAGTACTTGTTCCAAAGTGATTATTAACAGTACAAAATGGCATTTCTGACTCCGTAATTCTGTGTCTTTCTGAATTCTTATTATGTGGTATACTCTCCCCCCCCCACCTCTTAGTCACTACCGTTATGGGACACCTTATAAATACTGACCATGCCGATGTACGTACTAAATATTTAAAGAATAAAATCCTTCTGACTAACAATAATTTTGCCCCCACTCGTACCTAGAAATTCCGACGGTAAATAATATGTTGTAGTGCGTAAGTGATAAATTTGCTACCGTATTCAGTGTACTAGAATTTTTAAACAAAACTTATTGCCATATTCAACACTAACTTTAGTCACATGACGCGTACAGCAAACGCTTCCTACATAGGACTGTGACATCACCAAGTTTTGACGTCATTAAAGTTTTATTTTCACAAGGTAAAACTGTTTAAAATTTCTGGTGACTGCCATAAATATTAGTAAATATCTTAAATTAAAGATAATTATAATACCTTTCTATTATAAAATAATTCATTGTGATCTATTTTCTTATCATATTACGTAATTATTAATGGTTAAAAATTCCTATTTGTCGTAAAATTAAATTTTCTATTTCAAATTATTAAATTGTTGTTGTGCGTGAGTAAATCGCAAGAAGTAATTTTACTTCGTGACAATAAAAATATTACATGCAAGCTAAGTAATTACATCACAGTTTCGATCCTTTGGTTTTGTGTTTATAGTATGTGCTGTATTGCATGAAAAACGAAGGACGAGCTATACTCGTCAATTCGTCATTTTTCCGAAAAGGGTTAACTTTTCTGAGCCTAAAGAAAACCTTGAATCTTGGTACCCGATGATTCTAAACAGACGTTAAATGAAGTGATTATCCCTTAACACGTTCGCTGCCGATCATGAGATATCGCGTGACAGTCACGAGTGCAAGCTAAATTTTTTAGTTCAGTTTTGGGAACAACCGATTAATTTTTCAAAAACATGCAGTTTGAAAGAAACGCAGCTAGCTGTGCAGCTGCTGGTTTTTTGACGCAGGTAGCTGTGCGCCACAGCCAGCTGCGTCAAAAAAGGGTCTCTAGATCTGTGGCACACGATAAACGTTTCGATCGTCCGCCATCTTGCTGGTAGTTAAGTCGAGCGATGGCAACGGATGCCCTTTTTTCAGCATTGAGCTGTATGATTAGTTCTCAAATTCTACATATATCAATGTATTTAAATCGCTTTCTCCAGTTCTCAGCAAATGCCAGTGCTGTTAAAAATAATTCTGTCAATCGACAATTTTTACGGGAAATTGTGTACTAAAAGGTAAAGGATTCTCGTGTAACTAACTATGCCACCCTCAAGTACTTTTATAGAAATCAAATTGATTCTTCGCGACTGACAAGAGTCAAAATGTCAGAGTTTTGTGTCCTCACGGTGAGGACACCGCGCGTTAAAGGATTAAAAGTGCAAGCAAATTCCAATCAATCGACCGCAAACCCAAGAAAACATTACTGTGGGGGGGGGGGGTTGTAATAACTACAAAGCAATAGCTTTTTATTACCACCGTTCACTGGCTCAGAAAAGGCACAGGGCAGAACCTTTTGTTTTCTGTAAAAGCGAAGCTAATGCGCGGGGAGAAATTACATAGAAACGAAAATGGGCGAGCTGTAAACACACCTTAGCTTTTGTTTTTTTTTTAAATACAGGTACGTAAATTAGATGGAAGAAAGGTACTGGGTTTTTATAGGGAACGGGTTTCGGGTTGTGTAATTATTGTGCAGGCTCAAGAGAAAAGGGAAAAACAGAAATGATATATGACGATTGGGTGTCGGAAATGTTGTTAAACACAACACGGAAGTCCTGTTTTTCGGTATCGGGAGTAATTACATTGGATGGGTTTGTTTTAACGACGTTGGCGTGACTGTATTGTACTTTTGACGGGGATATATATATCAGCTGCTACCCGCGACTTCGTCCGCGTCGGCTTTAGAATTAGCTCCCGAGAGAAATGTAGCATGTGTGAATAACAAATATTGTTGCGACAAAAGAAACTGCATTTAAATATTATTTGCTTTTTACTTGTTTCAAATGAAGTATAATGCATGTTAGTATACTTCATTTAAAATAAGAGAATATGCAGAGTTACTAAATTTAGATTTTTTTCAGGCATTTGGTGAATAGAGACAGTTATGGCAGTATTTGCGAACTGTTTTGTAAAAGAAATATTTTTGCTATATGCATGAATTTTAGTCTATGTTAATCAGGAATAGAACAGCTTTCTATTAGTGAAAAAGTTTTAGAATCGGTTCTGTAGTTACAGAGATACCCAGAGAGCGTAATGTATTAGAATTATTTTGATTGTTCCTGTAAAGGAACTATTTACGCTACATGCATGAATTTTAGCCTATAATAATCAACAATAGTGTAGCTTACTATCAGTAAAAAAAGTTTAGGAATCGGTTCAGTACTTACAGAGATGCACATAGAGCGTAATGTAATTCTTATTAGCATCCATGTAAAAGAACTATCTGTGATATGCATATAACTCTTAGGATGCCAACAGTGTCTAAGAAGTTCTGCTCTCAAAACTGCAAGGTGGGAGATGCCAGGTTCAAACCCCGATCGCGCCTGTCGACCTAGCCACTCCCAGTTTTCCGTGGTTTTCTAACAAACCTCGCGTAAATACGGGCTAGGATCCCTTAGAAAGTCCCCCACAGAGGATTTCGCCACATAGGTCTAGGACCCTAGTGCGAGGAATTCGCCATATAGCACCACCTCCTAGATATAGAAGGCCTGAGAACAGAAGCTTTTACGTCATTACTAAGTCTTCTAAGATGACGTCATCAAAGTTTTTAGTTCATAAAGTAAAAGTATTTAAAATTTCCGGTGGTTGATACAAATTTTCGAAAATATTTTAAGTTGAAGATAAAAATTAAAATACCTTTCTGATAAAAAAAGTTATTTATTATGATCTATTTCTATATCATATTATATAATTAGCGATAGTTAAAATTTCCTGTTTGTCGTAAAATTAAATTTTCTATTTTAAATCATTAAAAAGTTTTATGCGTTAGTAAATTCACCACAAACTTTGAATAGTTTTACTTTGTGAAAATAAATGTGTGATGACGTCATTTTAGTGGACCTACTGATGACGTAAAAGTTTCTGTTCTCAGGTCTTCTATATTTAGGAGGTGGTACATATAGGCCTAGGACCCTAGTGCAGCCAATCGGTCTTAATCCAAAAACAAACAAACAATAATACTCAGGAATAATGTAACTTTCAATCAGTGAAAAAGTTTTAGAATAGGTTTAGTAGCTACAAAATTTCTATAGAGCGCAATGCATTAGAATTATTACTGGGAATTAAAAGAAATATTTATCCTATATGCTTGAAAGGCTGCCTGTATATTAATCCAGGGCATAAGCTATTTTCATTATCCGTTCAACCATTTTTGTGTGATTCAGTCAAAAACATCCAAACACACAAACGTACACATTTATATTATTGGTAGGATTACGTATTATCCCGGCGGTCATTCCTGCCAAACTGTTTTATCGTCAAATGAGTTGCCAAACTGTTGCCAATCGTATTCAAAAGCATGAATAATTTCATGTGCCTGGCATTTATTTCGGCAAAAAATCGCTTGTCTTGGCGGACCGCCGGGATAATACGTAAGTGCCCTTTTCTTTACTTATGCTTTTTAATTTGGCGTAAAATCAACATAATTTCCATACCAATTCATGTTTTTCAAATGCATGAGCTTTTGCAAATATAATTTCTGCTTTATTTCAAAAGACTAAATCATTTTGTGCGGGCGATAAAACGGTTTTTAATTAATAGGTAGAAAAGTAATTAAAATGTCAAAATTCTGAGCCTCAGGTGCACTTTACCGAAGTTATGGGCTCAGTCATGCTCAAATTTTCAAAGCTCTGCTTTCTGTAGATTTGTCTGGAGAACATTCATTTTTATTATTATAGATAGATAGATTTGACAAAAAACTGGCTTAATTTCCGTGCTATTTAATGTTTTTCAGATGCAAGCGCTTCTTTGTTGAAGTAATATAGCATTCTTGTTACCAGTGGTGGATTATTGCAAGTTTGTCGGTGGGGGGCGGTTAGTTAGAAGATTGACATATGCATCCATTTTATGGAAGTAAAATAGGATCTTTTACATTAATTTCTTTCTTCTCGGGGGGGGGGGGCGGTCGCCCCCTCCGCCCTTGCTTGTTACCTCAAAACATGAATCATTTGATACGGGCGAAACTCGCCAAGCATGGCAACGTAAAATCGGTTTTTAATTAATAATTAAAAAAGTAATTAAAAATCTAAAATTCTAAGTAGCCTATAACCATCTACATTGTCCCATCTATATCTAAACCAAAATGCACCCTAATCGATTCAGCGGTTTAGGCGTGAAAGGGTCATAAATAAACAAACAAACAAACTCACTTTGGCATTTATAATATTAGTTAGGATATATATGTATATATAATTCTTTTGTTAGAGTATTCCAGTGTATACTCATAAAAAAATCTGGAGTGAGCCTCCACTCGACTTTCTGAAGACTCTATCTTTAGCAGCGTTTAAATAAACTTCATTCATTTCAATCCGTTCAGACGCTAGTGCACTTCAAATAATTTTAGTCTATAGGCCACAACATATAAGAATAGTTTTTTGAGTCCCGTAAAAAAACTATAAGCCCTACACTCACCAAAATCTATACGCGTTGTGTGACGGTGATCTATAATATAAATACCCAATTTGAACTTATTTGAATAAATCATTTAAACACTAGTAGGCTGTCAGGGTAATGTAAATACTCAATTTGCACTCAATCGAATGCACCGTTTAGACGCTAGCGCACTTTCAAGAATTTCAGTCCCTAGGCAATGGAATGTAAAAAAAATCTTTTTCATAGCCCAGTATAAAAATATAAATATTATGCAATCAAAATCAATACCGATCACGTTAAGATGGTCTTTAATGTATATATACTAAATTTGAGCTCAATCGAATGCACCATTTAGAGACGCTATACTCGGGGCAAACCTTACCTGATAATAGAGGAGATGGCTAGAGGAGCCTACTACTTTCCGGATGTATCACTCCGACACTCGTTTCTCTTTCCAATTATTTGGCTGTCAATATCACAAAGCAACCCAATCGCAAGGTGAATCTGCATTTCTGATTCCCGCCAGCACGAAAGAGGTCTATCATTGGTCAAGCGTCTGGGAAGGCGTTACATCTAATTTCTGACTTAATTTTGTAATCCTTTTCATTATTGAATTCAAATAAGACAAATATGCAATTATTTTATAACATACACTTTATTTTAGCACTTAATAGTTGATAAATGTCTTAGTTCTGTAAAAAGCAGGGCAAACGGAAAGAACTATTTGAAAATGACGGAATCACACGGTCTGCAGCATTCTCTCCATTATCAGGTTAGGTGTGCCCGAGTATAGTGCACTTTCAAAAATTTCTATCCACAGACCGTAATGACGTAAAACAGAAATGAACTTTTCTGTTGAACTTGTCTAACTTTTTTTTTGCAACCTTGTACAAACTATAAGTGCTATAATTTATAAATCGTATTCACACCAATATCAATACCGGTCGTGCGGCGTTGGTCTGTTATATACGTACCAAATTTGAGCTCAATCGAATGCACCGTTTAAGAGCTATCGTGTTCACTCACATACACACAAACGCCCATACACACACACATACATGCATACATACATCTCGTAAAAACAGAATGAATGAATTCAGGAGACCTCAAAACGAGCCAATACCTCAAAATCTCAAAGACACATTTTTATATGATTACAATACTTGTTATCTGAATAAGTACACGGAACACGGTAGATGGCTGAAGTGAGAAGGTCCCGGTTCGGGCTGTCGCACGGCTGTCGATCTAACGGTCTGAAGCTTTGGGAAATTTTCTCCAGATGTAACGTGAATGCGTGTTAGAATCAGAGCCTGTTTATCGGCAGGGCAACCGGGGCACTTGCCCTGGGTCCACCCATTTCAAGGGCTCAAAATTTTTGTACTTTTCAACATCTCCCCTCTCCGTGGTTTTGTTCGACTTTTCTTTGCCCCTTGTGGCAACATCTTGCTTGTTTTTCTCTTTTCAGTTCCCTGTGTTCTTTACGTCGAAGGGCTTGGACTGAAGAAGTTCAAAACAATTTTTGAACGAAACGCGTATCCTCTTTCCTTTTACTTCTTATGTGTGTTTTTTACAAAGTTTTTTAATTACTTTATCGTTTAACACCAGTATTTTGAGTGTTTTTTCTACAGATTGTTATTATTAATTCATAAAAAATTTTGTACAAAATTAGGATTGTCATTATCTTGAGTCGTAAGCTAATTCTCTGACATTTTACTGTACTAAGGGTCCTCTAAAACCCATGAGCATTCGATCAAAATCCGTGAGCCAGTGTTTGAGCCTCTTTTTGCAAATTTTACTATAAGAAAGTCTCATCAGTTTTAAGATACGTAATGTAAGTTTTTCGATTCTTTTCATTTATATTTTAAAGGAGTTTAGAATAGAAGTGTACGTATATGTAGTATGTGTTTAGATATTCATCATTTGTGAAAATAAATTTTATCCATGTATGCAAAAATCATTTAATATTCTTTACTGCAATGTATGCATATATTTAGTATCTAAACTTGATATATATTTCTGCGGATAAATATGTTCCCAAAACAACTTAAATGCGGACTATGTAATTTCTCGTAAATGCAAAGGCCCAAAAATTTGTTTTTGCCCAGGGCCCAATATCGCGATGATCGGGCCCTGGTTAGAATCACTTAAAAAGTGCTCCACCCAAGGCACCCCCCCCTAGGCAGATGTCCTTGTGTAGGCTTGTAAGAACTGTGTGTCTGCCCGTCCATTCAACTCTGTACCCTAAAATCATCTTCCAGCAGGATGATGCCCCGCCTCACAGGGCCTTATTCCTTAGAGATGCTTATTTGGATGAAACATTTCGAGATATCTGGATTTTCAGAGGAGGACTCATTTCCTGGTCTGCAAGGGGCGAGTTCGATAATTCGACCACAGCGTTCGAAAAGGCATAGCGTTGGGCGGAGCCCTAAAAATAGCCGCGTTCTAAGACGCTTTTCGGTCATGCAGTGATTGTCTGCTCAGCTCAGCTTGACCAGAGCACAACCACAATGACAATGCTAACGAGGTGGGTTATTAGAGAAGTGTTGGCAATGTTTATTTGTTTTCTTGGCTTGGCATCGGATGTGGTGAGGATGACCGAAGCACAGGTGCATAACCAGCCGGTGAATTATCGATTGAACAAGTCCAAGGTCTCTCAATTTCCCCCCCCCCTCCTTGGAGGCTCTGTATCACACCAACAATTACACCCGTTGATGAGGATATCTTATGCCGAACATGGTAGGAACTAAAACATCGCTTAGATTTTCTGCATGCTAAAGATGTTGAACTCTGCTAAACTGCTATCAAAACTTTAGGTGGGGATGAATATTATGTTGCAAGCTGCACCTTTCTGTCTATTACCATTTTTGAAAAAACAGGGGGGGGAGGTCGTAAAAAGAAACTTATTCCGATATATGAACCTCTAGCGGACGTTTCATTCAACCAATCGAGACGAGATTTCGGATACAGAAATTTAGCGGTGAGCTCGTAGTTCTGTGAGCGGCAACAAAGTGGTCCTCACGGTTGGGATTATAGGTGCAGAATAGCGAAATTATCGAATGGCATCGCCCATTTTTTCTTGTCGGCAAAAGCTGAGAGCACGCGAAAATTCTAGAGAGCGTTGGAACGGTACTTGCATTACAAAAAACGGACGCGTTATGGATGCACAAATAAAAACAGCTACTAAAAACCACCAATAAAAACACGATCGAGGCATACGGAGGAAATTCAGATATAACAGAGGCAAGACGCCAATCACAGAATGACGTTCGCCAGATATTTAGCGTAAAAGAAAATAATAAACAACAGGGTGGGAATGTTTGGTTCTACGAATGAGAACTTACACATGCCGACTCAGTGACTCTGGCAGCAAAAGTTCAGATGTTCTTTGTGCGTGCAAAACATGCCCGTTTTTAGTGATACATGTTTCGTTTCAATGCTGCCTAGCGTTTGTCATGGACTGAATGTTTTGTGACGGGAAAAAATGGGCGTCGTTATTCGAAAATTTTGAATTTTTGTACTTATAACCGTAACTACGAGCGCCACTTCGTTTCCGTTCAAATAATTCTGAGATCATACCTATCTGAATATAAAGGACTTATTACACGGGCCTAATTTCTAGCAGTTAGGTTGCCGCAATCAGTTGCGGCAATTCGCACCAACAAGACGACGAGTCCAGATGAGCATGCAGGATCATAGAGAAGGAATATAGGTGGAGAGAGCAATTGTAACCCTAAACTGAAGCGTGCACACGAGTCACGTGACTTGTGGTCAAGCGGGGTGGAATTTCTCCATTTCCTTTGCTGTTCTCCATAGCTTTGTGTGAGGTCGATGGTTCTAATCCAAAAAAAGGGTGCATGTTTAAAACGTTGTATTTAACGCTGTTTAAAACGTTGTATTTCTCTGCATATAGATGCAATGAAAAATTCTTGAAAGGAGGACAACTGGCATTTCATAGGAAAGCTATGTTTTGCAATTTTAGCCGTTTAAAATGTATGAATGTTCTTTAAAACACTAGATTGACAATTTGGCGATTATATTAACTCGCCAAGTATTGCAGATCTCAAAGTCACGTAAATTAACTTTTAATTTCAAATTAAAATTAAAAATCAGATCAAAATAAAATTTACTCTTTATTTTCTCAGTGAATATAACAGGTTATTGTTTTAGAATGTCTATTGGCGCTGTAGTGCCTCACTCATGTTTCTTTCTTAAACATTCTATTTTTTCAAAATGTCCTTATTGTTAAGGTAATTTCTTCAGACAATTAGTAGCAAATTGAACTTTTTAAGCTGATCCACTGAAGCTATATTCCTCTGTTTTTGGACAACGAATATCACATATCATGGGGGGAGGGTAAAATACCATTTCATTATGTTAACAGAAACATGAAATTCAATTAACGAATTCACTATATATGTGTATATAAATGCAAAGGATATTGCTAAAAAATCAGCTGTTTAAAACGTTCATATTAACTCTAGTAACAATATGGTTTAAAATACTAGATCGCACCCCGCCTCCCGAAATGGAAACCTATATGCGCTACTGAATACAAACTTTGAATTTTAAATTGCTTAATATTCTTCTTAATATTCTGAAAAAAAAAAGGTTGTCGATGTATGCATTATTTTAATCTGCATAAATAAGTTTCTAGTCTTTTTTGCGTGACTAGCATTAAAAAAAAAGAGTTTTATTGAAATTTCGGAACTTTTGTTAAAAATAAAAATTGCTATTTTGATAACATAACAATTGTGAAAAAAGTAGTGTCTTGTAATACGAAATGCAAAGCGACGCTGTATCCTACAATTTTTTTTCATCAAGAATTACTTTTTTTAAAAGCTTTCCTAAAGATCTAGAGAGAAGACTTCTTTGGGAAACACAGTTAGAAAGAGAAGGATTTAAAGCTTTAGATTATTCGAAGCTACGTTCAAAGCATTTTACAGAACATTGCTTTGAGAAAGCAAAATTTGGAGGAATGTGGTTAAAGAAGGATGCAATACCAACCATCTTACATTTTCCTCATCATCTCCAACGAAAAAATATTCTTATCAAGCTTGATAATGTACATTACTAGATTAACTCATTTGATAATGTACATTACTAGATTTTATTACAATGTTTCATAACAAAATCAAAATAATACAAAAAATACAACAAAATAAAATGTTTCAAAAGCCAAAACTTCAAAGTAATTCTGCAAAACAAAATTTAAGACTAAATAATTTCAAAATAACCAGAGAGGGAGAAAATAAATAGTGCTGCAAAAACCATTTCCCCCCATTCCCTTTCTAGAAAAATAAAATGCTTGAGTTTGCAAACCAAAGAGCGATAAGCAGCCAAATCCGCTTCTTCTTCTTCTCCTACAATGCTCTTATCTTAGCTTCAACTTTCCCGGCAAAATAGAATAGGAGGCTCCCTCCACCTATATCCCTTCTCTATGTGCAGGATTGCCACAATAAACAAATCGGCGCTGAGCACCCACAATTTCTGTGGGTGCTCACAAACGCCAGAGATTCGCCATCTTACTTTGTGACGTAGAAATGGGAAACATTATGATTGGGTAGTATTTCAGCAACCAGCAACATTTTCGCCTCTGAACGAAAAAGTAGGAGTTGACCGTTCCCCAGGTAACTCATTGAAATTTCCAAGAAATAGGTTTGCCGCAACCATTTGAGGCAACCGAATTGCTGGCAATTATGACAGTGTAATAATTCCTTACTTATATTCAAAATCTCATCTCGATCGGTTGAACAGAACAGACTCTACAGGTCCATATATAGGGATAGATTTTTAAAGGTCACCCTGTATACGTGATCAAAGTTGCAAAGATGATTTTGTAACACCCTGTACACTTATTAAATTTCATCATTCGTTAACGCTTTAACGCGCGGTGTCTTTACCGTGAGAACATAAAATTCTGATGTTTTGATTGTCATGAGTCACGAAGAATAAATTTGATTTCTATAAAAATACTTAAGCGTGTCATAGTTACACGAGAATCCTTTACTTTTTAAGTACATTAATTTCCCGTAAAAATTGTCAGGATTATTTGTAAAATTCTCTGGATTATTTTTAACAGCACCGGCATCTGCTGAAAATTGGAAGAATACGATGGAAATGCATTGATACAGAACAACTGGATACACTACTCCCGAAAAAAGTGACAGCCGCTGCCATCGCTTGATTTAACTACCAGAAACATGGATCTAGAGACCATCGCGTGCCATAGATCTGCGGCAAGCGATGAACGATTCGATCGACCTCCAACTTGCTGGTGGCACAGCCACTCTGTGCCAGAAAATGGTCTCTAGATCTGTGGCACGCGATGAACAATTCGATCGACCATCATATTGCTGGTAGTCAAATCGAGCGATGGCAACGACTGCCACTTTCTTCGGCATTGGGAAACGGTTGCAGATCAAAGGGTTAAGTAACGAATGAGTATCATTTTACTCTGATCTGTGCACACCGTTAAAATGGTTTGCAACCAAACCGTTCTTGCATCACGCAGCTAACTAGATTTATCGTGTCTCTTTAAAGGCTTTATAAATGGCACATCTAAATTCCTCAAATATTCTGAGCGCGGAAATTAGAAACGTCCGTCCGAAACTTCTTGTTTTTCTTTGCGGGCACTTAAGACCCGTGATCTATGGCTTTTGGTTGACAGTGAAGCCGCCTAATTAAACGGCATGGTGTCCGCCGCTAACAAATTGCAGACTTCACTCACACTTTTATTGGATGAAAGGCTTATTAGATTCGAAGCCCTGATTCGCTGTTGTTGTCGAATATGTTTTCATTATACCGTTTATGCTCTGCGTTTTTCAAAATGGTTGGGATTTTTTATTTGGTGGTACGAATATAACCCTTTGAGGCGTGCAACCCTTTCCCATTGCTGAAAAAAGGGCAGCCGTTGCCATCGCTCGACTTAGATGCCAGCAAGATAGCGGACATGGCTGTGCCTGCACGTGGCTGTGCCTGCACAGCCAGCTGCGTCAAAAAAGGGTTTCTAGATCTGTGGCACGCGATGAAAGTTTCGATCGTCCGCCATCTTGCTGGTCGTTAAGTAGAGAGATGGCAACGGCTGCCTTTTTTTCAGCATTGGGCAATCTATCCAGCTGTTCTCGCATTCTTCCTTTTTTTCAGCAGGTGTCAGTGCTGTTAAAAAGAATCGTGACCATTTTTTTACGGGAAATGATGTGCTGAAAAGGAAAGGATTCTCGTGGAGCTATGTCACCCGAAACAATTTTTATAGAAATCAAATCTATTCTTTGTGACTGGCAACAGCCAAAACGTCAGAGTTGGGTGTTCCCAGAGCGGGAACACTGCGCGTTAAAGAGTTAAGGAGAAATCGTGAAAATATTTCGGTACTCATAGTTTGAAAAGTTCCTACACAGGGTATCCCATGAATGTTGCGACGAACTTTTAAGGGAGGTAGGGTACACCATTAGGATTCACAATCACGTGGAGTGTGGGATTGTTTTCCTGGATGAAATCTCCACTGCTGGAGCTCTCTTTCCTCTGAAGGACTTACAGACTGGAATTGCGCTATTGCACCACGGAAAACTCCGAACGGTTACGCCAACGGCAGCGCGATGGGACCCGAAACCGGGACCTTCACACCTCGCCCGTCTAACATAACCAGTGACATAACCGCTGTGCCATGGTGAGGCACGGCTAGAGGTCCATATACAGAAGTCCGTGAATCCATACACACAATGTCTCATAGCTATTGGTACAAATAGGACATCTTCTACTTACATAATCACGCTAACGTATGCTGTGCCAAAATCGACGATATTTCCACGCTTCGAACGGCAACAGCTACATGTAAACATTAGCGCATGTGCAAAAATCCAAATGAACAGCTCAGTGACGTCAAATGTAGCAAACATGTCACGCAGTAGCTAGATTACAAAATAACAAACAAACAAAAAAAAAAACAAATCTGAAACCCTTTCAGATTTTAAATAAGCACCAAAGTGCTATATATTAAAAGCGTATCATAATTTTTGCATCGTCCCTATTTTCTTCCTTATTCCATAAGGTGGGAAAGTGTATCATTATTCATGAGTGAGCAGTATTTTTCTTCCTTGTTTTATAAAACCCATCTTTGGAATCGAAATTTATCTTGAAATTGCCTACTAAAACTATTTTACAATCTTCGCCAAGTATATTACTACTTCACCGTTTTAAATATTGTTTCGAATGTGCATCATAATCCATGAGTGTGCCATGTTTGTCTTTCTTGGGTTGATTTCTACTTTAACGCCCCAACTCTCGCCAAGGTGGCGATCATTAAACATATACAGCAACCATGACAATTTTTTTGTATTTATGTGGCAATTGTAATTTAGAATTAAAATGGCGATTTGGAACAACCTGTAAATACAGCATTCCGTTACATTTTTATTTATTTTGGGTTGCCAATTAATGTAGTATTAATAATTAAGTGTCTTCAAATTCCTTAACTAGTGCGTTTATCACTAATTTGCTCACTTTAGGTTTCATGTAGTTGTTTAGAGAGCGTTGAAACTTGTGCATAACTCCTAGAGACCCATGACTTCAAAGCTCGCCAAAGGGCGGGGAATTTTTAGGTTGGCGAAAGTAGGTGCGTTAAAATAGAATCAACTCTTTCTTGAACCATAAAGCACATCTTTGGAATCCAAATCCATCTTAAAATCGCCTACTGATACTGTTTTAAAATCTTCACCAGACATATTCGAACTATAGGCATATTACAACACTGTTTGGAATGAGCACCATAATCCATGAGTGTATCCTGTTTTCCTTCTTTGTTCTATAAAACACTTCTTTGGAATAGAAATCTATATTAAAATCGCCTACCAAAACTGTTTAACCATTTTCACCAGGCATTGTCAAACTACACTTCACCTTTATAAATACCATTTTGAAAGTGTATCATAATCTATGATGTGTGCCGTATTTGTCTTCACTGTTCTATAAAACACTTCTTCGGAATTAAAATCTATATTTAAATCGCCTACTAAAACTATTTTACAATATTCGCCAGGCGTTTTCTAACTATACTCAAAATATATTGATAATAAATTGTCGCGTTTTGGCACCCAGTTTAGCGATCATTTATCAAAAATTGCAAACCTTGTGGGACTTTCAACATTTTATTAACGCCTCCCCCCCCCCTCCACGTTATCTTGGCAAACATATTTGAAAAGTGACTTGACTCGCTAATTGTACCAAAATCGTGTCTGCACAAAAAGCAAGGTTGAAATTAATAGTACTCTGGTGCTAATAAGGGATACACAAAAATGCAATTCCATCTTTTGGACTTCATCACAGTTTTAAAATATCGAATTGACAATACTTGGCGCATTCATCGCCTATATGTCACCATGCTTTGGGCTAAAGCAAATTTTAGCCATCTGCTGTTTCAACATCAGCTTTTGTGATGACACCCTAAGTGTGCAGCAACCCTAACCTAAATATAAAATGAATGACAAATACTGTAAAAACAAAGAAGTATGATTTTCATTGAAATGAGTCAACACTTCACTGAGTATAAAGAACAGTAAGGCATGGGGCATCGAAGCTGGCCGCCTTGGGGGCTAGTACAATAAGAAATCAGAATCACAAAAGCAATGTAGGATTAAAAATGCTATTTTCACTTAACCGGTTATAATCACTTTGGGGAAAAGGTTGAAGTTATCGTCTAATTTCTTAACCAGGTTTCACAAACGGGCTTATCTCCAGGAATTCAGGCGTCGCAGTCGGTCCTATTTTTGTTCAATTCCTACCTTCATCAAAGTTTCAATTATATAGCTTAGAATTTTAATGGTTTGATAGGCGAAACCTTAACATCTAAAAGAACATTTAACAACTGTTGAAGCAGCAGAACATTTTACTCTATTATTTATAGAGGTATAAATTAAAAAAAAAATAGAACCGACTGCAAAGCCTGACCAATTTCATCCATGAAGTAAAATAGAATTTTTAAACTATCAGTTTTAGCCACGTGTTTTCTGTGAAAGAGACATCAGTATTTGTAGAACAATGGTCTGAAAGTTCACTATCATTTCAGCACTTCCTCCAAAGTGATTATTTACCGTGGCCATCGTGATTCTAGCGGGCCTGCTTGTGCACTCCAACAGAGGCCTACGGACGATTCCTCATTGGTTAGATTCGGCCGTTAGATGACGTATCTGAAGTGCGGGAACCAATAAGTGAGCATCCGTAGTCCTCTTTCGATGACTCATCGGAGTGCACAAGCAGGCCTGTTAGAATCACGATGGCTCCCGTTATTAACAGGTACATGAAGGCCACGTTTCCAAGCCTACATTGCTATGTGATTCTTATTCCGCATTGTGTGCACTACCTCCCCATAATTTTTGTGCCAGTAGTTATGGGACACCCTGCCTATAAGTTTTTTATGACCACCCTATAGACATCCTACTAATATATATATATATATATATATATCAATGTTTGTTACTCTTTCACGCTGAAACGGTTTGACAGATTTGGATGCAATTTGGAATAAAGACAGTTAAAGTCCTGCGATTAACAAACAGGCTACTTTTCATTGGGCTAAAAAAACACTCTTTCTATAATATACAAAAAAACCACCCATCTTTTATTTAAAAAAAAAAGAATACAATTGAGCTTTTTTTTTTACAAACCGTCGATAGATAGTGCAAACTTATAGAATACGCAGTTTTAATGAATAAAATCACCTGAATAAGTTTTTCCTTCTGACGCGGATTTATAAGCGGACTTCGAGCCAAGCACACAAATCCGAAATATACGTTACACAAACAAGCCTCACCATGGCACAGTGGTTATGTCACTGGAAATGATAAATGGGTAAAGTGTGAAGGTCCCGGGTTCGGGTTCGCATCGAGCGTCCACCGACCTAACTGTTCGGAGTTTTCCGTGGTTTTCTCCAAAACTTAGCGTAAATACGGCTTAGGATCCCGTAGAAAGACCCCGACGGAGGGCACCCCTCCCTTGTATTGTCCTTCTGATGAGGATTTATAAGCGGACTACGAGCCAAGCACACAAAATCCGATATATATGTTCAGAACAACAACTACACAAACAAAAAATCAGTTTTTGGAACTTTCATTCAGTTCGAGTTATACATTTTTCTGCGCGTCTCTTTCCCCCTTCTATTTCTAACGTATTACATCCACAAAAAAGATGTTAGAAATATCAGTTTTAATTTTGTTTAATCACACTCATGAATAACGATACACTTTTCAACTTAATGGAATAAGGAAAGAAAATAGGGAAGAGGCATGGATATGATACGCTTTTAATACATAGCACTTTAGTGCGTATTTAAAATCTGAAAGTTTTAAAGATTTTCTTACTTATTTTTTCCTTTCCGTTTTTTGATAATGGCCGATATATCCAGAAGCTTTTCAGAATTAATATAGGACGAAAATAATTTGTACCTTTTTGTAGATTTTTATCATTAAACCATCTTATTTTTGTAATCAGGGGCGTCATGTCGAACTCAAAAACTAAGTAGAGCATAAAAGGGGGCGTCACTTACAATAGGGCCGCCCCTGTTTGTAACCATCTTAATTTTAAATTTCATTCAGAGTCTGAGATATTTCAGTGCCAAGGAAGCCGGGGAGAAACACAAGACTTATTAAGATGGCGAAACAACTGGCCGCAGGTGGCGGTTAGTGTAATAATAAATTCTTTCGATACATGTCTATTTTTTGTAGTGTATATGTAATGCACGGAAGTTTGTTTTCCGTATTACCTCTGTTCTGAGACCACCTCTCTGAAAGACCAATTTCCTGTGGTCCGGTACATGGTCTCTTAACCCTTTGAGGCGCAACCCTTTCCCAATGCTGAAAAAAGGGCAGCCGTTGCCATCGCTCGACTTAACTACCAGCAAGATGGCGAACGATCGAAACGTTCATCACGTGCCACAGATGAACGTTTCAATCGTTCGCCTGGCTGTGCCGGCGAACGATATTCGATGGCACAGCCAGGCCATGTCTCTTTCACAGTCTTTAAGATGTCTCTTCACAGATGTCTCTTTCACAGTCTTTAAGATGTCTCTTTCACAGAAAACACGTGGCTAAAACTGATAGTTTAAGAATTCTATTTTACTTCATGGATGAAACTGGTCAGGTTTTGCAATACATCGATCGTTCGCCTGGTTGTGCCGGCACAGCCAGCTGTCGTCAAAAAAGGTCTCTAGATCTGTGGCACGCGATGTACGTTTGGATCGTCCGGCATCTTGCTGGTAGTTAAGTCGAGTGATGGCAACGGCTGCCCTTTTTTCAGCATAGGGCAATCCATCCAGCTGTGTCTCGCATTCTTCTATTTTTCAGCAGATGTCAGTGCTGTTAAAAATAATCGTGACCATTTTTTTACGGGAAATGACGTGCTAAAAAGTAAAAGATTCTCGTGGAGCTGTGTCACCCTCAACTATTTTAATAGAAATCAAATCTATTCTTCGTGACTGGCAACAGTCAAAACGTCAGAGTTTGGTGTTCCCAGAGCGGGAACACTGCGCGTTAAAGGGTTAAAGGAACTTTCACTGTATTTCACGTCATAATTTATAATTTATTAGCACAGGCTAATGAAACCGTTCACCCTTATTTACCCGAAATGAGGTTTGTTTGTACAACTACATCATAAATCACTGTCGGGTTGCACATAAATATTCCATCTGTCACAATTCGATAAAATCAGGGACGAACTCCTGTCCACTTACTTCTAAAGGACATGAGGGATGCGGGACACACCATTTATATTAAGATTTGGTCATATATCGCAATGGCTAGCATCTACATTTAAAGCACAGTAAAGCTTACTATAATCAGTCTCTTTTTTAAAGAAAGAGTAAAACAAAAAAAATGTTACTAAAATGTTTTTTATTATAACTATAGATTAAGTCCTCTAAAGCCCCTTGTCAACTTCTTAACCAATTTGTGTGTTGTGCCCAGATTTTTTTGCGACATTCCTCGAATTTTGCTGATACGAACAGTGACTCGAACCCTGGACCAGGGCCGTAACCAAGATGACATGTTAGGTAGGACTTTGAATCTAGTTTGTGGGGGCTGACTAAATATAAATATTAGTAGTTCGGGGGGGAGGGAGTTTTTTCCAATTTTTACATCTTCACCTAGCATTTTTATTTCAAAAAATGCCATATTTTAACCCTTTGAGGCGCAACCCTTTCCCAATGCTGAAAAAAGGGCAGCCGTTGCCATCGCTCGACTTAACTACCAGCAAGATGGCGGACGATCGAAACGTTCATCGCGTGCCACAGATCTAGAGACCCTTTTTTTGACGACAGCTGGCTGTGCGCACGCACAGCCAGCTGCCGTCAAAAAGGGTCTCTAGATCTGTGGCACGCGATGAACGTTTCGATCGTCCGCCATCTTGCTGGTAGTTAAGTCGAGCGATGGCAACGGCTGCCCTTTTTTCAGCATTGGGCAATCTATCCAGCTGTTCTCGCGTTCTTCTATTTTTCGGCAGATGTCAGTGGTGTTAAAAATAATCGTGACAATTTTTTTACGGGAAATGACGTGCTAAAAAGTAAAGGATTCTCGTGGAGCTATGTCACCCGCCACTATTTTTATAGAAATCCAATCTATTTTTCGTGACCTTCAACAGTCAAAACGTCAACAGTTTGGTGGTCTCAGAGCGAAACCACTGCGCGTTAAAGGGTTAAAATATTTACCATTCATTCCATTAACAATTTTGTGGCGGCAGTTTTAAAGCTTTACCTTACCCCCTTGGAATTTCTGCCCCGAGTAGCAAATCAAGCTGTAAGGAATAGCGTGAGTTATGTGTTTTTGTCCCGCTTTGCGATTCCACTAAACTTTTGCATTCGTCAGTGAATTTACTGAAATCTTTGAAAATGTTAGGGGGGGCTGAGAGACTTCTAGGTAGGGCTCAGCCCCCGTAGCCCCCCCTCTGGTTACGGCCCTGCCCTGGACCATTAGGTTAAAAGCCTAAGGCTCTACCGACTGAACTATCCGGGCTCGAGCTTAAATCTGCACAAACAGATTTAAACACAGAGAACAAAATAAGAAATCGCTGGATTAATAGAGCTGTCTTATCAAAACAGGCATTAAAAGTCGTTTTCCTTATGAAAAGAGAAAAAGTTCATCTTAAAAAATTAATTAGCAAATGTTATGCGTTTTTGGCGTGTTTATATCATACTTCGTACTTACGATTCATAATTCTTCTTTCATCCATAAGTATAATCACTTTGTGCAAAATTTAAACGCCCGAACAGGGACTCGAACCCTGGACCGTTAGGTTAAAAGCCTAACGCTCTACCGACTGAGCTATCCGGGCTCTGACATTGCAGAGTACGTAAGTAATGAAGTACGAAGAACAGCAAAATGCTAAAAAAATATTTCGTTCAGCAAAAAATTGTATTCCGAGATTAAAAGAAAAGTAAACAAAAAAGGAAAAAAAGATATAGCTAGATTTTTATGGTAGTAGTTTATGATTCCTATAAAATAACAACAAAAGCATTTAACCCGGAGTCGGTAGGATTCGAACCTACGCGGGAAGATCCCAATGGATTTCTAGTCCATCGCCTTAACCACTCGGCCACGACTACACAGTGGGTTTGCCTCTTTACTACAGAGTGGGTCGGCCTTATCTGTAATATGGGTGGAATTGGGATAGGAATAGTGATATCTGCTTCCCATGCGGTTACAAAGCGAAAAAATCCTAATCTATTGAAGATGTCCATAGACATTAATGTATTGAAATTCTTTTGGGTGGTCCTGTAAATAAACTCTCCAGTAGATTGGAACCAAAAATCGAGATGCGCAACTAGATGTTACAACAATCTTATATATGAAATTTCAACATTCTACGACTAATAGTTTTTGAGATTTGAGAGTAAAATACATACACACGTACAAAAGTCGCCAAGCTTGGCGAATTCTTGAGGGAGGCACGTGACCGTGGTCGGACCATTACCTAATTATATGGTAGGACGGTATTGTACTTGAAATGGATGAATGTCCCTAAAACTGCCATTGACCGTAAAGTGTTGGAAATCTTTTGAGTGTTCCTGTAGCAGCACTATAAATGATAAAGACACTTTCTTCGATGGAAAAATTCATTTTGTAACCCTTAACAGCATATATCACTTCTGAGTCGTTTGAACTAGCCTAATACCTCTAAAATACGCTTTAATTAATTTCTGCCCATAGAGCGTAATATATTTAAAATCTTTTGGGCGGCCCTGTAGATAAACTATCCAGTCGAATGGGACCAAAATGGCGGCGCACAACTAGATGTTACAACAATCCTGAATATAAAGTTTCAACATTCTACGTCTAATAGTTTTTGAGATATGCGAGTTTAATGAATTTCGACCCATAGAGCGTAATGTATTTAGAATCTTTTGGGCGGTCCTGTAGATAAATTATCCAGTTGATTGGGACCAAAACTGTATTAACATCCAGTGTCATCCACTACAAGTTTAAGAAAATGTATTTGAACTAGAGTGGATGAATAAAAAAATATTTTATTAACGATTGAAAATTTGTACAAGATATATTTAGGGAGAGTGTGACCAAAAAATTCAACGTTTTTGTATATAAATTCCCGTATTTTAGGGATTTTTTAAAATACAATAAAACTTTTGGTGCAAAACACAGAAAATTGTTAGAGGAGTATACATTGCGAAGAAAGTTACTAGATACTGAGAAGAATGAAGTTTAGAGCAGTTGGCGTAAGCATGAAATTTTGTTGTAATTTAATTCAAAAACGTTATTTTTAGAAAAAGTTATGAAGATGTTGTATCGTTCCTGTCATTTTTTATGACCTTTCAAATAAAAATGCATGAACTACATCAAAATTTTATATTTTTCAGAAAAAGTGCTCCGCATGTGGTCAGATTAAGGCAGTACCTTAACCCTTTGAGGCGCAACCCTTTCCCAATGCTGAAAAAAGGGCAGCCGTTGCCATCGCTCAACTTAACTACGAGCAAGATGGCGGACGATCGAATCATTCATCAGCTGGCTGTGCCGGCACAGCCAGCTGTCGTCAAAAATGGGTCTCTAGATCTGTGGCACGCGATCATCGTTTCGATCGTCCGCCATCTTGCTGGTAGTTTAGTCGAGCGATGGCAACGGCTGCCCTTTTTTCAGCATTGGGCAATCTACCCAACTGTTCTCGCATTCTTCCATTTTTCAGCAGATGCCAGTGCTGTTAAAAATAATCGTGACACTTTTTTTTACGGGAAAGGACGTGCCAAAAAGTAAAGGATTCTCGTGGAGCTATGTCACCCGCAACTATTTTTGTAGAAATCAAATCTATTCTTCGTGACTGGCAACAGTCAAAACGTCAGAGTTTGGTGTTCCCAGCGCGGGAACACTGCGCGTTAAAGGGTTAATGTTACATACTTTTTTCTCTTGTGGATGCTTAAAACTTTTTTGCATCTCGAAAAGATGAAACTTTTGGCAGCGTCCAAAATGATCCTACTGACCAGTCATTCGCCATTTTGCTCAAAATGTTTTATTAAAGCCCCTTTTTTCACTTTATTTTAACCTTTTACAGACGGAATTCAGATCCAGGCATATTTTAAATTAGTTTTTTGTATATTTTATCCTCTAATGTGTAGGATATTTATCATTGAAATGGAAAAAAAATTATCCAATTTTCACTGTGCTTTTAGTCATTTATGACTAAATTTTACATTGATTTTGAAAACGGAGTATAGTGATGGGTAGTCTAAATAATAAAGGAAATATTAAGAATTAATGAAAGACTTATTTTTTTTAAATTTAAGTAAAGATATGAATTAAGTTTGAAGGGAGAGAGGGGTGTGTGAAGATCAGCAAAAATATGTGAAAATGGCTATTTTTATGATTTTTCCCCCCAACTTCGCACTAATAATAGAAATGCAACTGCTAATAATAAAAATCAAGTCACCTTTTAACTACATCTGCTAATTTTTTCAAGTCAATATTTATAAAATTTAACTTTTTAATACATTTTTACTTTCCGAACATGTACCATGTAAGGAAAGTATTGTAATCGTGAAAAAATTCGAGATTTTGGTGTTTTTACACGTTTTGAGGGCTTCTGAATCCATTTATGCTATTTTTACGAGATGTATGTATGTATGTGTGTGTGTGTGTGTGTGTGTGTGTTTGTGTGTATGTGAGTGAACACGATAGCTCCTGAACGGAGCATTCGATTGAGCTCAAATTGGATATATATGTCATAAACCACCGTCGCAAGACCGGTATTGATTTTGGTGTGTATAGGACTTATAGTTTTTCTACAGGGCTACGACAAAGATTTCTTTTACATTATGGCCTATGGGGGGAATTTCTTGAAAGTGCGCTAGCGTTTAAACGATACATTCGATTGAGCTCAAATTGGGTATACATGTTATAAACCACCATCCTAAGACCGGTATTGATTTTGGTGTGTATAGGACTTATAGTTCTCCTACAGGGCTACGACAAAACTTTCTTTTATATTATGGCATAATGGCATATGGGGAGAAATTCTTGAAAGTGCGCAAGCGTTTAATCGGTGCATTCGATTGAGTTTCAATTTGGTATGTTTGAATTATTCATCGATTAAAATTTATTTAAATGCTTGGTAATGATCTTAATCGTAAGTGTTCGGAAAGTCGAGTGGAGTCACTCCAGATTTTTAATTGGGTGTTTCCAACTGGAAACATTGACCTGTAAAAGGTTGATAACTTTTTTACACAATTGTTGAAGTTCGAACAGAGGGAGACAGGAAAAATTATTCCAAAAGAAATTGCCAATTCACTATACCAACATAGAATATTTTCCCCAAATTCTAAAAATTAAATTAAAATGCTAACGCTTTCTACATTATTATGTTTTAGTGCGTTTATCATGCATAAAATTTTTAGTATTTTTACCGCATTAGGAATAAATCCCTAATGGGTATTTTGTTGTCGCCCACATAGAATGTCTAGTTCGTTTCGCACTTTTACTTTTACGCTCCCATAAAAATCAGCTCGTAATTAACTTCCCGTAAACCTATTTATCGGACTCCCAGTTACTATAGTAACTATTGCAACAATCGAAGCTATTAATCCAGATAGGAGTTCGGACAGAAGATAACGCATTCTGCAGCCAGAAAATCTCCAGCCTTTGGATGTTCATGATAATAGTTATTCGTAGAATTAGCCATTTTGAATGGATCATCTTGACCCTTTCGTGACTATAAAACGTGTTTCATATTGTTTTTGTTTTCGACGTTCGGCTTTAAAGCTTCTACAAATCTTCAAAGTGGATTGTTTATTTACTTACTTATTTTAACGTTTGAAGAATTGCCTACTTATGCGCATTGTATTATATATGCTTAAAAGTTATTAATAACATGATAATACTTATTTTTAAATAATTTGATGTTTTAGGCTCAAAACATGCAAAAAAAAAAAAAAAAAATATCTATAAAATGCAAAGTATTAACATTTTATTTTCTGAAAAAGTTATTTTTAATTTTCTGCGCGAACAACAAATATTTTTCCTTTAGAAAAATGAGCTACTGTCACAACTTTAACTACCTTAGTTTAAAAGATAGGGAAATCAACGTTCTATGAGCAGAACAATATGAAAATGTAAAACGATTCATTTCTTGCAGTAAATAAAAAATGAAAAAATATTTTAATTGCATATGAGAGGTTTAGTCCCTAAATCGATCCCTTTAGAGTATCTTACAAAAGTTTCAAAACATTGCAATGCTAATTTTTTTGAGTTCGGATATTTTACGGCACAGAAAAATTAAAAAAAATATCTTTTTCAGAAAATAAAACTTTACTTAAAAATACTAGGTTTTAACCTAATAATGAAATAAACTAATATTAAAGTTTCTATAACTCAAGTTCTAAGCAAAATAGCAACAAAACTGAAATTGATTTAGAAAGATAAAACATCAATGCTTAAAACTAAGCCAAAAACTATAAAATTGGATTTCATTCGAAATTTGCATTTTAAAGGTAGGCAGAAGGACTCGAAAAAAGTCACGGCAACTACAACGAATGTTGTGAGTTTAGCGTGCTGAATCATGGACGATGATCAACAGCGCTCGCGGCAAAGCTCAGTTGCGGGTATTTAACCCTTTGAGGCGCAGTCCTTACCCAATGCTATAAAAAGGGCAGCCGTTGCCATCGCTCGACTTAACTACCAGCAAGATGGCGGACGATCGAAACGTTCATCGCGTGCCACAGATCTAGAGACCCTTTTTTGACGATGGGCCTGCTGTGCCGGTCACAGCCACGCGATGAACGTTTCGATCGTCCGCCATCTTGCTGGTAGTTAAGTCCAGCGATGGCAACGGCTGCCCTTTTTTCAGCATTGGGCAATCTGTCCGGCTGTTCTCGCGTTCTTCCATTTTTCAGCAGATGTCAGTGCTGTTAAACATAATCGTGACCATTTTTTTACGGGAAATGACGTGCTAAAGAGCAAAGGATTCTCGTGGAGCTATGTCACTTGCAACTATTTTTCTAGAAATCAAATCTATTCTTCGTGACTGGCAAGAGTCAAAACGTCAGAGTTTGGTGTTCCCAGAGCGGGAACACTGCGCGTTAAAGGGTTAAAACTTGATTACTTGAGTGTTTCTGTCTGAGATGGCATTTCAGGATTACACATGAAACTGCAAAACGCTTCCAAGAAAAGTAGAATTTTCTCGTAGTTCTTATTGCATTATTGTTTCAATTTTTGGCACTTCAGTGCTATTAAAATCAAGCAGGTTTTTTTAGCGTCGACCAGGACTGGATTTCCCATAAGGCCAACCTGGGCCATGGCCTAGGGCGCAGCGGTATAAAGGGCGCAGAACAATCACGGATTAGGAAAAGGACTGGAAAGGTGAAACGAAAACGACTTACTTTAAGTGATTATTGCCCTAGAAAAGCACGTTTATGGCTTCCTAAAAATTCCTTTTCTCCCTAGTACAATTTCTTATCTATAGAAAACCCATGTGTGGAGATCCATTAACCCCCCCCCCCTCCCTCGCAGACACAGAATTGCTCGCAGACCACCCCAGCACAGACCCTGTCTAAGTCGACGACATGTGTCGCAGAACTAAGAGATCTGATGCAGAACAATCACATTGAGGAAAGGAGGGGTACCGGAGAGAATAATTATTCAAAGTAAGTTATCAGCGAAAAGGCGTCTGACCGTCTGTGCTCTTCCGATATCCCAGCGTTCCCGAAAAAAGAACCACACCACACACACGCACAGAACGGTAAATATTATGGATCGACCGATACCACATTTTCACCGATAACCGATACCGATACTTTACAGTTATGATATCGGCCGATACCGATACTTTACATCATTTAATGCCATTGAAATCTACATGTGTGGGCAGTTTTTTCAACGAAAGTGCAGTTCTCGTTAAACTGAATAACACCGTGATGAGCCCATAGATAAAAATTTGAACCTAGTAGAAAACATTAAAAAGAAAAAGCAGTGAATACATTGCAGTGAGTGTACACCCTCCAAAAGAAGTATTCGAGCAAGAGAGAAATTTCCTATTTTGGATTTGCGAATAATAATTGAGTTTTTGAAAAACGTACAACTTGATAGAAATATGGAAAGTTATATTTATACATAGCCTAATTCATATTCTATGATAAATAATCTTTAATATATGTAACCAACGTAGGAAATGTCTCTATTGCTCGAATACTTTTTTTGAAGGGTGTACAATATTCATAGTCCTACTTTTCTATTAAAACATGCCGACCGATGGCCGAATTTATAAAACGCTGAACATTGGGAAATGTCTGATGTGTGCAGGTTCGGGATTCTTTCTCCTCGCGTGGCTATCGATCTAACGGTCTAGAGTTTTGGGTGGTTTTCTAAAGATGTATCTTGAACATGCATTAGAGGCCCTCTAAAAGTTCCTCTACCAGTTTTTTTAGAGAAGTTACCTTGCCTAGGTTGTCTCTGTCTCTAGAAATCTCAGACTATCTCTAGAAATTGCAGTACGTCACGTTTTGGAATTAGCCGGACATAATTAAATTATAATTTTACTCTGGGCGCAAGACTTTTTTAATAAGTAAAATTTATTTGTAACATCAAACAAAACAAAATTTAAAAAAAAAAGCTCATTACGCACAAAATTTACAAGCTAAAATTCCAAATTGTTTCATGAATACGATTGGCAACACACATATTGTGATGAGTCAGAGCGAATTCGGGGTCAAAAGATCGCTATCGTAAAAGAAGGTTTTATTTTTCACTTTTTTTTTTTAAATTATTTTTTTTCTAAACTAATAAGATTAAAGATTTAGAAGATTAGATTTTGATAAAGATTTGGAAGGATCTGAAATTTTCAGAAAATTTGATCTCAAACACACAAATCTTACGATAAAATTTAATAAAATGAGTTATTTTATGTTGCATTAATTTTCTCTTTGATCTGTCCCGACTTTAGAAAAGTAATTTATTTCAGACATTTTTTTTTTTGTAATCGTTTCATTTCTTGGATTAAGATAAATTTTACAACTAGAATAGAATATTATTACATATGCGATAGTGCAATTAGCATTCAATTTATGTACTTCATAATTTTTGAATAATAATGCATTACTTTGCATTTTTTTTTATTAATGCTGGCTGTGCTCGCGCACAGTCAGCTGTCTTCAAAAAAGGGTGTCTAGATCTGTGGCACGCGATGAACGTTTCGATCGTCCGCCATCTTGCTGGTAGTTAAGTCGAGCGATGGCAACGACTGCCCTTTTCTCAGCATTGGGTAATCTATCGAGCTGTTCTCGCATTCTTCCATTTTTCAGCAGATGCCAGTGCTGTTAAAAAGAATCGTGACCATTTTTTACGGGAAATGATGTGCTAAAAAGTAAAGGATTCTCGTGGAGCTATGTCACCCGCAACTATTTTTATAGAAATCAGATCTATTCTTCGTGACTGGCAACAGTCGAAACGTCAGAGTTTGGTGTTCCCAGAGCGGGAACAATGCGTGTTAAAGGATTAAGGGAAAAGGTTTGAGGACGCCCACTTCTGAAGTTTAACCTGAACATGATAGTTAGTTCAATGAAATTATTCCTAAAACAATAAATTAATTAAATCATTAGATTTTTATAGTTCATTGCGTGATTTATATTAATTATGGTTTCGCATTTGACTAAAACTGCTTTTATCCAAATTACCATATTGTTTTTCTCTGTATACGTTATTCAGTATTTAGAATGAGAGTTTTGCATTATGAAAAGTCCACACGATGGGGGGTGTCTTGGGAGACTAAGTTTTGAAAAGCGTTTACCACCAGACCGTGCAACCACTAAAAAAAAAAAAAAAAAAAAAAAAAAAGTATTTGAACAATAGCTATATTTCCTACTTTCGTTTTGTGAATAACTAAATAGCTTTTGTAAAAAACACAAATTTAAAAGAAATTATAGAACTTATTGTTGTGTGACATGATTCGTTTTTCCAGGGAACAACATTTTAAATATGAAACTGGCATGGGACTTACACTCGAATACTTTTTAGAAAGGGTGTACGTGAGTCTTAAGGCAAGTTTTGGCTTCATTTCTGACACAAAATCACGATATGAAAATTTCGAAGGGCCGATTTAAAATAAATTATTTAAAAGTAAGGTTCACTCAAAATATCAATATCGATTTTTCCGTAATTCTAACCCTTTGAGGCGCAACCCTTTCAACTGTCGTCAAAAAAGGGGTCTCTAGATCTGTGGCACGCGATGACCGTTTCGGTCGTCCGCCATCTTGCTGGTCGTTAAGTCGAGCGATGGCAACGGCTGCCCTTTTTTCAGCATTGGGCAGTCTATCCAGCTGTTCTCACATTCTTCCCTTTTTCAACAGATGCCAGTGCTGTTAAAAATAATCGTGACCATTTTGTTTACGGGAAATGACGTGCTACAAAGTAAAGGACTCTCGTGGAGCTATGTCACCCGCAACTATTTTTGTAGAAATCCAATCTATTCTTCGTGACTGGCAACCGTCGAAACGTCAGAGTTGGGTGTTCCCAGAGCGGGAACACTGTGCGTTAAAGGGTTAATTCAGCAAGATCTGCGGCACATAGGAATGGAAGCGAGACGAGCGGTGAACCAGTCAGTGTCGTAGTAAGGGTCGTAAGCGCGTCCCTCACAAAATTTGAATTTTGCGCACCCGAGACTTATTTGCAGGGAAGAGAAATATCACAAAGTAAGCAAAAGGTGGATCCCCCGAGTGTTGCGCTCCTAGCAGCCGGACACCTGGTCAGCCCTTAGCGCCGACCTTGGACTCTGGTCACTAGAGATGAGCTCGGGCTCATTTTTTTTTTTAATGCCCGAGCGCAAGGACTTCTAATCCGAGACCGAGCGATATTATTGAAGTCGGAAACCGAACCCGAAATTTCAGCTTATAGATCCATAAAAGTCAAGTACTCCATTGACAGATTATCCTAAATTTTTCCGTTTGTGCAAATAAAAGACAAATAGAATAGCAAAGACTGTTAATGCATTTTCTAATTCTTTTTATTCAAGTTTATCCAATAATAATAGTAAGTTTATTTCTCCCACGAATCCTTTTTAAAAATTTGTTTACAAGGAGTCTGTTCAATAAAGGAGTCTGTTGTTAAAGGAGTCAGTTCAATAAAGGAGAAATTTTATCAACAGCCCGAGCCCGGGTTTTCGGCTCGCGCTGAGCCCGTCTCACCTCGACTGGTCACCTCTTGTAATAACAGTTCTTTATTCAGCCATGCACTGTGCCTATAATGACATACATCAATCAAATTCTTTCAATACTGCAGTACACTAACAGCAGGTTTCTAAATATATAGGTTTCTAAAGGATATCATAATGTTAAAAATGTTTGTCTCGTCTCGCAAAACAAGCTGTAAATCCCTGTCTCGTCTCGCAAAAAGTCGCCTCGCGTCCATCCCTAGGTACAGCTACCCGAAAAAATAACCTGAAGTACACAAACGTAATTTCTTTTCTTTGTATTAAGAGAAAAAAAAATTATTTTCGCGAAACAATTGTTCGAAATAATTCAAATTTCTCTTTGTTTTTATCTATTCAATTTCTAATGAATCATTCTTAAAATGGACAGGAAATTTGTCCGCCTTTGAATTTCTCAGTATTCAAAGGTGAATGCCAGGAAACAGTGCTGGGGACAAAAGGGAAATTATCTTTTCAACAGTGGAACCTTAAGAGTCCTCTGTAGTCTGTAGTCGGCTTGCGGAGATTCAAATCCCAATGCTTTTGCTATGGAGAAAAGTGCCTTTACGCCTAATCATTTTTCTCAGAAAGTATTAGGTATTTTTAAATGAAATTTTCCTGTGTGAATCTTGAGAAGTATTCGCAAGGATTGCGCGAATCAGATTTGAGTTAATTTAGTCGAAAGAGATTTTATTGCAGTCTGAAAAGTAACATAAATTCTAGACAGTAGAAAAAGCAGAATTTGCAGTCTTGTATCCAAACTGAACTGAACTGAACTAAACTGAATTCAAATTCAATTCAATTCTGTATCCAAACTAATGAAACACAATGAACTGCCATAGTAGACTATAAAAATAAAGTGAGGATGGCCAGTGGTAGAGCCAGAAAAAAATTTAGAAGGATTTTATGTAATGACGAAATGAAATACAGTGAAACCTGTTTAATGTGACCACCCTCAGGAAGAACAAAACTGGTCACCTTACGAAGCTGGTAGTGCTGGTTGTAAAGTAAAATTGCGTAGAAAAGTGATCACTACAGGCATGTGATTCCTTTACTCAGGTGGTCACTTTAGCAGGTTCTACTGTATCTCGAAAGTCAGGAGCAGTTATATCCCATAAGGCCGGAGTCTTATGGGGGATCTCTTAAGGCCGGATGTCCAGGATCTAAATTAAAGAGACAGTAATTTATACAATTATACTTCACAAGTTGCGGAAAAAATTTTCCTTCTGTGAGAAGAATCTCTCTTCTTTGAAAGACTGGAACGAGATCTCTACATTGTATCGGTACTAAATGGATTCCATCTTATTATACCTTAAATCTGTTTAAAGCACCAAAGTGAAGATTTTTTTTAAAACTGGAAACAAACTATGGTTAGTATCGAACTAGGATATTATGTTTCCATCTCTCAATCTCAAGATCTGAAGCATATGTGCCCAATTTGTCATCATCATTACAATGTACATTGATTTGTATTGTGCTATGGCAAGCTTACACGAGGAGCATCTACCTACGGGGGAGGAGGGGGGTTGCGTTGGTCGGAGGACTTTTTAAGGGGTTCTAATGCGTACTCACGTTTCATCTGGAGAAAACTGACCCAAACTACAGGCCGTTAGATAAAAACCGCGTGATAGGTCCAAAAACGAGGTTATCGCATTTCAACCATGATTGGTGCCTTATCCATTTGGCCATGGCTGGGGCCCACCGCAAAGTACAAGGCAGCCGGGAGAGAAGCGTTGCAGATTAACCAACCAGTTTCATGCTTTTTGGCTGTAAAGAACAAAGAAATCACGTTTTATTACCCGAGTTCCTTTTTCACGCCGAGGCTAGAAATTTCACTTCCGTACGAGAGGGCCCGAAAATTTTCATACTTTTCGGGACATCGCGCTGGAAAATAGACGACAGTAAGAGTGGGGGAGGGAGACAGTACAATATATCTCTGATGAAGTTACATTTATAGAAATTCGTATAGCGTTGGCCTGTGGATTTTGAAACATTGCTATCAGAGCCTGATTATCACACGGGCATGCTGGGCAATAGCCCGGGGCCCCGGAAAAAAGGGCCCCAAATCTCCCGATTTATTGTTATCATGATTTATTACATATTCATAAATACTGCAGTAATAAAATTTTTGCAACTAAATTTCCTTTGTAACATCTATAGCATAATTTTTGACAATAAATGGACTTAGAGGTTTATTTACCGCTCTTCTAATTAAATGGTCTTTAAGACTCATGAATCAATAAACAAGAAGCTAGGATGTTTTGGGAGCGTGTGGTATGGCCATATATGTTTGCTTATTAAAAAATATCCATTAGTTAACATTTTTTATTTCATGATGAAGGAACGAAAATTTCGAACTTTTTGGTGTATCAAGGAAATTTTTTGGAGTGAGTAACTTTGCTCCCGTGCCTCGTAACTGCCATTCCTTGAATGATCGCACCTAATAATACAAACGGGCTAAAAAAATATTAAAATCTCTTTTAAATACGAGTCTTGTTCTAAATAAGTATAAATAAATAGGTAATTTTTAATTCAATTTTAGTATTCTTTAAGAATGTTTTATTTTTATGTCGAGAAAATGCAACACCTAACAAAAATAAGTTAAAGTACTTGTGATAGTATAGGGCCCCCAAAATAACCTGTTGCTCCGGGGCACCGTCCACCTATGATCAGGCTCTGATTGCTATGAATAATAAGAGAAGCCGGCACGTGATTTCTTTGAATGCTTCAACTACTACTCTTATCTTCATCGGGGATGGTGACGAGCATGCGCTCTGGGAAGGAGATTCAAGGCTCAGTACAGAGCCCAGATAGAACAATAAAAATGACAAAATGGAGTTATTCTGTCATCGTGGAGGTAACAGTGCTAGTGACCCTCGCACCTGTTGCACAGATCAAGGTTTTAAAAAAAAGTGAAACACATCTAAAAGAATTTCGTAATCCTTAAAAGATTTACGTCAAATGATTTGCTGACGTTCATCGGGACATGTTAAAACGAGCTTGGGGAAGGAAGAATTTGACTTTAGACTCGATATCTGCCGCGTAACGAAAGGTCCACATATTGAACATTTATGAAACAAAACTTGTAACATTTCTTTATCCAATAAAGCTAAATTTGTTGCTGTATTGGTTATATAATTCGTTTTATAAGCCTTCCAAGCCCGGGTGGTTATTCTGAATAACGCTCTATTTGGAAACATGAGGACTTCTTTTTCTTTTCAAAAAAAAAGAAAAAGTAATTTTTAAGAATATGCTTTTTTAAAAAGAAATTAAGGCCCTTAAATAGTTGGATTATCAAGGAGATAGTGTACAGAAAACAAATGCTATGCCTGAAATAAAGTAGAGACGAAAAGGATACCGTGAAATAGTCGGAAAATTAACCTCTATTTGTAACTTAAAAAAATTATAACATGAAAATAAATAATATATATATTTTTTTATAATGAAAGTTCATCACAGATAATTATAGTATACAAGGTTTCTCAAAAGGGTGAAAACACTTTCTTTACCTACTTTATTTCTTTACCTACTAGTTGGGCTATGTAAATTGAAAAAAATGTTCACTATAAAGTAGTGGAAAAGCCTACGTTAAGAAAAAAATTCCTCGCGTTGATTTTCTAAAAAGTTACACTTTATAAATTTCTATACGACGCCCGCACAAAAATATTCCCAGTTTGTGAAATGTGCCCCCATACACCAATGAGGTGATTCACAAAATTTCAGCCTTTCTTCATAAAACGTCCCAGAGATATCTCTAAACAAAAATGGTTAAGGGTTCATGCATGAATTTGAGCTTAATGCAGCAGTGAAAAAAAATAGTCTTTCTCAATTTCTGTACGACCTCTAAGTGATGCGGATTTTTCCTTTCAAGAGCCACTGAAAATTGGTTTAAGTCAGCATATATTTATCTTCATATCTCCGACACTTTTTACTAATTGGGTTTTTTTTTGTATGGGGGTCGTAAATAAATTTAATAAGTGTCACTTTTCGAAAATTCCCTAGAAGAATTTTATCTTAACATGGTCGTTTTTCTTATCCTTATTTTGAATAACATTTCAATTTACATTCTCCGTATATCTCTAAGAATTAAAGAATGTTACAACCTTTTTGGAACATCCTCGATACTCATAACGATTTGAGGAATTTTATTAAAGAAATGAAACACTTTCATATTTAAATACGTACTACAGTACTATGTATTAAAAGCGTATCATTATGCATGCATCGTCCTTATTTTGCTTCGTTATTCACTAAGTTGGAAAATGTAACATTATTCAATAGTGTGTCGTGAAATCTACATTAAAATCGCCTACCAAAACTGCTTAAAAATCTTCGTCATGCATATTCTAACTGTACTTCACCATTCTAAACACCGTTTGAAATGTGTATCATAATCCATGAGTGTACCATATTTGTCTTCCCTTTTCCATAAAACATTTCTGTGGAATTGAAATCTCTATTAAAATCGTCCACTAAATCTGTTTCACAATCTTCGTCAGGAATATTCTAACTAAACTTCTACATTGTTAATTAAGTGCAGCGTTTGCCAGTTTCTCGCCAAATCCGGAATATATCGCCAACCCTTGTGGAACCCTTTCAGCATTTTACTCTCCACCACTCCCGCGCTATCATGCAACCCTATTGAAAAATCCAACGAAAACATGTTGGCGCAAATCGGTCCACAAAACTATGCCGGCAGAAAAACCTGGAGAAAATGAAATATCACTCTAGTGCTAATAATAAAATAAAATAAACTAGTCTGAAATGAACAGGAAAAGAGAATAAATTCACAAAAACGTTAAAATCCATTTATTGTACATACAGAAACATTTATGCAAATCACGACAAGATTTTTGTACAGTTCGAGCAATTCGAAATGATAGAATTTTACAAAATAATTGGAATGGAACATAGCCACACTCGAATGGAATAAAAGCACACATCTAAAGAAGCAAATGTTTATCATTTTTCAGCTACGTACAGTGCACATGAAAGCGAACATTATCACAGACTGCCAATGTTATGGTTTTATTTTTTTTTTTTAACAAGACAGTACAGTAGCACAACTAGTTCAAAAAAAGTTCAAATTACGTTGGAAACGCGTTTTTTTGACGTTAAAAAAACGTGCTTTAAACATCTTTTGGACTAATTGTGCTACTAGGGTAGTAGAAGTACACTTTATAAAATTCCGAGCACTTTCAGGTCTAAGCCCGAGGGTCTCTAGGGGGCCTTTTCGGTGAAGCAAACCCAGCTCGAGCGTAGTTGGGGGTCGACTTTTACCTCTCTGTGCTATAAAAGTACTTACTACGTGCTACTGTCGTCTTTTCAGATACTATCTATTTCAGTTAGAATAAATACACATACATTACAGGCCCCAAACAGAATGTATATGAAAAGATCTTGAATTAGAGGCAACTTTCTGAGCATCCGGTAGCATGGGCGTCGGCGGCATAGGGCAAAGGCGGCGCATGTCCCCCCCCCCACTACCCTGGATTTTTGTTAGCCGTTTCTTTCCCGCACATTTTTTTGATACAGCCGGCTGTATCAAAAAAAGGATTTTAGCTCTGTAGCACGCGATGAGCGATTCGATCGGCCGTCATGTTGCTGGTAGTTAACTCGACAGATGGCAACGGGCGCATTTTTTTCAGTGTGGGGTGCACGATATAAAGTTGTTCTATACATACTTGAAAATGGTTGCGCGTTAACCCTTTGGGACGTAACCCTTTTTTCAGCCTTGGGCAATCTATTCAGCTGTTCTCGCATTCTTCCATTTTTCAGCAGATTTCAGTTGTGTTAAAAATAATCGTGACAATTTTTTTTTACGGGAAATGACGTGCTAAAAAGTAAAGGATTCTTGCGGAGCTATGTCACCTGCAACTGTTTTTATAGAAAACAAATCTATTCTTTGTGACTGGCAACAGTCAAAACGTCAGAGTTTGGTGTTCCCAGAGCGGGAACACTGCGCCTTAAAGGGTTAAGGTTAAAAAACACGCTTTTTTTCAGTAATTTCTCATTCATTATATACTTTCTTTGTACGTTTGAAATATTCCTTCGTTATGTGATTGAAGGTGATAATTTAAAGACAATTATTATATATTCCTAATATTTATTTTAATTTATTTTTTAACAATGAAAAGTATCAAAAACCCGCAGTCAATAGGGCAGAGATACGAGGTCAAAACAGCTCAGACCTGAAAGTGTTGCCTAATTTTACGTACCTTTATTTTAAAATTAAAAATATATACAAGGTGATTCAGAACTCTTGTAAAAAAATGTTAGGGGTGGTAGGGAGAATTAGGACGGTCGGAAACATCGTTTCCATTTACCTCTTAATAATAACTTTAGTAATCCATCATGCAATCAATATACAGTGAACTCGCGATAGCTCGAAGTCCCATAAGCTGAATACGCGTTTATCTCGAAGTTTTCATGAAGTCCCCAAAAAACTTAATATTTTCAGCACAATTTTTTTTCTATTACTCAAAGTTTTTGGTAAAGTTTTAATTTCCTATCATGCTTGGAAAACACATAAAATAAATAAAAATAATAAAAATATTAGACAGACTAGAAATAATTTTTTTTTCTATCTTTAAACTGTGAATTGCATTCGTTACCCGCTTATTTCGAAGTGGGGAATATATATGTATACACCTTCTCCTTGGTGACAATTTTGGATTCGAGAATGGGTGAAAAAAGTTTACGTGCATATTTTTATCATTTAAGATACTAACAATTCATTTTTTTCTTTAACTAAGTAGTTCAATATAAACTGTTTACTATTCATAGAACACAAAAATTTAAACTTGATGAAAACGGGGAAAGAGACAACACCTCCCACATAAAAAAAAGCCAAACAACTGCTACGTCACCAAGCTATGACGTCATCAATAGTCTTACAGATAAAAGTTTTATTTTCACAAACTAAAACTACTTAAAATTCAGATGAATTTACTTACGCATAACAATATTTTAAGGAATTGAGATAGAAAATTTAATTTTACGACAAGTGGCAAATTTTAACCATAACTAATTATATAACATGATAGATCGCAATGAATTATTTTGTATAAGATATTTTCTAATATTTGTAGCATTCACCAGAAATTTTAAATTGTTTTACGTTGTGAAAATAAAAGTGATGGCATCATTTTTGCAGGCCTAGTGATGACGTCAAAGCTTGTTTGGATTTCTTTATCTACGAGGTGCTAATACTTATAATAATCAAACTTCTGATTACTTGAAATATTTGGCCAATTCCTTGGGCTTCGAATTATCCCAAGGTGGCTACATAATCGCTACTTTAATAATCAATCTTGAAATTAATCCATTTCAGTCAAGTGCTTCTAGTGAAAGATTCATTAATTTCTGCGGTATTATTATAAAGTGATTGCTAATAGGTAGATGAAGACAACGTTTCCGACCCCATGTAGCTGTGTGATTATGAACCTTCTTGGTTACCTCTACCACACTTTAGCGTGCTTTTTAGAAGTATTTTGTGAATCATCCTGAATATAAGTTGAAACAGTTAATACGTAAAAAGTAACTGAAAGAGAAAACTGGTTTGCATTATCAGTGTATGAATGTTCTTCAATATAACGTTTTGCATCAGTTTTATCCCTCGTTTTAATTTGTTTTAAGAATTTAAGATACGTTGCTGTCCCGTCCTGTTAGGATGAAACACATGTCCCCAAACCAACCAACCAACCAACCAACGTTGCTGTTAAGTGGTTTTTTTTCTGAACTACTGAATTTTTGCAATTTTGTATTTTTTTTTCAAATTACTGCAGAATTTTACCATCCATGCGAAATGAGATTCTAAGACATTCTTAAAAAATGACTATTTATGCAGAGATTAAATAATCACACAATTCACCCAAGCAAATAAAATAAATAATTCAACGTGTAAATCACAGATAAACAGTAAATACTTTTACATACATATTTACAAGCGAAAAACATTATAACATTCAAGGATTTCATCTGTACAAATCAAAGGTAACAACTGTACAAATCAAAGATAACAACTATACAAATTTACACGTTAAGTAGAATAGTTGTCACAGTTACACTGCTTCAAAAAACGAAAAACAACAACAACAACAACAACAAAAAGCATTCGAGTGCAAGTTAAATTTCTCATGCCTGTATCGTATGTAAAGTGTTGTTCTTCATTAAAAAAAAAAAAAATAGATTGTGTATTATTTAATACAGGGTACGTACGAGTCATTAATTTGCCAAAATTTTGCACTTTTGAAAATTGTCCAAAAATGTGCGTTTATTTTAGATACTCGGCAGAACTTTTTTCCGTATTTTATAAAAAACACAACCACTTTTAAAATACCAGATCACTTGAAGACAATATTTGAAAAGTTTGAAATTTTAGGTAATCCAGAACTCCTACGAGCCCACAATTCTCATACCACTTCTAATTTGTATGTTTTTTGAAATGAAATAATCAGTTATTCACACAAAATATATTTAAAATTTTGCTCAAACTCGCGCACTTTTTTCCTGAGGGGAATACACCCTCTCAAAAAAGTATTCGTGTGAAAGTCAAGTTTCCTATGTCAGTTGCATATGTAAAATATCCCCCTTTATAACTGGATCATGTAGCATGTAATAATAATTTCTCACACTTCTTTTGAGTTGTATTATTTTTGAAAACATTAATCAGTCATTCATAAACTTGACAGGGGAAATTTCACCCACACTTAAATACTTTTTTTTTCTGGGCTCTAATGCGTTAAAACTTTCCTGCTCAGAGCTGCATGCAGTGAAAACTGCTGTTCAGAACATTACCATCTTTGCTGAAAAACTTAGTGAAACCGTAAGAGAAAGATTTTCCAGGAAAAAGGTTAGTTCAAATATCAGCACCAGGTGGCGTTTTACAGTTCTTGTTGTTTCTTATGCCCTCTGGCTGTGCCGGCACAGCCAGCTGCTTCAAAAAGGGGTCTCTGGATCCGTGGCACGCGATGAACGTTTCGATCGTCCGCCATCTTGCTGGTAGTTAAGTCGAGCGATGACAACGGCTGCACTTTTTTCAGCATTGGGAAAGGGTTGCGCCTCAAAGGGTTAACCAATTACTGAAGATGCCTACTGTCATCTATTCTTTTGTATTGGATTCATGGTGAATTCATGGATTTTTTTCAGTCTCTAATAATTTAAGCTTTTCGTTCCTATATATTAGCACAAACTAAAGCTGTAAGGCTCTGTTTACTGATTTTTACTCCTACGAAAGCATCCTCTTTAAAATGTAATCTCTTGTTCGGTAAATGTTTATTTAAAAATATCTTTCGTCAGGTAAGTAGAGAAAAGCCTTGGCAGTTTGATACCAAAATTAGTGCTAGTGCATACGAACGTCGCTTACATCAGAGCTTTGGCCACATACAGTTTGATAAGAAATATTGTGCCTTTTTACTTCCTTGTACGTAGTATAAGGAAGTAATGTGATCCCGAAAAATTTTGGGGGCCAAATTTCGACAAAAAGACCGATTTTGACTACATCTAAATTTAATTTTAAAAATTTTTTCGATGCATCTCATCGTAGGCTAGCATGCACGATCATATTAACGCGTCTGCAACACATTTTGACCAGCGGCGAGTCTACTGTGGCCAGTTTTTCCATGCCGTCTGTACGTACGTACGTATGTATGTAACTCGCATATCTCAAAAACTATGGGTCGTAGAATGTTGAGATTTGATATTTAGGATTGTTCTATGATCTAGTTGTGCACCTCCCCTTTTGGCGGCAATCGAATGGATAGTTTATGTACAGGACCGCCCAAAAGATTCGAAATACATTACGCTCTATGGGCCGAAATTCATTAAACTCGCCTAACTCAAAAGCTATTAGGCGTAGAATGTCAAAACTCCATATTTTGGATAGTTGTAACATCTAGTTGTGCACCTCCCCTTTTGGTTCCATTCGACTGGATAGTTTATCTACAGGACTGTCCAAAACATTCGAAATACATTACGCTCAATGGGCCGAAATTCATTAAACTGGCATATCTCAAAAACTATTAGGCGTAGAATGTTGAAACTTTATATTTAGGATTGCTGTAACATCTAGTTGTGCACCTCCCCTTTCGGTTCCATTCGACTGGATGTTTATCTACAGAACCGCCCAAAAGATTCGAAATACATTACGATCTGTGGGCCGAAATTTATCAAAGCGTTTTTTAGAGGTATTGGGCTATTTCAAACGACTCAGAAGTGATATATGCTGTAAAGAGTTAGAAAATGATTTCCTCCATTAAAAAAAAATGTCTTTATCATTTATACTTCTGCTACAGGAACACTCAAAAGATTTCCAATACATTACGGTCAATGGCAATTTTCATTCCATTTCTCCATTTCAATTCATCCATTTCCAGCACAATACCGTCCTACCACATAAGTTAGGTAATGGTGCGACCACGGTCACGTGCCTCCCTCAAGAACTATGCCAAAAGTCGCCAAGCTTGGCGACTTTTGGTGTACGTGTGTGCATATTTAACTCTCAAATCTCAAAAACTATTATGAAAATTCATATATAAGAATGTTGTAACATCTAGTTGTGCATCTCGATTTTTGGTTCCAATCTACTGGAGAGTTTATTTACAGGACTACCGAAAAGAATTTCAGTACTTTAATGTCTATGGACATCTTCAATATAATACAACTGTAGACAGTCATTGTTTGGTACATTCCCAAAATCTCGCCGTCTGTCCTCGACCTTGGCGAGTTTTGGCGAAATATCGCTAAATTTGGCGATAGTCAGTTATTTGGTCCATGCCCAAAGTATCGCCATTTGTCATCGTTCTTGGCGAGTTTTGGCGAAATATCGCCAAATTTGGCGATGTTTTGTCGAAATATCGCCAAATTTGGCGATAATCTGTTATTGTTTGGTTCATGCTTAAAATCTCGCCAAATGTCGTCGACATTGACGAGTTTCGCCGAAATATCGCCAAAAATTATTTCGTATTTTTTAGAACTATTGTAATATCTAACTGTTTTCAATATCTTTTTTGACAGCAATCGACTGAGAATTTATTTACAGGGTGAGCCAAATGACTTTAAATACATTGAGGTGTATGGATGCATTCAATTCATTGAAAGTCTGTGGTCAATGACTACTTTGGCTATCCCCAAAATCTCGCAGACTATCTCAAGTTTGTCGGCTTTTGGTGAAATATCGCCAAATAAAGTGTCAGAAGGAAATCTTTCAAATTGAACTCAGCTTGGCAATATCGAAATATTTGGCTAGAAATCGCTAAACTTTACTATTATTGATATTTTATCTCTTTCAAACAAATAAGTTTATTGGAAGTGCGTCGAAAATATTTTTGATCTAATGGACATGCAAGGAAGTCATGTGTTGGACACATCAGATTTTTTTAATTCGAGAAATCCACCCATCACTGCATTTAAAATCTTCAATACCCATTCATCAGCCTTCGTCTGCAACAGGGGTTCATTTATTAGAAATTTTTGAAATCTAGCATCCTGAAACCATAGCAATTGAACTTTTTTCAGATCTTCTCGGGATGCATTTCGCATGAGTTTTCTTCCTCTAGCAAATTTAGATTTTTTCCCACAAATCTAAAATTGATTCCCTATTTTTCAAGCAATTGACAAGCTATTTATTTAAATATCATAGTCAGCTGCTAACTTTGTTTTGCATCCGCCATTCTCTAAGTTCTTTAAAACTTTTACTTTTGTCTCTAAAGTTAGGGTTTTGTACTTTCCGGGTGTAGAGACATCCTGAAGTTTTACACGTTAACACAACACACTGAGGAATTAACGGATGTGATAAAAATTTAGCTCGGATTAGTGAGATATTTTTAACATTAATTCCAATACAACTTTTTGGGGGCCTTTGGAATAGTTTGAATAAACTGAAAATTCAAATTAACCGAATTCGAATTAACGAGCGGCTACTGTATTTCTGCTGTATGGCTGGTATGTGATTTTTTCCCACCGCGCAGAGGTATAACCCTTTGAGGCGCAACCCTTTCCCAATGCTGAAAACAGGGCAGCCGTTGCCATCGCTCGACTTAACTACCAGCAAGATGGAGGACGATCGAAGCGTTTTTTCAGTATTTGAACTTTTTTCAGCATTGGGCAATCTATCCAGCTGTTCTCGCATTCTTCCATTTTTCGTCAGATGTCAGTGCTGTTAAAAATATTCGTGACCATTTTTTTACGGGAAATGTCATGCTAAAAAGTAAAGGATTCTCGTGGAGCTATGTTACCCGCAACTCTTTTTATAGAAAGAAAAGTCCATTTTTCGTGACTGGCAACAGTCAAAACGTCAGAGTTTGGTCTTCCCAGAGCGGGAACACTGCGCGTTAAAGGGTTAAAGCATCTGTTTCAAAAGCCCTTCGTCGTTTACTTTGCCTGAGAACGGCTATTTCTCACATTTATTTTTACAAAATAAACGTTGTGGAACGCCACCTGATGAAGCTTTTTTGAACCATTTTTCTTTTTCGAAAGAAATCTCTCTCCATTGGTCTCATTGAATTTTCCTGCAAATTTGGTAGCATTTATTAAGGGCACATTGTATAAATTTAATCACTTTAAACTGTGTTATAAGTTACAAGGAGAAAAAACTGAAAGCGGATAAAAGCACGCTATAAATTTGCAGTTGATACCTAAGTATTTTGTGCCGGCTAACTCTGTACGTTTTTGCCTAACATAGACAGCCAGTTTTTAAAAAATGGCATTTTCTTTAAGACTTTGATTCAGTTGCTCCGGACTAGATTTTTTTCGTAAATAAATAAATTAACGATTATGTAAAAATGGAAAATGCTCAGCACTGAGGTGTACTGAGCAGTACGCCTGGACTCCACTTTATCAGAGACAGAAAACAGAAAATCGACCACACTTCTGATTCTTTCCGTTTTTGTCCAGCATGAATATGGAGTTGAAATATGTCTGAGAGGTTGGAATCTACTCTTTTTGTATTGTAAGATTTTAATGCATGCCCCCCCCCCCCCACAACCACAAAAAAAATCCTTAAACAAATGTTTATTTATTCGATATAGAATTGCTAATCAACAGATCGAAGATGTCTAATTAATGATGCAACTTCCATATTTCTTTCTAGGAAAATATTTCGAACCCAGAATTTATTTATGGTTTCAACTTTATTTGTTCTAATTAAAGAGACTAGATTCATTAAGTGGAAGCTCATTATAACTAGATAGTCTTCGTTATGCAAGACCAAAGATACTTTTAGCGCTTCTTCCAATTATCAAATAAAAGAACGAAACAACAAACAAACCAAAATAAAATCGACAGGGGGCGCCTGCAGTCTCTGCGGAACTTGCTGAAGTGGAGTCACTGCGCAGCAAAATCTGAACGGAAATCGAATGCAAGAAAAAGATTTTGCTGAGAAAGAAAAGTTGTGTTTCTGCTGATATGGAGCCCAGGCCTTGGTGGAGTTATCATGGGAGCATGAGTTAGACATGAATTTGACTGAAACTTGTTTGAAATGTGACACAGTGTTCGTACATGGACACTAAATGCAAAATTATTTCCTGTAACATACACACTGTATTTTACAAAATAAATAAACACTCAAGGACACAGACACAATACAAATTTCACATGTAGATTAGTTTTTTTGGCATATATTTACATTATGTACACCATGGAAAACTGAAATTTTTTGCAATTTACAGCAGTATTTTAAACTTCTAATCACACTAATCACATCGACGCAAACAAAAAATTTCAATCATTTCGATATTATATTAACACAGAATAACTTCTGATTTAAAAAAAATGGAGATTTGTTTGTTTGTTCAAATCATATATAAATCCACACCGTTGGACAAATCGTCATGAATAAACAAAATAGCAATAACAACATTAATTATACCACTACACACAACTACATAGAAATTACGCTGTTTTGAGAAGATACACAATTTTTTTTTTTGTAAGATTATTTCTAATCGCATGTTCAGTAGCAGAAAAGGAAAACGTAAATAAAAAATATTAAATAAACACTTGCATGAGTAATTTGAATAATAACAAAAAAAAAAAAAAAAAAAAAACAGGAAACGCAAAGGAAAACGTCAAAAAGTCGTTTTCCAAACAAATACTTGAACTCTATGTTAACTAATGTTAACTAATATTATCAAAGAAAGCTACAACTACACTTGACATAGGTTGTTAAACCATAGATGAGATTTTAAAAAATCTCTAAAGAACAACTATAAAAAAATTTTTTTTTGATGGCCCATGGGTCAATAAAATTGCACATAATACTGCAGTCAACTAACGACAAAGAGATAATAATGAACATCTTAAATATAACTAATGTATCAGCTTATCTACACCAAAGTTCTCTTTTTAGCATCAGAGTAACAAAACACGATAGGTGACACAATTATAACCATGAAACAATCTTCTTCACACAACAAGATGTCTGAAAATTCCCTTTTAAGTAGATTCATTTCTGAAGAGTAATTCATGCGAATTTAATGAAAAACTGGAGTCGACAAAGTTTATCTCTGAATATTTCTTTTCAAAGAATGGAAAGAACACTTACTCCTACCTGCGGAAGAAGAAGAAAAAAAAAAAAAAGTTCGCATTTTAAATAGATCGATGGCACCTGAAAATGGCGAATTTCAGTTCATCCTACAGAAAATAAATATTTCCCCTGATGTGGCACTTTTAAGAGCTTACAAACTAATGTTCAAGATGCAACCTGAAAAAGTGGAATTTGACAGTCAGATAAAACTGAGGTTCATTCTTTGAGATCTAAAGACTGCGATGTAGTACACAGTTATTTTATGATGACACACCCGCTTTTTTAACAAAACAGTTCTAGACGTTGACGAAGTTTCTATCTCCACTATTCTTTGATTCATGAGTATCGAGTGTTTGTGCTTTCTTGAGAAAACATTTTATTTTGAAATAAAAAATCATATTCCTGTCTGTCAACGGATAATATTCAACAATGAACACCTTAATTCTTTTTAGATATTACTAATTTTCTGTCTACCATTCAAGCTTTCTACACAGAAGAGTAGTTACCAAAGTAAGAAAACGTTGCTCTTTGAACCAGCTCTGGACTCAACAGTTCTACGATTCTTCTCAAATGATTTAGCCATCATAAGATCAGAAATCGACAAAATTTACATCCACGCCGTTCCTGTGTTCATCTGGAACGAGTACACTCCTACGATTCTCTGCATTTTCGTTATATCATTGGAGAAAACATGTGAAAATACTGCTGGTCTGCAAGCAGCAAATAAACGTCGATCTGTTCCAGATGATGCACCTCCTTTCCTCAGAGTATAACAACCAACCAGGTACCTCGGTTTCACCAGGAACGATTATTTGGACTGGAACGATTATCAGGAACGGTTCGTTACAAAGTATCATCAGAGAGAACTAAAAAATACTCTGGTTTCCCAAACAGCAAATAAACATCGAACATCCAATTCCAGATAATGCACCTCTCCTCAGAAGCACATCAACCCAACTTAGGTTGCATTTCAAAGACCAATAAACACTGGCTTTTTCTCGATCGTTCGACTAAGTACTCTAAGTGAGGTCCGAAAACTGCGACTTGGGCTCGTGGCTCGCCTCCGACGAGGAGGACTTGTCCGCCATTTTGTTGGTGAGGGCCGGAGCCGACAGTGTCTCCATCTCGAGGCGATTCTGCTGCTGCTGCTGTTGCTGCTGTTTGGCACCCCTTCGGAAGGAGCAATTGCCCACTTCCTCGGCGGCTCCTCCGCACCAGAACCTCCGCTTGAGGGCGCTCCGGAAGTCGCTCATGTGGTAGGCGTAGAGGAAAGGGTTGAGCGCCGAGTTGACGTGCGACAGCACTATGAAGGTGTCCAGCAGCCAGATGGGCACGGTGCAGCTGCTGCAGAAGGCCTGGACGCAGTTGACGGCGTACAGGGGGATCCAGCACACCATGAAGAAGACCACGATGATGGCGAGGTTCTTGGCCGTGCGGACCTCCTTCTTGCTGGCCTGGTGGGGGCGGTTGATGGCGGGAGTGCCCTCTGGCGGCGACTGGAGGCGGCAGTTGTTGAGCTGCAGGCTCCGCTCCGAGCTGGAGGTCGAGCCGCTGGCGCAACGGCGGCTGGAGTCCCTCGTCGCCGATTCCCGAGCGGATCCGTTGCGGGGCAGCTGCTGCTCCAGGGCGGTGATTTGGCGAAGCTGAAACACAAAGGAAAAACAGATGTGTAAATATATTTGTTAAATAATCAAGAAGTATTAATCATGCCGAAAGCAACGTTCATAGAAGGCATTTCAAACGGCACTACGTCCGCATGACGTGTCGCGAATGCAATGTCGATCTGAGCGAATTTCGTGCAGTTATCTCTACCTCAAGTTGAATTTTTTTCGGTGATTATTTCTCGATGGTACGTCCGATTTTGGTTTTCCTTTTTTTAAAGTGATCAGCATCGTGACCTTGACCAATGTCATAGGTTCAATGAGCGCGCGGATCGAGTCATTGAGAAATAGAATAATTCTTCTAATGTCTCCATTGAAAGTTAATGGCAGCAAGTTTTTCGGTGATTATTCCTCCGTGGTCAACCCCATTGATTTGATTTCAGATTTATACCTTGCCACCATCGGTACGTATAACAGTACCATATTTGAACTAAATCGGTCGAGCGGTTTAGGAGGAGAAGCGTTACATTGAAATGCCTGAGTGTAGTGTAAGAGCTTCGCTCACTTCGCTCAGCTCAATTCTTAGCGCACGTCTCTAGTACAGTGTTTCTCAACCCTGTGTGCCACAGCACACTGGTCTGCCGCGAGGATTTTTGAAAATTATTAAAACTGCGCAGTGTTGTATCAGCGATAGATCTATCATGCGCTTGCTGTCTTGTCCACTTTCTCTGAGCTGTACACTATAAAGCGCTAAACTTTTCTTTCATAGCATGGAAAATCGCTCTGCCGATTTTTGGAAGAGCTGTTTGCGACAAGGCCCATGCAAAAATAGCCTCAGACCTCTCATTGAGTAATTTTTTGGTAAATAAATAATTGTTTATAGTTATTTATGTTTATCAATTTTTGCAATTTTTATATTCAGGTGTGCCGCAAAGAACTGTAGATATTTTCAGTGTGCCGTCAACTAAAAAAGGTTGAGAAGCACTGCCCTAGTAGAAGTCCCGTTAGAGTCATGGTCACCTTATGGCCAATATGCGACGTCAACTAGAAGTCACAGTGTGTGACTACTTGCTTCATATTTCACTGCGATGCCAGATGTCTAAGACACTGTACTCGTAGCATCACCAGAAAAATACCAATCAACAATTTGTGAATAATTCATACGACTTTGGCGACATTACCTAGAAAAAAAGGAGATTCGACCACGAAGGTGACTCATCAGACCGTAACATTTGACGCCACTGTGCTTTAAGGAATAATAACGCTTAACAAATACTTATTGAGTAACAAACAACAAAGCGTTTACTCTCATCGTTGCAATGACGCGAAGTTAGCGATTTTGTTTCAGCGGTTTGCGTGTTAACACAAATCGTGGAAATAACAGAGGAAACGTGTGCCACCGCGTCTCTTGCAGAGGAAGCAAACTTGTTTGCACCCTTAATGTAAAGCCCAACAGAGAAGCTAGAACCCGTAAATGTACGTCCCGGCACAAATTGCCATTTTTTAAAGTCTGAGAAATTTCGCCGCCATCCTACTGTGGCTTACTTAACGTTCTTTTGGGCGTTATTCAACGGAATGGACACAACGGATGAAACACAATCTATACTGAATGATTACAACACTGTATGAAAATGGCAACCCTTTTGCCATGAAAATAGCGGCTTGTGTCAGCTCGTACGTACGCACGGTCAATATTCATACCGGCCCGTGCACTCAGGGACGCCTTTCAGACTAGTAAAATCATGTGACTGCCAACTCGACTGAAGATTGGGCGTGCTAAGACACATGACCAATCAGCAATCGAGTGCGAAGTCACCTGACACAAGTAGTCTGATAGAAGTGCCCGGGCCGTTATGAAGATCAGTCGTGATACATATATCAAGAAATCTTGCAAAATCTAAAGCAAGTTAGACGTGAAAGTACAGTTTGGAAAACTTTCAACTCGGAAGCACTTTTGACTAATAAAATAGGTTGACATGCAACAGTAGTCGGGTTCTCTGTATAATAAATGAAAAAAAAATTTGGCAACTAGAAATATAGTTTTTCTTGAATCGGAGTTTTAGGCATTTGATCAGTAAAAGGCCCCACTATAAAAGAAAAATCGTGGAAAAATAGTCGTAATTCATAGCGCGTTACTTTTCAACAAGAAAAGATAATATCAAATCTAAAATCGCCGAAGACGAAAAGTAGAAACACAGTTTTTAAGGAACCTATGAAAGTCAGAATTGAAGCGTGATATCCAGTATATCTTGCGAATGATAGACCAAAATCAGTGATCTCTGAAGACACATTTTCGATTTGCATTTAAATTAAGATCCAGGAGTGTGGGCATATCGTGAGTGATTTTTTAAAACTAAATTTTTGACAGAAATAACTTACACTGAAAGTATATATTTTCTGAAAAAAAGAAAATGCATTCATATGTTTCCTGTTTCCCACAACAGTGATGTCCGAAATTAAGATTAAAAACATATCTGTAATAACTGAATAAAAACTCGGTTCATGGTAAAAAAAAAAAAAAAAAAAAAAAAAAAACTTGGGGCAGAAATATACGTATTATTATGGGATAAAGCATTTACAACATAACAATAAAACAGAATGTGAATTGTTACTTAATATACAAGTTTTATGAAAGACAGACTAATCAAGATGACAGCCTCTACCTTTTTTAACATTACGACAGCTTGATCTTCAACACTACGACAGCTACGACCTAGCAAATGGTCAAGAAATTACAACCATTTATATATAATATATAGATAACACCCAGACTCCTAAAATATACAGGGTGTCCAGCCTTAATGTGACCCAATAGCTAATTCCGAACCGTTCGGTTCAGATATGCACTTCCAGTTTGAAAAATGTTTTTAAAAAGGTAAAGAATGTTTTTACGTGCTTTTCGAACCAAAAAACCCATTTAGAAAAAAATTACAAAAATTAAATTTTTATACGGTCCCGAGGTCCTATCACTTATATTTAGGAAAAGATGCAGTACACAAAAACAAAGTAAACATAAAAAGTTTCATTTTATTACGATAAAAACTGACCGAGTTATGAAACTTTGAAAATCACGCATTTCATCCATTTTCTCGGCCATTTTCAAACATTCTTTACCTTTTTAAAAACATTTTTCAAATTGGAAGTGCATATCTAAACCGAACGGTTCGGTAATTAGCTATTGGGCCACATTAAGGCTGGACATCCTGCATAACTTTTGACAAAAAATATTCGGAAAACTTTATTTATATCTTAATAAAGGTATTTTTCCTCTAATTGTAAAGTACGCCACTAAAATTTCAGTTTCCAAACTAATTTTCGTAATCAGTTTACTTTTCAAAGATAACGTTGAAAAGTTGTACGGCGCAACGCTAGCGCGTTCTACTACCAACCAGTTGATCCCCGTTCGTATGTGTCTTAAGGAGCCGATATCCACCCGGGCGAGATTCCGAATATTCAAGAAAGGAGGCAGCACCACATATTTTTACTTACCGAACATGTACCATGTAAAACAAGTATTGTAATCATGAAAACTTCGAAATTTTGGTGTATTTACACGTTTTTGAGGTCTTCTGAATTCATTTATGCTATTTTTAGGGCGATATATGTATTATGTGTTTGTGTGTGTGTGTGTTTGTTTGTGTGTGTGTGTGTGTGAACACGATGGCTCCTAAACGGTGCATTCGATTGAGCTGAAATTTAGTACATATATATCTTAAAGTCCACCCTCTCACGACCGCTATTGATTTTGGTGTGTATAGGACTGACAGTTATTTTACAGGGCTACAAAAGTAACTCTTTAACATTATGGCTTATGGACGGAAATTCTAGAAATTGTGCCAGCGTCTAAACAGTGCATTCGATTGAGTGCAAATTGGTTATGTATATTATAAGTAACAGTCGCATGACCTGTATAGAGCCGATTGTTTGTTCACGAGGTCGCAAAAACAATTCTTATACATTACGGTCTACCGTCGCAAATCATTTAACGTCTGCTAGTGTCTAAATGGCGCATCCAAATACATTCAAATTGGGTATTTATATTATAGGTCACCGTCACACAACATAATGAGACACTAAATTAATATCAAATATCATGATAACTAATCTTACACCCAGTTTTTAGTGTTGTTATTCCTATTATTAGACTTCTTTTTTGAGGAACACATAGTCGGAGATTTATTTACACCCCTTAAACCCCTCGACATCTGCCTAAATTTCTTCTACAGATGTTAAAAAGAGAATAATTATAATAATTAGAATCGTAAGAAGAGATAATAAGAATCTTCTTGTTCTACATTTACCAAACACATGTACTAAATTTTTCAAATTTGGTATGAGAGTAACTCCACAAATCACAAAGGGGTGGAAGCGAACAGTTCGGCCAAGTCTATCTTCTATATTTTAAAGAAAATTCTTCACGGAATTCTTCTTATTGCAATATTCAGCATTCTTTTATTAAAATTCATTTCATTTAATCAGGTTGCGCAGTTCTCAACTCCGTTTGTGACATTTTAAAAATACACTGAACACTCCGATTGCAACGGTCTTAACCCTTTGAGATGCAACCCTTTCCCAATGCTGAAAAAAAGGCAGCCGTGGCACAGCCAGCTGCGTCAAAAAAGGGATCTCTAGATCTGTGGCACGCGATGAACGTTTCGATCGTCCGCCATCTTGCTGGTAGTTAAGTCGAGCGATGGCAACGGCTGCCCTTTTTTCAGCACTGGGCAATCTATCCAGCTGTGTCTCGCATTCTTCCATTTTTCAGCAGATGTCAGTGCTGTTAAAAATAATCGTGACCATTTTTTTTACGGGAAATGACGTGCTAAAAAGCAAAGGATTCTCGTGGGGCTATGTCACCCGCAGCTATTTTTATAGAAATCCAATCTATTCTTCGTGACTGGCAACAGTGAAAACGTCCGAGTTTGGTGTTCCCAGAGCGGGAACACTGCGCTTTAAAGGGCTAATGTGCATTTCCGTTCCCAAGGAATATCCTATAAACTTTAAACTTAAGACTGTGTGCTGCACAAGAATATGCTACAAACAAAGAGAGACAGCAAGTGTCTTCTTCATCGGCATTTATTCTATTTACTTTTTTCTTTGTGTGACACTTTTCGAAGGAAGGACGATTGTCGGATGGTGTCGGATGTCGCACTTCTTCCGAGATAAAATAAATGTAAAGGAGAGCACATTTACTTCCACCCTTCATTCCCCCCCCCCTCTCCATTAAAAAAAAAGAAAAATGAATATAGTTAAAAGGATTTTCATTTTCACCGATTATGCAACATGCGTATGTTGGTCTGAAATTTCTGTGTGTGTGTGTAAAATTCTATTATATACAGGGTGTCCCAAAAAGGTAGTAACACGATTTAATTATTTATCTAATTATACGAAAGCAATGTAAAATGAAAACAATATTCAAAATAAGACCCTCAAGAACTATGCTAAGAAAAACTCTCGTAAATTTCTAAAATGTTAGAGTTTAAGCGAATAAGCTAGAAATCTTACACATTTAAGCCATAGGGGAAAATCTTAATAATCTCTGTTGCAAGTGAGAGTAAAATGAGCAAAATAATGAAACAAAACGGCTGTCCACATCATATGGACTAAGGTATTAATGCCAGAATATTAACTTAATCCTAAAAAACAGTATGATGCAGAAATAAAACATTTTGAAAGTGAAAAGTTTTCTCTGCAAACCGTCAAACTCGTCTCTTTCTGATAGGGAATGATACTGACATAGTTTTTTTGTGTTATTGCAATGATCTCAGATTAGTACTCATACTAACATTACGAGTAACTAATGAGTAACAAACTCAAATAATTTTGCTTATTTTTAGATTCCGCATTACTGGAATCTATTCGAATTATACATGTAAGAAAAATTTTCGTTCCCTACCGTGCGAAGAACGGGCATGCAGCTAGTCTAAAATAAATAATCCATCCAAACTAATTATACTAAATGGTATTGATATAATCGATATTCCATAAAAATAACAAACTAATTATACTAAATAGAGGTACTGATATCTAATTTAGATAATCCATAAAATCTATGCCACAATAAATACATGCAATTCACTTATACAGACAACTCAACCCAATACGAATTTTCGGGAAATGTTCAAATTATGCAAATATAAGAAATACAAGCACACGCAAAAAAAAAGTATTTTTACTTATTTCTTTCAGTCTCAATTGCCCTAATTTATAACGTGCTTCAATTCGAATTATTATGGTTTTTCTTTTCAGAGAACTATCTAAACAATCATTTCAACTCTTTCTCTCTCCCCAACGAATTTTTTTTTAATTCAACAGACAAAAAAAAAAAAAAAAATTCAGTTGTCACAGGACATTAAGCAAATTATCATAATTTCCCGCATTTTGGTAACATCAGTCTTTGGAAATAACCTAATTCTGAAAAATAAAAAACTCATTCTCATCTTTAAAAATGCAATGCAATAATATATTTCTACCAGATTAAAAAAGTATTTTGACGTGTAATGTCTTTCAAACTATGGTTAGGATGCATGCAATTTGGACTTTCATTTCTGTAATTGGTACATTCTTAAGCGTTTCTATCGTTGCAGCCAAACTATCTAACTTTGATACCACCATGTAGAGGAAAATTACATACACTCTTTTTTTCCATTTATCTCAGATTCCTTTAAAAAAAAAAAAAAAAGAAAAGGGCTGTTCATATGTTTTAAGATGGTGTTTGTTTGAGGTTCCCAGAATCAACTATAGATGACAGCACTTGACTTAATATTCTTGTCGGATTTTTGAGAGATAGTGATGCATTTATCACCCATTGGTCAGCAAGACTAAGTTGTATTTTTTTATTAAAATTGTTGTGGGGAAAATAATATTACAGACACGGATTTTTCGTACAGTTGTCATACACAAATGTAATAAATGCAGTGCAACCTTTGAAAAGTAATTAGAGAATTCTTTCCTTAACGTTCTTTTCTCCGGACCTTATTTTGAACATTATTTTCAATTTACACTGCCCACTTAACTCTAATAGATAAATAATTAGAGCGAGTTACCAAATTTTTGGGACACCCTGCATAAATAGGAATGGCTGTAATTATAAGTAGCTTTTTGGGCTTTATATAAATAAAGCTCAAAAACCTTATTTTAAAATTTTGGCATACTACATAGTCACACTTTTTAATATGATACGAAAACAATCTTTGAAGTCCATTTCTAAGTACTAAGAAAATCAAGCACATCAAAAGATAATACACATGCATTTAACTTACAAACGTTTGAAATTGGCTGAAACTATATGCATGATACGTTTAACAAATTACTACAGCAGCACGAGATCAAATTATACGGCACTAAGAAATACAAGTACTTATAACAGACCAATAAATGTCCTTTAATTGTCTGTTTTATTAATTGGGTAATAAATGTTCCTCATGGATTCATGTCTTTTCACAGAATTTGGGCGTCATCTTGTTAATAGTATTTTTGCCCTTTGTCATTCTCCCTTTATGCCCGTATAGCTGTTGACTGAACAATTCTTTTGTTATTGTATCATTTTTGTGCTTTTTGTCATGGATGCAGTTTTTTTTTTAGCCCTTCTTTCTAATTCTCGGTTATATTCAGCCTCGTCTTTCTTTTGCCTTTATATAGAAAAAAAATCACACTAGAGTTCTTTAATTATTTTACAGGTTTTGACAATTTTATCTGACACTAACACTCAATAAATAATTAGAGTTGTTTATAAACAAGTTTATAATGGAAAAAAAAAGACTTCAAATTACTTCAACGTTACCAAAATTTTTTCCTGAAGAGTTTAGTTATTTGTCATCAGTGGCGACTTTAATTCTTAGACGATTTGTGCATAGGGAATCCAATCCCACAGTGTTTTTTATTTCGCGATGGAGATTTATTGATTCAGCAGGATTGACATTTCATTCAGATTAGAATATTTTTTTAAGCAGCTAACAGAAAAAAGTAATAAAAATTAAAATATTTTAAGCACTATTGAAGTTTAACCTTAATAATAATAATTAATCTTCTGTCAGTTATTGCCTTTGTTAATTAACTAAGACAATAATTTACAAAAATGTGAAATTTATAGTGATAATCTTCAGTATAATATACTTGGCTATTAATTAGTTACTAAAAAAGGAATAACGTAAGAAAGACAACGTAAAAAGAGTCTAGTCTTGATCTAATTTTGATAGAGAATATAAATGCACTTGACGAAAAAGCTGGTTTTTTTAAAATAGAAATATGAAAATTATCGGCACATTAACATACTTACCGTTATTTTTTAGTTGCTCGATTGATGATTGGGAAGGCAGCCTAAACTTGTAATGAAACTATTTCTCAATTTCAATCCCCCGGGATTATGCCCTAATCCCAGCAAGACTGGTCAGGGGCGTAGCCAAGGGGGGGGGGTTAGGGGGGTCATAACCCACCCCCCCATGAGGAATTTTTTGCCGTACAAAATGTATATTCTTCACTCCCTTATCACACACATGTATGCATATATGTGAGTAACACCCCCCGCCCAATGAAAAATTTCTGGCTACGCCCCTGAGACTGGTGTATACGCCATTTCGTCTAAAAAGTGTCTAACCCCATCTTGAAGGGAGTTCCTCTACCTTTCTCGACGGGAGCTGGGGGGGGGGGTCAGTTAAAAATTAGGTTTCTGCAAGATTCGCCGCGTTGGTCAGGGGGGCGTTTGTCAGCGACACAGGGAGTGGGGGGGGAAAAAAACCTTCGTGTCCAAATTTAACCACAAAGCTTTTGGAACATGCACCTTTAAATGCCGTTAAAAGTGCTAAATTGTGTGAACAGCGGCGTGCTGTATCGTCATAAAAGGAAGATCGGCGGATACGGATATGAAAACGAATAGTTTGTTTTTATATCCGTGGATACGGATCGGAATGGATACGTATGAAACGGATCATTTCTTTCTCATATCTGAGAATACAAAAATGAAACGGATCATTTCTTTCTCGAATACGAATACAGGAATTGGAATACGGATGGCTTTGTTTCGGAATTATTAGACGAACACGTTATCTTATTTTTAAACGAACATTTGTTTTGAAATTTAAAAGAAATTAACCTTTTCTGCTGTTATTTCGATATGTGACCCCCTCAAATCTTTCATGTGCCCCTCCAAATTTTTAGTTGGTATGGGAGCGGTGATAAAAAGTATATTAAGAGTAGCAATCGGGGGGCACGTGTCCCCTCTTTGTCCCCAAAACTTTTATTTTAAACATTTATTTGACGGGTTATTGTAACTGCTCCATTTAAAACAAACAAAAAAAAAACCCCTACAGTCTGCGTCTTGAGAAAATATTATTTAAAAGAAACTATTCACTGTCAAATTTGCTCAATTTAAACAAGGTTATTTTTTAAGCACTTCGTTTAGACAATTTTTCTCATTCCCAATAGATTGTGGTTTTAAATGCTTTCTAAACATTAGTGTTTCTTTGAAATATTTATTTATTTTTCATTTTATTTTTTAATGCAATACAAAGTATTTTATGCAAAAATGTTTTATTTGTTGAGCGAAAGTGAATAGGATTTTCCCTTTTCTTCATAATACTCTCAAAGTTTTACATCAAGTTATATTAATCGTTATAATTAGGGATGGACTGCGAGACAGACATTTGCAGATATTTTGCGAGACGAGAAAGCCACGTTTTACATTGTGATATAGGGATTTTTGCGTGACGAGACAAAGCTTCCCTGTGATTGTGAGAGACGAGACAGCTTATTTACCATCTCGCGTCCATCCCTAGTTATAATAGATATTTTGCATCCTTTTTTATCTTGCTGTATTTTATTCATATATGAAGTTCAATATTTGATAAGTTATCCTTCTAAATATTTATAATTCATCATTCTTGCATATTTCAGCAAGTTTTTTTTCAGTTTATTTAAAAGTTTAATAAGCTATAAGTTTTATAAAGAAGAGAGCTTTATAAGATATAAATTTATGTAATAAAAAATTAAAAAAAAATTAATCAAGTACCTTTTACATTGTAGTATAAATAATTTTTACTAATTTCATGACAATTAGTAAACGGCTGAAGTGTACAGGTCTAGGGTTCTGGCCTACTGCGCGGCCTTTTTCTCCAGCTTTAACGGGAATTCGGGTTAGAACCCTTCAAAAAGTCCACTGTCCAAGGCATACCTTAATTAAGCAGACAACCCTTGTGCAGATATGCCTTAACCACCAAATCTAAATAACTTTTATGTAATTTACAGTGAAAGTAAAAAGTTTAATATTTTTAATATTAAATAAAAATCATAATAACTTCCAATCCCTATAATCGAGAGTGTCCTAAAAACACTGGCCTATGGTTTCCTTCTTTAAATGTTGATCTAAGACATATAGAATGAATTACACAGTTATTTTATGATACCGAATAAAATTTTCAGGAAATTAAATGTAAATAAATACAAACTTTTATTTTTTATACAGCCCTCTTACGAAAATTCCCAATAAGTAAAATATACCCCATATATTAATGAGATGATGTAGAAAGTTTCAGATTTTCTTATTAAAGGTTTACAGATATGTTTCGATCACAGTTGGTGAGGGGCAATAATCTTTGCAATATCAATAATAGTATAAATACAATTATTAAAACTATTGTAATAAAACTAATTAACCATTAATTAGAATAACATTTTAAGACATTTACATTTTACATTTTAAGAAATGAGTTTTAAATCATTTTAAACCAGTTACATTTAAAAAGGGTTTTTTTAGCATTTAGAAATGAAATTTTTTTTAAAACTTACAATTACAGTAACATTTAATTTAACAGTTTTTTTAAGCTGTTCTCATTCACTTATTAATCTCATAATTTAATTTTAGAGAAAGCATCTTTAAAGTAACAGTTTTAATGTTTAAATTGAATATTTTAATTCAAAAATATTTATAGGTAAATTACTGATAAATCATTCATTATACCTAAGACTATCCATTATGTCCTAAGAATACAAACAAATTGAACGGTAAGTTTATTAAATTAATAATACACCAATTGAACAATTCCCGGGCATTTTTAAAATCTCACCTTTTAAAGGTTAGAAGGTATAAACACAAAATCTCCCCTCCCCCACCCATCCTTTAAAAAAATATGGGTAATTTCAGTTAATAAAAGACGCATGGCTCTAATATACTGAATATTTTGATAGTAATTTGTATATGTTTTGATATCACTCATATAATTCATTACTACTTAGATGTCTCATAAAACTAGGAAATAAAAATGATTCAAATACTTTAGCGGGGAGAAAATCAAATGATTACGAGTTTAAATTTCATTAGAATTTAAATAAATCGTTTAAAATCAATTGAGTTTCTATTCAGCGCTTAAAAATTTCCCTTTACATAATTTTGAATATTTTGTTTTAAAAAAAAATCAATAAAATGATTGTATCTTTCTCAAAGAATAATCCATATAAAAATTAATGTTAAAAAAATGTGATAAAAGATATTTTTTACCGTATAGCTTTTACACGTTTTTGCTGGATATAATATTCTTGAATGAAAAATATGTACAGTACATGTATTGTGCGAGTATTTTCGTGGAACAGGAATCTCAGTCTCAGAAAAACCTCTTTGTTTTCTTGAGATAAAGGCTTCCTGCACGTTATCACCGACCATAGTATCCATCCTTTGTACTCTTGTCGGAAGAATCTCCCCTCACATTTCTTGGAAGGAACACTACCTTCACGTCCTTGACATGATGTCACGTCCTTGACGTAGCTTGACTGGCCAAAAGCAATTAATTCCTTTTTATTTAATGTTGTATAAATTTCCGTGATTAATATAATAATATATCAGAAACGTATGTTCTTAACCCTTTAATGCGCAGAGATCCCGCTCTGGGAGCACCCAATTCTGACGTTTTGACTGTTGCCGGTCACGAAGAATAAATTGGATTTCTATAAAAATAGTTGCGGGTGACAGAGCTCCACGAGAAACCTTTACTTTTTGGCACGTCATTTCCCGTCAAAAAAATTGTCACGATTATTTTTAACTGCACTGACAGCTGCTGAAAAATGGAAGAACGCGAGAACAGCTGAACAGATTGCCCAACTCTGAAAAAAAGGGCATCCGTTGCCATCGCTCAACTTAACTACCAGCAAGATGGCGGACGATCGAAACGTTCATCGTGTGCCATCTTGCTGGTAGTTAAGTCGAGCGATGGAAACGAATGCCCTTTTTTCTGAGTTGGGTAAGGGTTGCGCCTCAAAGGGTTAAAATATAAAAAGTGGCTCCTTTACTCCATAAACAAAAGAATTTTGGGGCAAGCCAATATTTAATTAAATACCATTATCGTATTTACTACAAGACAAAATAAGTTCATGTCCCATATTTAAGTTAAAGTTACTGTTCTGAGGGGGAGGGGAGTATTTTTTCCTCGTTGGCGTTTTTTTTTTTCCGGTTCGCGTTTCTTTCTGTTCGTGTTTTTTCCTACGTTCGCTTTCGAATCCTAAATACGGATACCTGGCACACCTAGTGAAATGGTCAAAAAAGAAATTTTTCATTTCTCATTTTCGGAATCTGTGGCCAAAATTCGATGGCTGAGAATGTTCCGTTAAGGCAAATTTACACAAGGGGTATCTGGGTAGGGTGGAGGGGGGGGGGAGCATGCCGTGAGAGGAGGACTTTTCAAGAGTTTCTAACACGCATTCAAGTTACATATGGAGCAAACCGCACTACAATCTAGACAGTTACTGGAAGCAAAAATATGCTGTAATTGTCTTTACATTATACTTTGCAAAAGATGGGTAAAACGGGACAAAACTAAAATTTGTTCTAAAATTTGTTCAAGAAGGTAAACAACAGTAAATAATATTTTGGGCAAATTATATGTATGTATATATGTATATATATATATGAGTATGTGTATGCATGTATAAGTTCACACCCCAAAACACGAATTAAAACAAATATTTTTATGTATAAGTTTTGCCCAGTAATTACTTATTTAGATCTAGTTTTGTAACGTTAATAATAATAGTAATAATAATTTTTTAAAATTCCCCTAAACTAATACGGAGCTGAGCCCTTAAAAGAAATATACAACATGGGCGATATGGGCTGTGATATCTAAATGACATAATTTGGAAAATTTGGCCCAACTATTATTTAGAATTGCTTACCTTCTCTAAGCCGTTAAATAAAGATTATTATTATTATTATTACTTTTTTGAAAGTGTGACATCGGCAAAGACAAGCACGAATTAATATATAAAACTTGGCACAAGTTTTATCAAGTTTTGCCCCGTTTTACCCATTTTTGCAATATATACTTACTTAATGTAAAACTTACTGTGAATTCTTAAACGGTTACTTCAATCAAAGTCTTATTTAGAAATATATTATAATTTATCCGAATGTATTATTATTATTATCTGAATGTATTATTATTATATCTTAAATATATTATGATTTTGGTTCTCAATTAATTTAAGAAAAACGAAGAAATTGAAGACAGCTTTTTTGTAAATGAAAAATTCTATATGGGATTTGATACTGTAGAAACACGCACAGTTCACCCGTTCAATCCGGTGTACGCCTACCCCTGTTTCGTGTGTGGGTGAAAATGGCGCTCACCCCTGGACAAAAGGAAGTGCATTTTTTACAGGACCCCTATTTTGCACCCACTTTTCCTGACCAGATGCGTAATTAATCACGTACTTCATTTCCCCATTTTTAGACGAAAGCGGCCTAGTCCCGCTAACATTTGCGCGGGATCCAGCAAGATCCTGTGGGATCGGGATTGGCTTCCCTGTTTGTGCATGGACATGATAATCATTTCCCATTCTGATTGCCATTAAAACGATTCTCCGTACATTCTTATGCATAATGCAGGGTAGATTAGAGTATTTAGCACCGCGATTTTATCTTGTGGCTTGTCGTGTAACAAATATCCAAGCTGTACCATTATTCCCGTTATAAGAAAAAAAGTAGTGCTTGGCAATTTTTCTCCAAGCATAGAAGAGAACGCCAAACTGAGTTCAAGTTTGAGAGCTTATTTCTTTGAAACGCTCTGTATATATACGCTTTGAACGTAGTGCCTCCTCTTGTTTTTTAAGTCGGTGAAGAAAAAAAAAACCTTGCAAAATACCGAAAAATCATGAAATCTGGCAACTCTATCGATCTTCGACATTTTGCCGGACGAGGGGCAAGTTGCTCCGAAATCCTTATCTTGCTCTCCACTCGAAAATATGCTACCACTGGCCCTTTGTGAGACCCCCATAAACATCACTGGTTCTGGACATTGATGTAGGGCCCCCCCCCCCCGAAAATATGCTACCGCTGGCCCGTTGCGAGACCGCAGGGTTTCTCTATAATTGCCCCGCTCCCCTCCAAATCTCAGGAGCAATTCGCCCGTGGATTAAATTCATTAGCGGTGCAACTCGCCTTTTTCTCCCTTCGTCCGGTGCAACTAACCCATTGCCATTTTGCCGGGTGATTTAGACAGAAATGAGAGCAAACAAACAGAATTCATTTACGCGTCGGGCAAGAAAGATTCCTCGTGCACCAAAGATGGATTCGTGAAAAGCCCTTTTCTGCATTTAAAAAAGCCTCCAAATACATAAAAGAAGGTGTCGGACACGTGGGTAGATTTTTATGGATTCGGCGAGTTCAGTTGGGTAAAAAAAGGAACAACAGATTGCCTTCAGGTTTTCCCAGTTAGACGTACTGCCACTTCTCTTGCTTAATGACTCAACAGATTTACGAGCGAAAAACAGAAACTTCTCAATAAGCTAGGTTTTAGAAGGCCGACTTTCTGATATTAACCCTTTGAGGCGCAACCCTTTCCCAATGCTGAAAAAAGGGCAGCCGTTGCCATCGCTCGACTTAACTACCAGCAAGATGGCAGACGATCGAAACGTTCATCGCGTGCCACAGATCTAGAGACTCTTTTTTTGACGCACCTGGCTGTGCCCGCACACAGCCAGCTGCGTGTACCAGCACAATAACTTTTCAATTAACTGTTGAGGAACTAAAACGTTCTCTTAACCCTTTAACGCTCAGTCTTCCCTCTCTGGGAACACCAAACTCTGACGTTTAGACTGTTGCCAGTCACGAAGAATAGATTTGATTTCAATGAAAATAGTTGCGGGTGACATAGCTGCACGAGAATCCTTTACATTTTAGCACGTCATTTCCCGTAAAAAAATTGGCACGATTTTTTTTAACAGCACCGACGTCTGCTGAAAAATGGAAGAATGCGAGAACAGCTGCATAGATTGCCCAATGCTGAAAAAAGGGCAGCCGCGCGCGCGCACAGGCACCTGCGTCAAAAAAAGGTCTCTCGATCTGTGGTACGCGATGAACGTTCCGATCGTCCTCCATCTTGCTGGTAGTTAAGTCGAGCGATGGCAACGGATGCCCTTTTTTCAGTATTGGGCAATCGATGCAGCTGTTCTCGCATTCTTCCATTTTTCAGCAGACGTCAGCGCTGTTAAAAATAACCGTGACCATTTTTTTAAGGGAAATGACGTGCTCAAAAGTAAAGGATTCTCGTGGAGCTATGTCACCTGCAACTATTTTTATAGAAATCCAATCTATTCCTCGTGACTGGCAACAGTCTAAACGTGCGTGTTTGTTGATCCCAGAGCGGGAACACTGCGCGTTAAAGGGTTAAGAGAACGTTTTAGTTTCTCAACACTGAAGAAAAGTTATTGTGATTTCTGTTGGTTTAGCCCGTCCGTCAGTCAGTGGTCAAACATGAATTGGAATAGAGTATGTAACTGCTGTGTGGTGTACCATGCACTGAATTGAAATTGTAACATCCATCCTACATATATGGCATTATTATTCCACGCGCTTATGCAGGATTGGCATAGGAATAAATTATTCCAATCCCGTATAGAATTATTAGTTCTTTTACAAGAGCACCCCAAAATATTCCAGTATAGAGGGGTATGTTGCAATCAGTGCCACTACATGACGCATGCCTTAGTTCGTATGAATATGCCGAAAAGTAGTTAGAGTGTGTAATTTTTTACAATAAAATGCAAATGAAAACAAATTGCTAAACTTTTTAATGCTCAAACCCCAAGGGACATCCACAGGTCCTCTGAAAGTAATAGATGCTCTTAGAACGTTATTAAACGTTCTCTGGAAAGTCAATAGACGTTCAGGAAACCCATGTGTGTTGCATGGGACTGTAATTTCTAGATGAGTTCAGTAATTGTGTCGTGAAGTGTTTTATAATCAATGAGTTTGGCACGATTAACCTTTAAAGTTATAATTTTTTTTTTTTTTCAAAAACAATAAATCTTTTTCTTTAAATTTATATCTTTGCAATTCTATACGTGCATTTTCGTTTATTTTTGCATTTACTCTGCAGAGATTTGGCTTGATTTACCTTTATATTTGTTATTTTTGCAAAAGCAACAAATTTTCTTCTTTAAAATTATTGTTTTTTCATTTCTATGCGTGGATGTTTATTAGTTAATTTTTGCATTTACTTTACAGAGATTTGCCAGAATACCTAAATTTTTGTTAATATTTAGCGGGAGAGGGGGGTATTCTGTTAGTAGAAAATTCCATTCCAAAGAAGCAGTCAATAAAACGGGGGGGGGGATTGTTTATTTTCCTGGAGACTTTTCCAAAAATAAGCAAAAGCATCAGTTTGTCGTTGTCTAGGTTACTTTAATGGGTTGAACAAACGCGTTTCAAACCTCTTAGAGAGCGAAGCTTTGTAAATTTACCAAAGGATATTGTATTGGGCTTTCAGACCTCCGGTGTAAAGGGTAATGTTAATGCAGTCGTAGCACATAGATACATAAGTAACGCCGAACGCCTCGAATATAAAACACTTTCCAGCATAACCCTTTTTTGTGCATCAGATTTGGCTATCAGTGGTGGCAGCACATGCTAACGCGGGGAGGGCATGATGGCGCGGTGGTCACGTGGGCGGCCGAATTTAGGGAGGCGAGAAAAAATTAAAGCATAAGGGCTTTATAAAAAAGGGCGGCCAATTTTAATTTCCACGTGGGCAGCTGGGCTGTCTAGGATTGGTTCTGAGTAATGGACATCTATCTTCGCAAAACTTAGCGAATAGCCTCAAAAAATTTTGTATCGCTGCATGAAGCTGCTTCATTATGAACGTTTTTCATGTTTATTATATTGTGCTTGAAATGGATGAATGTTTAAGCTAACTTACACTGGAATATATGAGTGTTTTTAAAAAGAACTATGAATGCTGCATACTCAATTTCCTACAGTTATTATTATTTTGTTAATCTTTTACAATAAGGAATATATGAGTGTTTTTTAAAAGAACTATAAATGCTGCATAAGCAATTTCCTACAGTTATTATTATTATTATTATTTTATTAATCCTTTACAATAAGCAGCAATTTCGTTTTGTTTGAAATAGATTAATGTCTCTAAAATGCGCTTTGACAATGGATGCCCTTAAAGAATCATGCATTGCAATTCTTTCCGGTGCTCCTGTAAAAGTAACTGTAAATGCCACATGCACCATTTTATCAATAGCGCACATAGTGCAGTTCATAGGAATAATATATACATAAATCATGTAGTAATCGAAGCATATGTACGGCAGCTAGAAGATGTGCAGACAGACGAGAAGTCTGTGTAACACGCACAAAGAGCGATAAAATAAGCATTCATCAAACTTTATCTGCGAAATTCTGATCATACGTTTAAACAGTTGCATTATTTACGCTCATTTCAATCCAGTACATCAAGTTCGGAGCATGCGTCGTAATCTGGCAATCCCAGGTTTCGGTATATAAATTTTTACTGATGAAGGTGTTTTTAAAATTTTTCATATACGGTTTTTATTTTCCGTACTTTTGCTAATGGGAGATGGTGAACGTAAATTCCTTGCCGGCTCCAATGTCCTCCACGTTTAACGCAACCTCTGGGCGTGCCGATTTCAGGTGTTTGGTCTCTAATCCGGAATGGGTTCAAAATTGGGAGACCCCCCCCCCCGCCCCGGACTTCCTCCCACCGGGATTCATTAAAATGGAAGCCGTCCCTTTCCGCCCATCGCCGCCTTATGGGGGGGGGCGATCTAGCACTCAGCAGGTGCGGTGCCAGAGGGCATTAAAAACAACAAACTTTAACAATAACACAATTTTTTTTTTAAAAATCAAATGCTCAAAATCTTGCCAAGTCTGACAGCGAGCCATCGTCGTTGGTCAATACATCTCCAAATCTGGCGCTAAAGGACAAGACAGTTCACAATGGATACTCTCGGCATGACTTATACACTATCTGGCCAAAAGTATCCGGACACCCAGTGGAGCGTTCTAAGGCACATACTTATTATGATGTTTGTCCCCCTTTTGCATCGATGACAGCCTGCACACCTTTGGAAAGACTTTGCATCAGTTTTTGACAGGTGACCATAGGAATTGACTTCCAGGCGTCCATCACGGCTGAAGTGAGTGCTTGCAGTGGGGATAGTCGATTTGGCTGGCTACGTAATATGCGCTCTAATTCGTCCCAGAGGTGTTCTGTGGGATTAAGATCGGGGATCTGAGAAGGGCAGTCCAGTTTTTAAACGCTCATTTCGTCAAACCACGTCTGTGCAAGCCTCGATGTGTGAATGGGGCAGTTATCCTGCTGGAAGAAAAATGGGCCTTCCCCGTAATATTGCCACAGAGTTGGGAGTGCAGCATTGTCCAGAATATCCTCCTACATCGCAGAGTTCATGTTTCCAACCACAGGAACTAACGGACCCAGGCTCAACCACAAGGAACGTCCACCACCATTATACCGCCACCACGAAACTTAACAGTCGGCACAATTCAGTCACGCAAAAAACGTTCGCCGGGCATCCGCCAGCCAGACTGTGAAGCGAGATTCATCACTCCAAAAAACAGTTTTCCACACGTCCACAGTCCAATGACGGGGATCTCTGCACCATTGTAATCGATGCTTCGCATTCCGTGGAGTGATGTTCGGCTTGTGAGCGGCTGCACGACCACGGAATCCCAAGTTGTTTAACTCTCGACGAAAAGTCCTGCTGCTAACACTAGCATCTGATGAACTTTGAAATTCCTGAGAAATTTCTACTAACGAGGACTTGCGATTGTTTTCCACTACCCTTTTCAGAGTTCTGCCGCTCCGTTCACTAAGTTTTTTCGCTCTACTACTCCGTTTTTCTGCAGTTTCACTGCGTCGACGATTGCACTTCACAATTACATCACTAACAGTGGATTTAGGCTTCTGTAGAATGCCCGCAATCTCACGAACTGATTTCCCACAAAAGTGGCATCCCACTATACTGCCACGATCGAACTCACTAAGCTCCTTTGTCTTACTCATTGCTTCACAAGCGCATACATAAACCGGACAAACCACTACCAACACTGTAATAGCTTTCGATTACGCATCAAATTTGCGTCACCCGCCAAAACCACTTTTTTAGGGGGTGTCCGGATACTTTTGGCCAGATAGCGTATCTTTCTACTAGCCGCTTCCGGCGACCAGTGGGTTCGCCATCTTAATAAATCTTGCTCGGAGAGAATCCTGTTTCTCATCGGCTTTCTTGGCACTGAAATCTCTCAGATTCTGAATGGCATTTGTAATTAAGATGGTTACAGACAGAAGCTGCCCTAGGGTAAGTGACGCCCCCTGCTAACGTAAAAAAGGCTCCCCCATTTATGCTCTACTTAGTTTTGGAGTTCGACATGACGCCCCTTCGAAGTCGGAGCCCCTATGCGATGCTTACCTTTTTTACCTTATCGGGCCGCCCCTGGTTACAAAAATAAGATGATTGAGTGATAAAAACCTCCAAAAAGGTACAAATTATTTTCGTCCTATATTAATTTTGAAGAGCTTTTACATATATTGGCCGTTATCAAAAAACAGAAAGGAAAAAAAAAAAAAGTAAGAAAATCTGAAACACTTTTAGATTTTAAATACGCATCAAAGTACTATGTATTAAAAAGCGTATCACAATCCATGCTTCTTTCCTATTCCTGGTAAGTTGGAAAGTGTATCATTATTCATGAGTGTGATTAAACAAAATTAAAATTGATATTTCTAACATCCTTTTTCTGGATGTAATAATACAATAGAAATAGAATGGGGAAAAGATGCGCAGAAAAATGCACCATTCGAGCTGAATGAAAGTTTCAAAAAACTTAATTTGTTTGTTTGCATCACATGTATTTCGGATTTGTGTGCTTGGCCCGGTGAACGCTTATAAATTCCCGTCAGAAAGAAAAACTTATTCAGGTGTATTCTTTATCCATGCATAGCAGAAGATAAAATGAATTTATTTATTAAAAAGCTGTCTATTCTATGAGTTTGCGCCATCTGTCGACTACTCTGTAAAATAAAAAATCAATTGTATTCTTTTTTTTAATAAAAGATAGGTTTTTTTTTGTATATTATAGGAACAGTGGTTTTTTTTGGCGTGATAAAAAGTAGCCTATAGGTTATTGCAGGACTTTTAACTGTCTTTATTAAAAATTTCACGATATCCGTCAAACCGTTTCAGCGAGAAAGAGTAATAAACATACATAAAAACACTGACATTTATAATATTAGTAGGGTGTTAATCGGAACGCCAGCAATGCGTCTCCGGTCATCTGTTTTCCAAAATTTTGAAACGCTCTCATTCCGAGGCGCCATTAAATATTTATGAACTCTCTCTTGCGCCATATTGTAAAAATAGATTTTCTACGTCTCTAAAGGCGTGAGTTTCGACGACGCCGCGCCGCGCTCTCTAGGGTTTTACGCATTTGCAAAATATTAGTTAGCCATCGAGCATAGCACAACACAAGCTTATAGCCTCTTTTTGATCATTGCGTTTTCACAAGATCACAAACAAAATGTAACAAGTATGATAAAAAAAGGAAAAAAAACCCTAAAGAAATGGCTAATTGAAATGTACAAGCAATTTCAACATTTAATCGGTAGTTACAGATTATTTTTTTTAGGTTAAAGGCCAAAAATCTCATCAATCAATTCTTGAGCATTTGAGATAAGGTCATTTTCCGAGCCGTTTGCAACAAGCTAAGTGACATTTTTTAAAACAAACCTTTTAAAATATTCTTTGAGCGTGTCTTGTGTAAAGCTTCAGATTAAAAAAATTCCATAGTAACCAGTGACTCACTAAGTTCAGTTGCCACTTTAATATTGTTAACCCTTTAACGCGCAGTGTTCCTGCTCTGGGAAGACCAAACTCTGACGTTTTGACTGTTGCCAGTCACGAAGAATAGATTTGATTTCTAGAAAAATAGTTGCAAGTGACATAGCTCCACGAGAATCTTTTACTTTTTAGAACGTCATTTCCCGTCAAAAAATGGTCAGGATAATTTTTAACAGCACTGACATCTGCTGAAAAATGGAAGAATGCGAGAACAGCTGGATAGATTGCCCAATGCTGAAAAAAGGGCAGCCGTTGCCATCGCTCGACTTAACTACCAACAAGATGGCGGACGATCGAAACGTTCATCGCGTGCCACAGATCTAGAGACCCTTTTTTGACGGCAGCTGGCTGTGCGGCACAGCCAGCTGCGTCAAAAAAGGGTCTCTAGATCTGTGGCAGCCCTTTTTTCAGCATTCGGAAAGGGTTGCGTGTCAAAGGGTCAAAGGCCATCATTTTCGGTACTCCTCTAATTTTCTATTTCAACAATTCTAGTCCCCCTGCCACACCTGCGATTTGCTATATAGATTTAGTCTTGATATTAAATAAGGTTAGGCGGCATAAAATGAACTGTCTAGAGGTAATCATTAATATTTATATACAATATAGCCTATGTCATTTTATCTCTCACCCCCTTTATTGAAAGTTGTCCGAAAAATGTGTCCCAAAAATGCTTAATGCATAAAAATGCGATATAATTTTACATATATTTAAATACTATTAAGTTCACAACAGCTTTAATCTATTGTTAGAATATTTCGTAAGCTGTAGAATATGCATCCCATGTATTTTTCTATAAATAGGTTACAATCATATAAAATTCAACAGCTTAAGAAAATTGTTGAGTATTGAATTGTTTATTTTTTTATCGTGCAATGCAGGGGCGTAGCCAAGGCGGGGGTTAGGGGGGTCATAACCCCCCATGAGAAATTTTTGTCATACAAAATGTATATTCTTCACTACATTATCACACACACGTATACATATACACCCTCCCAAAAAAGTATTCGAGCAAGAGAGAAATTTCCTATTTTAGATTTGCGAATAATAATTGAGTTTTTGAAAAACTCACACCTTTATAGAAATATGGAAAGTCATATTTATACATAGCCTAATTCATATTCTATGATAAATAAGTTTTAATATACAAAACCAACGTAGGCAATTTCTCTCTTGCTCGAATACGTTTTTTGGAGGGTGTACATGAATTGTAGTAGTCGTAACCCCCCCCCCCCATGAAAAATTTCTGGCTACGACCCTGGTGCAATGGCTTATCCTCCTGCATTCTGTATCCCTCAATAAACATTTATCTACTTAACTGTAACTGTGCTCGCGCACGCATTCTTTTTACTTCTTCTATACTTTTTTCCTTCTTGTGATGTTACCTTGTTATGTGATATGCCTGTTTCTTCCGTTCTAATTTAATGAAGTAAATGTTATGTTAAATCCCACGCTTACTATATTTGTGCCATAACTCTGCTAACATTTCTAAAAGGTTATGGACACCAGATGGATTAATTTATTTATTGGCTGATTTTTAACGTTCGTTTCAAGACTGCATCATTCATCCTCGAAATGGCCACTGGAACTTGGCGAATTGAAACGCTGAATAAAGATAATTACGAAACATGGAAACATAAAACATGGACTAACTAGTAAAAGGTGTAAACGCATTGGGCTAGCGAATGTGAAAGTGGAAAAAAGAATAATTTTAAACTTAAGCCTAACAGCCTAGGATTCTTATCCACTCTGGATGACTCGCTAATAGGGTTACTAGGCGAAATACAGCAACCCTACTCGCCTAAAGCTCTCTGGACAATATCAAATAACGAAAACCAAATTTTTTGTGTGTTAATATAGATACTAAAAATTATATAAGTTACTTCAGTTATCATCGACTCACGTTTGCAAATGCAAGGAAAGATCAGGAAACCCCCCTACTTCCAGTCCATGAAATAAATGTAAAGGAAGAATAAAAGGAAAAGAAAAGGGGTGCGAGATAAAATGACATAGTCAATTAATATCGTTTTAATATGGCAATAATGAAACTAAAAAATTAGGGGGTGGTTCAGGGGGTTTGCCCCCCTGAATACCCCTAACTCGGCTGTTCGAGGCTCGAACAGCCGCGTTATATTGTATATAGATTAAGGCGTAATATAAAGGCGTTCGTTTGTCGACATGGTGATTTTTTTTTAGTTCATTTTCATAGTAAACAATATTTTTGAACTAATTTATTTGGTGATATTCTTTTAGTATATAACGCCAACACATAAAGCTTCATGTTAGAATGTCCATGGAAAGTAAAAATTTTATTCCATAGCATGTTCCCAATGAAATAAAGTAGGTATAAACTCTATAGAACCCACGAACTCGAAATTGCTTCAGTTTCAACAAAGTTATCTGCCTCAAAGCCTTTCCCGATTTCCATAGGCCACGAATATCGTGTAACGGAAATCATCTTCTGTTGTGGTATTTTTTTTTTCTCTTTCTCATTTGTCGAACAAAGGAGGACTTTGTTTGAAGAAGCAACAGAAAATTCTCGTCCTGCTTTAAAATGAGCGATGCGTTTAATTTAAATATCTCGTGGTTTAAAAAAAGAATAGTAATTCTCTGCATAGTTGTTATTTTTTTAGACTATATCTTATTACTTGTACGCGTTTCGTTGTCCATTTGAAAAGCAGTAAAGAAGATGCCTCTTGCTCATTCATTAACCCTTTGAGGCGCAACCCTTTCCCAATGCTGAAAAAAGGGCAGCCGTTGCCATCGCTCGACTTAACTACCAGCAAGATGGCGGACGATCGAAACGTTCATCGCGTGCCACAGATCTAGAGACCCTTTTTTGACGACAGCTGGCTGTGCCGGCACAGCCAGCTGTCGTCAAAAAAGGGTCTCTAGATCTGTGGCACGCGATGAACGTTTCGATCGTCCGCCATCTTGCTGGTAGTTAAGTCGAGCGATGGCAACGGCTGCCCTTTTTTCAGCATTGGGCAATCTATCCAGCTGTTCTCGCATTCTTCCATTTTTACAGCAGATGTCAGTGCTGTTTAAAAATAATCGTGACCATTTTTTTACGGGAAATGACGTGCTAAAAAGTAAAGGATTCTCGTGGAGCTATGTCACCCGCAACTATTTTTATTGAAATCAAATCTATTATTCGTGACTGGCAACAGTCAAAACGTCAGAGTTTAGTGTTCCCAGACCGGAAACACTGCGTGTTAAAGGGTTAAAGGTTAATTGAAGAGAAAAATAAAACGATGTGTAGTGACACTACTCGACTTTCGGAACACTTGATCTTTACCAAGCGTTTAGATAAATTGGATTCAACTCAATCGGATGTATGTGTTCAGACGCTAGTGCACTTCAAATAATTTGAGTGTATAGGCCGCAATGTATAAGAACACTTATTTGTAGCCCTGAAAAAAAAAAACCTGTAAGCCCCTCACACACCAAAAATCTCTACAAGGTGTGTAACGGTGGCCTACATTCCGTGAAATTAAAAATGTTCATTATATTCATCAATTTTCAACGGACGCCTTATAACTACACGATAAATAAGCTTACGTTAAAGTGGGAAATTAGGCTACTATGGTTATTTTGGCCAATAACCCTGCGATAATAACTTGACTCTTGGCCAATAAACTTTATGAAAAGCATGACGTACCGAACCTGTCTATTGCTAGTGAAGTTTATTTTAACAGAGCTATCCTCCAGCGCGTGAATGGGAGTTGTTGACATAAAGCGCCCCCTACAGGATGATGCGCTCGTTTACGCCCATGCTTTCCTACGTGAAATTGTCTTCTTTTCCTATTCCCTACCTCCCTACTAAATATTGATGACGAATTAAGAATCATCCTGTATATGTGGATGTGTCTAATTTACTGGAGGACGACTTAAATCAACATACGCATTTTGGATTCAGTAAATTACCATAGTTAAGATTTGTTAACTGTGTACAAACTTTCAATAATTAAATATACCCTTGATATACCCTCGAAAATTGTTTTTAATAGGAAATTTATAAATTCCTGAGAATATCTACAGATTTTCGCATCTAATGTGAGAAAAATAACAAGTAGGCAGTAATTTTTCTTCTTGACAGGGGGAAAAAATCGATATCCGAGAATGACTAGGAATATAAACAAGAAACTTGATTAAAATTTCTTCGTTAAGTAAGCAAAAATATTTGCTTCGAAAATAAGAGTGAGCTAATAACAGTTTTGGAAAGACTTAAAAAGTGTAAATTAACTTTATATGCTTCAGCACAGGTTTTTTGCTCAGTTTGAAAAGTTCTTACTTTAGAGTTCAAATTCTTAAGAGAAAAAATTAAACGATGGAAAATTATGCGTCCGATGACTTAACACTTTAATGATGCGCAGTGTTCCCGCTCTGGGAACACCCAACTCTGACGTTTTGACTGTTGCCAGCCACGAAGAATAGATTTGATTCCTATAAAAGTAGTTGCCGGTGACATAGCGCCACGAGAATCCTTTACTTTTTAGCACGTCGTTTCCCGTAAAAAAATGGTCACGATTATTTTTAACAGCACTGACATCTGCTGAAAAATGGAAGAATGCGAGAACAGCTAGATAGATTGCCAATGCTGAAAAAAGGGCAGCCGTTGCCATCGCTCGACATAACTACCAGCAAGATGGCGGACGATCGAAACGTTCATCGCGTGCCACAGACCTAGAGACCCTTTTTTGACGCACAGCTGCGTCAAAAAAGGGTCTCTAGGTCTGTGGCACGCGATGAACGTTTCGATCGTCCGCCATCTTGCTGGTAGTTAGGTCGAGCGATAACAACGGCTGCCCTTTTTTCAGCATTCGGAAAGGGTTGGGTGTCAAAGGGTTTAAAGGCCATCATTTTCGGTACTCCTCTAATTTTCTATTTCAACAATTCTAGTCCCCCTGCCACACCTGCGATTTGCTATATAGATTTAGTCTTGATATTAAATAGGGTAGGCGGCATAAAATGAACAGTCTAGAGGTAATCATTAATATTTATATACAATATAGCCTATGTCATTTTATCTCTCACCCCCTTTATTGAAAGTTGTCCCAAAAATGCTTAATGCATAAAAATGCGATATAATGCTGTGGCACGCGATGAACGTTTCGATCGTCCGCACAGCCAGCTGCGTCAAAAAAGGGTCTCTAGGTCTGTGGCACGCGATGAACGCTTCGATCGTCCGCTATCTTGCTTCTAGTTAAGTCGAGCGATGGCAACGACTGCCCTTTTTTCAGCATTGGGAAAGGGTTGCGCCTCAAAGGGTTAACCGGGTTTTACTTTTCAAAATGAAACAAGAAAAAAATACTAATGAAAGTACCTATCTTAAATTCCTTTTATTGCATATATGTTTTATCAATCTCTTTATTTATTACTGAATCTCTCCATTCTGAAAAAAAGTAACGGCCGCTGCCGCCGCACTGTCAAAAGCTCGTTCTGCTATCTCCTCCGAAACCGCGGGATATAAGTTTCGAAGAAGGTGCCCACGGATTCGGAAAATTCCGGGGAAGCCGTTAAGCTGACTTAAATTTCGAAATTCGAATTATTTTAGAAGAGATTAATAAAAATCTGAAAAAATGAGCATCATAGTTGTCAGGTTTGGCATTTTTTGCCAGCATAAAATCATTCATGTCTGTACAACAAAGCAAAAAATATGCAGAATCACGTGAAATCGACAAACATGAATTACGCCAAAATAAGGGGTAGATGAAATAAATAAGGCAAAGTGTGTTACACAAAGTTCACATATTTTAAATAGTAAGTTCTCTATACAGAATAAGAGCTGGAGTTTAAAATTGACGCCAATTTCTTTTTCTAATACTTTTTCTAATAATAATTGTAACTGATTTAAAAAGCGCCATTTTGGCATCAGGTACGATCTGGAAAAACGCTATCTCAAGCAGGGTGAATCTAAATACTGCGTGTGTTCAAAATGTTAGCACCAGTATTTTGAAAATGAAAAATAATTCAAATGCATATTATAGTAATGCCGGTTAGGTTCAGCTTGGGTATTTGCCACCCGTAGAAATATTTGGCGGTGTTAATTATGCCATTATAGCAAGTACAGCTTGGATATTTGCCCGCGCAGAGAGATGATATATTTCGCTGTGCTAAATAAGCCAATCTGCAAAGGATTATGTATATGAATGTATGGATAACTATTTTCACGGCAACCTTACATGAACAATGATTATCGGTTATGAGCATGTGTAAATCGCCAAATAATGAAAAGTCGCCATTAGTAGCAAAGTATAATAGCTGCTTCCGTAGTTTTTATCAAAGAAAACATATGAAGCACTGTTTTCTTAGAAATAATTATTAACTGTACGTATACGTAAGTCGCCAAATTATGAAAAATCGCCATGGATGGCAAATACTGCAAGGTGTTCCATAGGTTTTACACAATTAAAAATAGTGTGAAGTTGCTCCAAGGAACATGCAGAAAACAAGAAATGTGTAGCCCGGTAACATTCTATCAGACCGAATCTTTGGGTTTTGTCAATTATGCCTTTTGTACGAATAAACCTTACTAGGGGCCGAATGCCTGATACGAAAAGCGAGAGTAGCCAGTCTAGGGGCTTTAGCCCCTAGTTATAAAAAAAAAAAAAAATTAGGCAGTTCTTTCTAAGAGTGCATTTTTTGAAAGTTTTAAACTTTATTATTATTACTATTATTATTATTTTCAATGGCAAGGTAGAAACAAATATAAAAGAAACAAAATAAATAAATTAATATAAAAGTAAAATACAACTAAAAGACATCGCAGTTATTGCCTTTAAAAAGTGAAGAATTTAGTATGAGTTTCATGTAGAAGGTATTGGTTACTCAGTAAGGTACATGAGCTTTAACATGGCATTTAGGAACTCTTCACTCAAGGGATAGTTCGTGCTGAATGAGGTGAGTGGGCAGGTTGGCTCGCACATATTTTTAAGGAATACAAAAAGATCTCTAAAATAATATACATTATACTGGGTGCGCCAAAAGTTCGTTACAACTTTAAAAATTCATAAAAAAGGAAGAAATGAAGTTAAAGACGCGCGGTTTGAACGTAAAGGCTTAACAGGAAGTGGGCTTTGTTTTAGAAAGAACAAAAATTTTAGTTAAAAAAATCACCGTTAGAGGGCGCTTACGACCCGAAACACAATGCGTAAGACAACAGTACGCTTCATTCATTTATTTTAGCAGTAACAAATGTTCAACATGACCTCCAGAACATTCTACGACACAAGTAAGGCGACTCATTCATCGTTGCCGTTCATTTATTCAACAATTCAACATCGGCAGAACTGGAACATTCTATCTGTCGAGAGGTTTCTGCAATTCATTCCGACCTGTTGCATTCAGCTGTAACGGGCGTTGTGTGTCGCCTTACTTGTGTCGTAGAATGTTCTGGAGGTCATGTTGAACATTTGTTACTGCTAAAATAAATGAATGAAGCGTACTGTTGTCCTACGCATTGTGTTTCGGGTCGTAAGCGCCCTCTATCGGTGGCTTTTTAAAGTAAAATTTTTTCTAAAAAAAAAATCCGTCTGTTAAGCCTCTACGTACAAACCGTACGTCCTTATCTTCATTTTTCCCTTTTTATGAATTTTTAAATTTGTAACGAACTTTTGGTCGCACCCGGTACTTTAAAATAGGTTATAACTTCATAAAGTTGTGACTTTTTGATTTTTCAATACATATGAAATGTATTATTAATATACTTATTAAAGAAAAAATAAATTGCTAACGATTTTTAGATATTTATAAAGAACTTTCAATATTTACTGCATAAATGTATGATATTTACAAATAATTATCAAAAATATAAATCACTGTTAATGGTTAATGGTGTGAATGCTTTACAAATCATTATTATGTCACTTTGAAGTAGTATACAATGTTTTTTTTATGTGCTTTTCTATGACATGTAAATAACGCTATTATGGCCTGTGAAATAATATATGTAAGCCGATTGGGGAATCTTAACTACCTGGATAGTAATTAAAAAATGGGTAAATTTAAATTGTTTAAGCAATTCCTCGCTTTTATTGAACAATCATAGATCATCGTCTTAGTATGTATTTAAAAGTTGTTTTCTTTTATGTAATAACAGTTAAAACTTCATCAGAAGTCGCCAATTTCAAAATTAAGAAATCAAGCAACACAACAGTTCCAAAGAGTTACAGCAACAATTAATGTAACCTGATATTAAAAGTATTCAATTACTTTCATAATATATTGCTCATTGAAACAAAGTATGGCTAAATGATTTGAAATAATAGACAACTCAGGTAGCTCGGTTTCCAATTTTCCACGTGACTCCAGAGTTTTTTTCTGTTTTTAATGGTATTCATCAATGGATATATAAATGATTATTCTCATTTCAATATATTAATGGGACTGGTGATATGTATTAAACATTATAAAAATAAACATTAAGATGAAAATATACGGACTTAACTATTTGATATTAGACTTAACCTTGAGAGTTGTACAAACAATTATTCACAAGATTTAAACATTTATCATATATTTTTAGTATTATTTCATTGAAGATCTTTATAAATACTCAAATCCTAATCCTAATAAACATTCACAACCTCTCAAAGTATTAAAGCTTTATTATATGGAGATATATCAACATTATCTACTTATTTTAGTAATACTTTAGCCGTTATTTTATCAAGGTCACCATATTTTATTCAATAGTTACTGTCCAGAGGTACTACTATTCCTTCCCTTCCATACAACAGCATGTAAAGAACGTTTCTGGGTATTTTCAGTTACCACAGTTATTATTTATTGATTTCATTGGTTTATTGAGCTATTTAATAATGTACTTTTTTAAAGTGCATGTTGCCTCTTTTTGTCAATTTATGGGTTCTGATTCTTATGTTATTATCAGACCGCAGACTATATGCAATCGCATATTTGCATATGCAATTGCATATTTCAGGTGTTTTTGATGATTTTGCATACAATGACGTATTTTCTCTGTTGGATGCATATTTCAATCTCTTTGGAGTTGAATTTATAACTCATTTTTACCTTCCTTTCAGCATTTTTTTTTCATTGACACTTTAAGTGCCACGCTTTGAAAAATTTATACAACCTCAGGTTCCCAGCAAAATAGCCCAACATTTTTCGTTTTCCTCCCCCCGCTCGTTATTGTTCACAGAAATACTTCACACCACTTTCAGGAGCTGAAGAAAGCTATCTTTTCCCATACTGGTATATCAAGTATAAAGCCCACCTATCAATTTCTATCTATGTATTTGCAACAATTTAAATTCGAATTCAGCCTATATGTTAAAATTTCAGAAATGGCTCGAATGAAAGCAAGCATTCCGACCCTAATGAAGACGTGGATTTCGCCCTATGGACAAGACCTAACAGATGGTGAAATTGTTTTCTGCACAGTATGTATGAAAAACATAACGTGTAAAAAGCGTTTTCAGAGCGTTCAACACGTCCAAGCCAGTACTCATTCGTCAAAGAAAAATCAGCAAGATCGTAGACCCATGCAAACTTTACTAACTATGCAATCTTCCTTGTTCGAAAGGAGAAAAATGAGTTATCTTCTGACTTATGCATAGCTCTAGTTAGCAGCAACATTCCATTTAATAAATTTAATAATGAGCATTTTAGAAGTTTTTAAAAGAAATATTGTACTAATCAGAATATTCCAGACGAATCAACAATCAGAAAAAAATACCTGGATGCTATTTATAAGGAAGTACTCGACGAAATTCGCTAAGATATTGAAACAAGCTGCATATGCATTAGAGTTGATGAAACGACAGATAAAAATGGTCGTTACATATAGCACATTTAGGTTGTGCAAAGCTAGATATTATCCCATCACGTCCACATCTCATTTCTTGCAAAGTACTAGGAAAAGTTAATTTTTCTAGAATAGCAAGATTCGTTAATGATTCATTGTAATTATTGTGGTCTGAAAAAGACATGCTGATAACGTGTTAGTATTCGTTACAGACGCAGCACCTCATATGACAAAAGCAGCATCAGCACTTGAAGTTTTTTTCCAAATAGGATGCACATTACTTGTATAGCCCACGGGCTTCACACAGTAGCAAAAAAGGTAAGAGGAATATGCGCCCTGTGAATAAACTGTTATATTGCGTTAAAAAAGATTCTTAAAAGCTCTTTTGAACACTAAAAAATACAAAGAAATGTATCCCAACCTCCCACTTTTACCACAGCCTGTATTGACAAGATGGGAGACTCTGTTAAATGCCACTGCATTTTATTCTGAAAACTTTGACTCCATAAAAGATGTAGTTCATGCTTTGGACAGCGCCGATTCTTCTTCTGTTTTCATTGCGAAAGAAACGCTTAGCGATATGTCCTTCCGAAAAAGTCTATTGATACTTGAAACGCATTTTTCCTTCTTAACATCAGCAGTATTTATCAGCAGAGCTATAAAATTATTTTTTGACACATAAGCTCCACGGAATTCAAAGCCAGCTGCGGTGCAAACTCTCGGCTGTGTCAAAAGAAGACTTCAGCTCTGTAGCATGCGATGGGCGGCTCGATCGACCGCCATGTTGCTGGTAGTTAACTGGAGTGATGGCAACGGGTGTACTTTTTTAGCGTGGACTTAATATAAAGTTTTTGTTCTACATATAAATGTGAAAATTGTTGCACTTTAAAGGGTTAAGAACGCACAGACCTACAACAACTTTCAATTAAAAGAAAAAAGAAAAAAATATATTTTATCTCGTCATGGCTATAAAAGATAACTGCAAAAGAAAAAATGTCGCCCGATTTCTGGGTGTGGCTTTGAATTCCGTGGAGCTTATGCCCAGCATCAAAACACCCCTGTTATGAGCGGAATACAAATTGTTCATTTGCTCCTTTACGTTTCCGCACAGCAGCTTTTTCCGAAAACAGCGTTATCAAGCGTCCGAGGCAAATTAAGTAGGAACAACGAAAAAAACTCTATCGTAAATCACCACGGTATAAGGCTGCCCTTCATACACTGAAGCTATCCCATTAAGTGCAGTTGTTGCAGAAAAGTTTTGCGTTGAATGGCTGGGTGAAAAACGCGAAGATGCACTCAGTATAAAATAATTTTTTAATTATTTTTAAAAGTAATTTATTAATATTCAAAATAAAATTTCAAAACTAATTTAAAATTCTTTTCTAACTTTAAACTAAAAATTTTAAATAAATTTGTTATATATATTATTTACATTAAATTATTTAAAAATATTAAATTAAATATCATTTTTAATGTATTAATTTTAATAAATTATTTTAAAACTTCTTACATTTTTTTGATTAATTATTTTTAAAAAACTCTAAAAAATTAATTATAAATAATTATTTTACAAAAATATTTATTATAAAGTATCTTATTATATTCTTAGCATAAAAGTAAGTTTTATACAGTATATATCTTCTTTATCTTCCAAGCCGTTTAAGAAAAAGAAACGAGATGGGGACCTTTAAGTTTCCCCATACGATAAAATTGGGTTTAGGGGGTTTCTGGACAAATAATAGAAAGTTTGCTCAGCTTTTTCAGTTTAAGAGGCTTATTTTTCACGACAAATTTGGCGATAATTCACAAACAAAAAAGTCGCCTCTCGTGGTGACATTTGGCAAGATTTTATTATGTGGCGTGTATTATGTTTGCTTTTCCGCATGACATAGTATTACGCAATCGATATATGTGACATAAGTGATGGGCGTGAACGATGAATTAATCGATTGTTAAATGAATTCGAGGTAATCGATTTTGAAAAGTCGATTCGAGCACTCAGCACATAGCATTCGATTAGCACATGGCATCCGAAATCTTTAACGGAAATCACGAAAACTATTCGAATACTAAAATCGCTAATATTATTCGAATAATAAAAACGAAGTATATTCACTATTCTGTTAATCAATTATTGTTTCTATTCGAGTGGTATTAATTGATTACAGAAATCATTCCAATGGCGCATCACTACCAGGGGTCAATACAGGCTAAAACTGTGTCCGTTTTGTTGCCTCTTCAGAAAATTACAATTGATTAAAATAACGGTCCCTTCACAAAGATACAATCGATTAAAACGGCCTCTCCACAAAATTACAATCGATTAAAACGCCTTTGCACAAAAATACAAACAATTAAAACATTCCTTCATTGTCATTTTACCCTACATTTTAATCTGTTTTATCAATTATTTTAACAAAAACAAAAGGACTTATTAAAAACTGGCAAGAAAATTCACAAAAAATAAGTGTTGAAATTAAAAAAAATAACCCAATTTCACAAAAATGGGACACTGGAAAAAATTCCTGCATCGACTAACTCAAAACAAAGAAAATTCTCGAGATGCAACAAATATCTAATCTAGAACGGTGAAATTTTTCAAAAATTCAAAAAGCACATGTTTAATTTCAAATGTGCACAGTGGGCTGGGGCTACAGCGGCATACACCCCCCCCCCTCTCTCTCCCTATTTTTCCCTTTCTTCGGTTCCGCCACTGATAATATCCAGCCTTCAAGGCAAATTAAAACTGAACGCGTAGAGCGAAAACCCGTAAATCACTTTCCAGCAACTGCTCTTGACGGGGGTCATTCAATTAAGAATATTTATGCAGAAAAGTTTCGCATCGAATGGCTGGAGAATTTGGAATAAGATACAATTTGTAATAAAAATGAATTTGTGCGGATGTTGCGAAAAATAATGGAATAGTAATGCATTTTCTTGCGTCGATCGAGGAGACCTTTTGTCTGCACCAACAACTCATGGTGGGAAGAAATAATGTTGAAGATATTGTTTTATTAAATTTTTTTGGGGGGAAACATCAAAATATAAGTTTTTCAAATAAATGACATTTTTATCAATATTGACTTGGAAAAATTAGCAGGTAAAGTTAAAAGATGACTCGATTTTTTGAAAAGAAGTTGGATTTCTATCATTACTCGGAAATTGGACCAAAAAAATCATGAAAATGGCCATTTTCATAAATTTTTACAGGGCTATCAATAGCCCCCCCCTTCAAACTTAACTTCATATTTTTACATAAATTTAAAAAAAACATCTTTTTAAAATTCTTAATATTTCACTTATTGCTTAACCCTTTGAGGTGCAACCCTTTCCCAATGCTGGAAAAAGGGCAGCCGTTGCCATCGATCGACTTAACTACCAGCAAGATGGCGGACGATCGAAACGTTCATCGCGTGCCACAGATCTAGAGACCCTTTTATGATGACAGCTAGCTGGCTGTGTCCCACAGCCAGCTGTCGTCAAAAGAGGGTCTCTGTGGCACGCGATGAACGTTTCGATCGTCCGCCATCTTGCTGGTAGTTATGGCAACGGCTGCCCTTTTTCCAGCATTGGGCAATCTATCCAGCTGTTCACGCGTTCTTCCATTTTTCAGCAGATGTCAGTGCTGTTAAAAATAATCGTGACCATTTTTTGACGGGAAATGACGTGCTAAAAAGTAAAGAATTCTCGTGGAGCTATGTCACCCGCAACTATTTTTATAGAAATCCAATCTATTCTTCGTGACTGGCAACAGTCAAAACGTTAGAGTTGGGTGTTCCCAAAGCGGGATCACTGCACCTTAAAGGGTTAAACTGGTGTACTCTAGTGTAAGCGGCATTTACTGTACCCATCAGTAAATACCGCTTACAGGGTACACCAGAGTACTTTTACACTGGTGTACCACCCAGGGTACACCAGAGTAAAAGTATAGACAGAAATGAACCAATTGTGAACGCAGTGAAAATTGTACAGAATATTTTCCCTCCCCCTTTTAATGACTAATATCTCTTGACTAACACATTAGAAGACAAAATATGCAGAAAACTATTTTAAAATATACCTGTATCTCAGTTCTGTCCGTAAATGATTAAGGCAAAGCACACTGGGGTAGCTGAATAAGTGTGAGATGCTTTGTGCGGGAAAAAATTTTAAGCTGTTCGAACGCTTATGCACGTTATATCTTGAGAAACCGCCCTCAACTCTAGACTGTTTGATCGATAGCTGCGCGGTAGGCCAGAACCCCGGACTTTCACACTTCATGCATCTATTTCAGTTATATTTTCTCCGGATGTAACGTCAATGCGCGTTGGAATCCCTTAAAAAGTTCCCGGCTCAAGGCGCCCCCCCTTAAGCAAATTGTTCTCGAGTAGCTTTGCTTCAATACACAATATACTCAGACTTCTACCAAAACACTTTGTGGAGAAGATTTTCGAAAATAAATTATACAAAGACAATGTAACTTTTCTAATATACACTATAAAATTTAAATACTAAAATTAGGGTATCTAGTACATTAACAAAATCCACATTCGCACATGTATGTATATGCAGGGTGTCCCAAAAACAATAACCTAACCTTTTACTCCTTAAATATTGATCATATATTTATACAGTCAAACCTCGTTGTAAGGTCACCCCTGGGGACCGTAGAAAAGTGACCTTATAAGCGGGGTGACCATATATGCGACACATGTAAACAGCCATCTATTTTAGATACGTGTTTTTGGAAGTAATATTATATACATAAATATATATTAGGAAAAGCAGAATTATGTATTGTTACTGGATTGATATGTTTTATTTAATTATTGAAACACAATTCGGCATTTAAAATATTTATTTACGTAGGATTGCTTTTCCTTCGGTTCAGATGGTCTTACCGCAACTTTTTCAAGATCACTAACAGTTTTCAAAATGTTCCTCTGAGGCCCCAGATTGCGTAAAAAGATATCTAATAATGCACAACGAAAATGCAGTGAGAAAACACGTGAAACAAAATACGAACTTATTCCGGGAATGGTTCTGATACATGCTCTGCATCTGACATTGTTTTCCTTTTGAAACGGGGATAGAAATAAAGTGCAATCCTCTTTTCAAAGAAATGAGTGGCTTATCCATTAGTAAACGTGGGGGGGGGGGGGAGTTCAGCCCTTTTGTAATCTTGCAAATTGTCCTTTTCCAAGGCAGTCTTGTACAGAAAAATTTACATTTACCAAAATTTACACCATACATTAAAGAGTTAATGAACAAAATTTTTCAAAATGATTAATTAAAAATTAATTGTTGCATTAATCAATGAAAAAATCTGGAGTGACTCCATTCGACTTTCTGAACACTTACGATTAAGATCATTACCAAGCACTTAAATAAATTTTAATCGATGAATCATTCAAACATATATACCAAATTGAAACTCAATCGAATGCACCGTTTAAACGCTTGCGCACTTTCAAGAATTTCTTCCCATATGCCATTATGCCATAACATAAAAGAAAGATTTGTCGTAGCCCTTTAGGAGAACTATAAGTCCTATACACACCAAAATCAATACCGGTCTTAGGATGGTGGTTTATAACATGTATACCGAATTTGAGCTCAATCGAATGTATCGTTTAAACGCTAGCGCACTTTCAAGAAATTCCCCCCCATAGGCCATAATGTAAAAGAAATCTTTGTCGTAGCCCTGTAGAAAAACTATAAGTCCTATACTAACCAAAATCAATACCGGTCTTGCAACGGTGGTTTATGACATATATATCCAATTTGAGCTCAATCGAATGCTCCGTTCAGGAGCTATCGTGTTCACTCTCACACACATACACACATACACACATACATACATACATCTCGTAAAAATAGCATAAATGGATTCAGAAGCCCTCAAAACATGTAAAAACACCAAAATCTCGAAGTCGAATTTTTTCATGATTACAATACTTTCCTTACATGGTACATGTTCGGAAAGTAACAAGGCATAAATGAATGGAAATAAATGGAAAAAACGAGTTTCTCTGAAAATTGAAAAAATTACCCCAAAATAAATTTCTTTCCCTTTTTCCCGTTTCCTGGAAAATTCAGCTGAAATTTCTTTCGCACTGGAAACACCGCTCTGGATGACTGTCCAAAATTTGATTGCATTGTTACAGAGTCGGAGCAATTTCATAACGCTGATATTTGTAACCAATGAACTAATAAAACTTCACAAATGGCCCGAATGCAATAAGGTACCTACAACCTATTACTTAATATTCATTATTTGTGATGACGTCGCACTATCCTTTATTTATGCCTTGTCCCTTTGCTACGGAAAAACCACGATTCGTGTGTCATCCGTTAGCAAATAGAAAACAAGAAAGATAAAACCTCCTCCGACCAGTGGCGGCTCGTGGGTTATTTAAACCTTTGAGGCGCAACCCTTTCCCAATGCTGAAAAAAGGGCAGCCGTTGCCATCGCTCGACTTAACTACCAGCAAGATGGCGGACGAACGAAACGTTCATCGCGTGCCACAGATCTAGAGACCCTTTCTTGACGACAGCTGGCTGTGCTCGCGCACAGCCAGCTGCGTCAAAAAAGGGTCTCTAGATCTGTGGCACGCGATGAACGTTTCGTTCGTCCGCCATCTTGCTGGTAGTTAAGTCGAGCGATGGCAACGGCTGCCCTTTTTTCAGCATTGGGCAATCTGTCTAGCCGTTCTCGCATTCTTCCATTTCTCAGCATATGTCCGCGCTGTTGAAAATAATCGTGACCATTTTTTTACGGGAAATGACGTGCTAAAAATTAAGGATTTTCGTTCAGCTAGGTCACCTGCAATTATTTTTATAGAAATCCAATCTATTCTTCGTGACTGGCAACAGTCAAAACGTCAGAGTTTGGTGTTCCCAGAGCTGGATCACTGCGCCTTAAAGGGTTAAATGGAAGTTCACAAAATAAATTTCGAAGATTAAATATGCAGATTACCATGCACCTTACAAGTTAAAATATATTTGCATTTCCAGCAGTTAAAGGGGAAAAAATGAAATCGTGGGAATCTGAATTTCGAGAAACATGTCCACGGATTCGGAAAATTCCGAGGAACCTGATAAGTTGACTTAAATTTTCAAAGTCGAATTATTTTAGAAGATATAAAAAAAAAAAAAACTGAAAAAATAAAACATAATGCTTGCCAGATTTGACATAAAATAATTCCTTCCTTTGCCACAAGGCAATTACAAGTATGTAGAATCGCGTGAAATTGACAGAAGTGAAGTGGAATGACACCCATTTTACGCCAAAATAAAAAGTATATGAAATAAATAACTCGAAGTGTGTTACACAAATGTGACAATTTTCAAATAGTAAATTCTCTTAGACAACAGGAGTTTAGAATGAGCGATTATTATTTTTTTCAAAACAGAATACCTAATTGTAACTGATTTTGTGAAACTTGGCATTAAACATCTTGGCATTAGGTACGATCTGGCAAAATGGTATCTTTCCAAGTAGGGTGAATCTAAACCGCGAGTTCAAAAATGTTAGAACCCAATATCTTGAAAATGAAAAATAATTAAATTGTAGATTATTTTAAAGCCGGTTCGGTCCAGCTGGAGTATTAGCTACCAGTAGAAATATTGGGCGGCGTTGACTTTGCCATTATAGTAGTTATAGTACACTTTGGATATTTGCCAGCGCGGCGAGATGATATAATTCGTGGTGCTAAATACGCCAATCTGCAAAGGATTATGTACATGAAAATATGAATAACGGTTTTCCGGGAACCTTAAATGATCAGTAATTATAGGTTGTGACAGTGGCGTACCCAGAAAATTTTCATGGGGGTGAGGGGTTACCACTCCTGTAACTCAGATATATGCATACGTGTGTGTGATAAGGGAGTGAAGACATTTTGTATGGCAAAAAATTCCTCGTGGAGAGGGGGGGGGGTATGACCCCGTATCCCCTCCCTTGGCTAAGCCACTGGGTTGTGAGCATGTGTAAATCGCCAAATAGTGAACAGGCGCTATGGGTGGCAAGCTATCCTAGCTGTTCCGTAGTTTTTATCAAAGAAATCAAATGAAGTACTGTTTTCTTAGAGCTAATCATTAACTATACATATACGCAAGTCGCCTAATTATGAAAAATCGCCATAATTGGGTAATACGCAAGGCGGGTTTCACATAATTACAAATACTGCGAGGTTTAAATTTTCATGTTCCAATCAACATGCAAGAACCAAGCAATGTGTAGCTCGGTAACATTCTGTCTGATCTAACCTTTGGGTTTTGTTTGTTGATGCCATTTTTACGAATATGAGAATTATTAGGGGCCGAATGCCTCATACGAAATGCGAGCGTAGCGAGTCTAGGGGGCTTGGCCCCTAGTAGTTTTAAAAAATCAGAGAAAGGGAGCAAATAGTTTCTCATAAATTAAATCAAAAGGGAAAAGTGAATGTCAACAATTTTAGCATTTTCATTCCCGCATCCAAGCAATCTGTGATATTATGATTATTTATGAGTCAGAATACAAAATGTAGTTTCGGTATTTTATAAAAAACATGTATTTTAAAATACGTTTTCAAAATTCTTTGCTTTTTACTTTCCCAATATGTACCATGTAAGGAAAGTATTGTAATCATGAAAAAAATCGACTTCGAGATTTTGGTGTTTTTTACACGTTTTGTGAGGGCTTCTGAATCCATTTATGCTATTTTTACGAGATGTATGTATGTATGTGTGTGTATGTGTATGTGTGGTTTGTGTGTATGTGAGTGAACACGATAGCTCCTGAACGGAGCATTCGATTGAGCTCAAATTGGATATATATGTCATAAAACCACCGTCGCAAGGACCGGTATTGATTTGGGTGTGTTATAGGACTTATAGTTTTTTCTACAGGGCTACGACAAAGATTTCTTTTTACATTATGGCCTATGGGGAGAATTTCTTGAAAGTGCGCTAGCGTTTTAAACGGTAGATTTCGATTGAGCTCAAATTGGGTATACATGTTATAAACCACCGTTGCAAGACCGGTAATTGATTTTGGTGTGTATAGGGACTTATAGTTTTTCTACAGGGCTACGACAAACATTTCTTTTACATTATGGCCTATGGGGGGAATTTCTTGAAAAGTGCGCTAGCGTTTTAAACGATACATTCGATTGAGCTCAAATTCGGTATACATGTTATAAACCACCATCCTAAGACCGGTATTGATTTTGGTGTATAGGACTTATAGCTCTCCTACAGGGATACGACAAAACTTTCTTTTATGTTATGGCATAATGGCATATGGGGAGAAATTCTTGAAAGTGCGCAAGCGTTTTAAAACGGTGCATTCGATTGAGTTTCAATTTGGTATACGTTTGAATTATTCATCGATTAAAATTTATTTAAGTGCTTGGTAATGATCTTAATCGTAAGTGTTCGGAAAGTCGAGTGGAGTCACTCCAGATTTTTATTATTGAAAATATAAAATAAAAGATAGAAAATTTTGGTTGTGCTCTATTTCAAAGAAATGTTGATGTTGAATGAACAAAATTTTTGTTCATACAGGAAAAGATTTTGTTAATTGTACAAAAATTCTGTTAAAACCAAAAATAATTTAATTAAAATGTCGCTAGTAAAATTTTTGTTGAATTTTGTTCAATTCAACAAAACATTTTTTCCCGTGTATGCTACCCAACTTTGCAGCTACAGGATACGTCTCTCATGTAGGTCTACCTTAAAAAACAATAAACAATACAAGCAAAAGATTTAATTTATTAACTGAAACAGTAAAATTTTATTAGCTGAAAATACAGTTATTAATCACAAATACTTAAGCTGTTCAAAAACATTAATTAGCATAAATACGAAACCATTGAGTTCCACAAAAGGATATTTCACCTCACGCAAATATGGAATAAGGGCGGATTTTATTCTTTGAAACTGAAAAATTTTAATACATTTTTCGATTTAATAGCATCCGGTCGACAAGGTAATGAGTCATTATGGTATAAAGTTACACACGGGAAGTGATCAGTACGCATTATGTTCTCAAATTCGGAGAGAAGAATAACAAGCGATTATATATTGAATATGCAAATTTAACAAGAATTAATGTTGCTTGGAAGGCGTTTCAAAAATTAAAAACCGTGCAATGAAGCTGAAAAAATTTTCTTTTAATGTTTCTTTATCGTAAAAAAAGGCCGATGTGTACACCACATGATTTCCTCGTACGTTTATTAAATCATATGCATTTTTAACTGACTTAAAAAAAAAGAGGAGGTTATCAATTCACTAACATCTTTATTTATTTTATTTATTTATCTATCTATTTATTTTTGTATTTACGTTTAGTGACAATTTTTAACCATGTGATCTTATTTCGACAGTTCTTTTTTGTAGGAAAGGGTGTACTTCAGGATTGTTCCAATACTAATTTGATCTCCTCATGAGGATATCATTTAAAAAATAGGTAAAAATTGTACTGTATTGGAATCACTGCCTAAAGGGCTACCAAGATAGTATCATGTTAAAAGTCGCCAAGGTTGACCATTTTTGGCAATTTATCGTCAAGTTTATCGTCAGAAATTTAAGTCCTCAAAATTGAACCCAGCATAGCAATATCTTCTAGTTTTGAGGAGAAAATGCCAAACCGTAATGTTAAATATTCAAAGGGATTATGAATTAGTGTCTAATTTTTAACCGAATTTTTTGAATGTTATTTACAGCGACAACTTTTGACCGCGTGGACCAATTAAGAGGATTCTTCTTCTTCTTTTTTTTTTTTTTTTTTTTTTTGAAAAAGGAAAAAAGGAGTATTTTGCGGATGTTTTCATATTTATTTGGTCAAATTCTCATGAATATAATCAATGACGAAATAATGGAACAATGATAGAGGTATTATTGTGAGCATATAAACGATAGTAGGGGGAAAATTCTTTCGGGGCAGTGGTTTTCAACCTGGGTGGCGTGAGTTTAAAAAATAAACTAAAATAAAATGTAAAACTAAATTCACTCAATTTTTTGAGATCAAAATGTAACCGTAAGGTATATTCGACGTACGAACACAATGACTGTTATTATAGTAAAAATACGATAATTGCCGTACGTGTGAAACACGTACGATCAGAGTCGCGACTATTTAACAATATTGTTTTGCGACCAGCATTGGATGCGTTGGAATTAGGTGGTTTCCCGACGACGCGACCACCGAGCAGTAAAGGGTTAATCTCTTCATTCCCATACGGCCATATTCCCCAAGTACTTGAAACCCATTTTAATTCACCAAAACGACGGTCAGATGTCGAATGGATGTCCATTTGATGTCTATTTAACGTCTGAAGGGGTTAACGCGGGTGTCAAGTACTTGGTGAATATGGCCGTTAGTCTCAGAGGCACAATAACAGATCTTTCTGTGCCCCATAGTTGCTTCCCGTTGGCCCAGTAAGTATTTGGTTGTTACGCCACTATCTCCGCCTTATGTGTGGTGAAAAACGCGTTTAGATGATTAACCCTTTGAGGCCCAACCCTTTCCCAATGCTGAAAAAAGGGCAGCCGTTGCAGCCATCGTTGACTGGTTTTGACGACAGCTGGCTGTGCGCGGCACAGCCAGCTGTCGTCAAAAAAAGGGTATCTAGATCTGTGTGTCGTCAAAAAGAGGGTCTCTAGATATGTGGCACGCGATGAACGTTTCGATCGTCCGCCATCTTCCTGTAGTTAAGTCGAGCGATGGCAACGGCTGCCCTTTTTTCAGCATTGGGCAATCTATCCAGCTGTTCTCGCATTCTTCCATTTTTCAGCAGATGTCAGTGCTGTTAAAAAGATTCGTGACCATTTTTTTTACGGGAAATGACGTGCTAAAAAGTAAAGGACTCTCGAGGAGTTATGTCACCCGCAACTATCTTTGTAGAAATCAAATCTATTCTTCGTGACTGGCAACAGTCAAAACGTCAGAGTTTAGTGTTCCCAGAGCGGGAACACTGCGCGTTAAAGGGCTAAAAACTCATTTTCTTACTTTTAATCAACAATCGATGGACGAACAGCATAAAAACTTGAATTTATGACTACTCTATAAATTTTCCTTAAACACTTCTCCACTCTGCCTGCAATTTTTCACAACTAACTCAACCCAAGAAGCACATATCCCTTTTTTTAAAAAGTAAACAACACTTGATTAATTTCTCACCGTAATTAAAAGTAATTCTGCCTTAAGAAAAAAACACGCCTGAAACCTTAATTATGAAATATCACCCCCCCCCTCCTTCCTACATTTTCTATCAGAGGTTGGAAAAAAATGTAAACTAATTTAAATCAATCACGGGTGTGTTTTGCTGCCTCATATTTTTGCCTCTATAACACAGTACTGTGTAGGGAGAAAAAAAAATAAATAAAGAAACCTTGTTTTGAGACACGTAGGTGTTTCTATCATTTCTGAAGTCTCTAAGGGACATAGTCAAAGATAGTAAGTGAAAAATAGTCTTTAACAAGAAAGGGTTGCGGTTACAGGAGTGTGACGGGTTACGTAGATGGTGGAAGAGTTACTTAGCGGCTAATTACAGTTTCGTGTAATTACGTTATTTTTATTACATTTTCAAGAAAGATAAGGTTGTGCATCAAGTTTAAAAGCGAAAATAAATTTTCTGCGATAATAATAATGATAAATAGCAAATATGATGCAGAAAAATAGAAAAAAAAATTAAAGGTAATTTATATTCCATTTCTATATTTTGTAATTATGCTGTTGTTGTTTATAATGCTCTCAAACAACGGAACAGTGCCACATTCCTGATGAAACACTGCAAATGTCTTCAAAATGCAGGGGAAATAACTTATTTTATGTCTATTACTATTATTACTATCATTATTAGCATAAAAATGAAACAGTGACGTTCGTCAATATTTCACATTCTTTTTTTATTTGTTTCAGTAAGACCAAAATTTTTATTGCTTTCGTAGAACTGGTTGCCAGAAAAATTAAATTTTCAAGATGAATAAACCAATAATCTAGAATTTTAAAATTAATCTGTGATGTATTTTAGTGTTTTTTGCGTTACGGCAAACCTACACGAGGGGCTTCTGCCTATGGGTGAGGTGCCTTGGTCGCAGGACTTTATAAAGGGTTCTAACATCGTGATTCTACTGGGCCTGCTTGTGCACTCCGAAAGAGGCCTGCGGACGCTTCCTCATTGGTTAGATTCGGCCGTTAGATGACGTATCTAAGTGCTGGAACCAATAAGTGAGCATCCGTAGGCCTCTTTGGATGACTCGTCGGAGTGCACAAGCAGGCCCGGTTGAATCAGGATGGCCCTTGTTCTAACGCGAATTCACATTGCACGAGGAGAAAAACGACTAAAACTCTAACGACTAAAACATCCATTTTACAAATGATCGATGATTTTTACGGGAAATTATGTTCTAAATGGAAAAGGTTTTTGTTGTAGCTGTGTCCTCCTTAAGTGTTTTATTGAAATCAAATTTAGTCTTTGTGGAAAAAAAAAATGGTCGGAATGTCATAGTTATGTCCTCAGGGAGATAGGGCACTGCACGTTAAAGGGTTAAGGCGAAGAATAAAAAAGTAAATAATAAATAAATAAATAAATAAAAGGCATTTTATCGATGGGAATGCACTATAATAAAGGCGTCAATTTATTACATAAGTTATGTATACCAGTAGAGGAAATGCTTTTCGAATTGCTATAATAAAGACTAGAAATTTGATTTTCATAATATCGCCATTTAAAAAAAAAAACACCATATCGATGGAGTAAACCTATGCATGTATTTTAAGCAGAACGATGATAATAATAATAATAACAATAAAGAACTTTTCAATTTTCTTGTAATTTTTAACACATTATTACTGTATGACTGCCGGTTAAAGCGGAGATCGGTTAAATAGAAACCGGCTAAGAGAGTTTAGTGTATTTTAAAAATTACTCCTGGAAAACATATTTGAATACTGTTAAAGTTCGCAGGAGTGTGGATGGGTCACGTGAACGAAGGAAGGAAACAATTTACCATATGGAGGAAGTAAAGCGCACGACATAATTGAAAATACAGAGAATTTTTCCCCCCCTCTTCGAAAGTGAAAGTTTTAAACTAGGTTAAAAAGTAGCAAAATTGTCTGGCAAAATATATTACAAAAGAGCCGCTTGAGTTTGGTAGTGGCTAAGAGAACCATTTTACCATGCTAAGGGTCCAGGTTGATTCCAGACGTAGGCTTGGGGCAGAGGCGGCCCGAGGGGCGCGCGGGGCCTCTTCTCTATCATGTCTTATGCGATAGCAATAAAATGGCCCAGGTGCGGGGCCTCTATAAGCGCGGGGCCTTAGGCGATCGCATACATTCGCACCCCCCTTGGGCCGGCCCTGCTTGGGGGTGTTGTTTCAACCTCCATAATAAAGTAATAAAGATTTCCGGCCTTAGTAGTGCCCGCCATTAGTAAAAACAAACTACGAAAATAACAAGCATAAAATATATTAAAAACACTAAAAATATTCATGTTGAGAACAAAATGAAGATAAACAACTTATACACATACACACACACACACAGAGTGTTGGCCGATGGGTGACTTGAAGTCAGACACGTATTGATACTGGAAGTTACCAATTTGATCGTTTATTTTAAATCACCATTCAGAACTATCAGTTTGACCAAAAGCAGCACTTATTAAAACAGTCTTACTTTTCCCAGAAATTTAACCTTCTAATTTCTTAATTAACGTGACGTTGGAACAAATTTGAATTAGTGTCAGTTCACTTTCTGTCTGTATTGACCAATTTTTTTTAAAACGGTCTTCTTTTTAAAAATTTTTACGCCTCTAATTTTCACCATACGTGTATGATTCCAACGAAGGCCGTAGCAATAACTGGCTGGGGGAGGGGAGGGGATACTGGGGTGCTATATCCGAAGCTTTAGTCAATGCAATAATGCGTTAGTAGCTTCTTATTTGCACTGACTCTGGATATCAATTATAGGCGAAAAAAATTTTAGCGCTACATATCTCCCACCTACGCCAATATTTTGAATTTTTTTTTTTTTCTGACTGCGGCCTTGATTGCAACGTTATTTAAAGTTTTCAATGATTAACATTAGCAGGGGAAAAAAGTGAGTGTTGCCACTATAAAATTTCGAAATTTTTTTATACTGTAACCGCAACCGTGAGAGCTCTATTGTTTTAAACAGTCTCGGACAAAAATATACCTCTGAATAATTCAGGGGCGTATATGAGGGGGAGGGACGACGGGCCCGGTTCCCTCTTACATTTTAAAGCAATCATTAAAATGCAGCTATTTTAAAACATTCATACAAACTCTAGTAACAAAAACGTTTAAAATATCTGGTCGCCCCCCCCCCCCGAAATAGAAACCTTTCCTTACTGGAATAATTATGTCTGAAATCTCTTATCGATTGGTTGAACGGAACGACGATTAGAGGTCCATATATATACAGGGTGTAACAAAAAGGTGGTAATGGGCTTTAATTCTTTATCTATTTGAGATAAGTGGGCAGTGTAAATTGAAAAAATGTTTAAAATAAGGTCGAAAAGAAGACTCCGCTATGAAAAAATTCCAGTCGTTCAAAAAGTTACACACTTTTTAAATTTGTATACTAATCCCTCCCCCTTCAAAAAAACTCCCAATTAGCAAAATGTGCCCTATACACTCATGAGGTGATGTAATAAGTTTTAGCCTTTCATCATACAACATCCCAGAGATAAGTTTAAAGATAGATGATAGGGGGCTATACATGATTTTGAATGTAAACCTTTATTGGAAGAATGTAAAAGATTTTTTTTTTTCGTTAATTTCTGTACAACCCCTGAAGTGCGATCATTCGACGTGATTTTTTTACCTTCGGGAGCCATTGAAAAGTGGTTTAAGTCAGCGTTATATTTATCTTCATATCTCTGACACTTTTGAAGGTATAGTTATGAAAATTTGTATGTCACCTCACTAATGTATGGGACACATTTTATTAACTGAAAATTTTTTTGTACGGAGGTCGTATACAAATTTAAAAAGTGAGAATTTTTGAAAATGAACGAGAGGAATTTTTTCGTAGCGCAATCGTTTTTTCCGACCTTACTTTGAACGTTTTTTTCAATTTACACTGCCCAATTATCTCTAAGAGATAAAGCTTGTACCACCTTTTTGGGAGACCCTGCATTATTTTTTTGATGGGGAGGGGGGGGGGGCACTAGCCGATTCGGCATTGTCCACTACAACTGCCCGAAGGTAGTGTGGCGATTTTATTATGGGGCACCTAGTGGGCCGCCAGCATTACCCCCTATGAAGGGGCGGACAAGTGAACATCCATGCCCAGGCCGGAATTCGAACCCTCACTCAGGGCGTGATAGAATGATCCTTAAGCCACTACATCACCTGATCGGCAAAGGTCAATATATACGGGAAGTTTATTTTTATGACCACCTTGCATTATGTTTTCAAAAGACCTTTGGATCATCTGCCATATATCACAAAATTTAACCCTTTGAGGCGCAACCCTTTCCCAATGCTGAAAAAAAGCAGCCGTTGCCATTGTTGGACAGCTGGCTGTGCCGGCACAGCCCGCTGTCGTCAAAAAAGGGTCTCGAGATCTGTGGCACGCGATGAACGTTTCTATCGTCCGCCATCTTGCTGGTAGTTAAGTCGAGCGATGGCAACGGCTGGTCTTTTTTCAGCATTGGGCAATCTGTCCAGCTGTTCTCGCTTTCTTCCATTTTTCAGCAGATGTCAGTGCTGTTAAAAATAATCTTGACAATTTTTTTACGGGAAATGACGTGCTGAAAAGTAAAGGATTCTCGTGGAGCTATGTCACCCGCAACTATTTTTATAAAAATCAAATCTATTCTTCGTGACTGGCAACAGTCAAAACGTCAGAGTTTGGTGTTCCCAGAGCGGGAACACTGCGCGTTACAGGGTTTGCCCGGCACGTTATTCATATCCCTGGAACAATTCAGTTCTGAGTAATATTTACGTATTTATGGCATAAGCCTCACCATTTTAGTTTTACACCAGAATCCTGTGAAATATTGCGTTACCTGAACTCCATTAACGTAATTAAAATATAGTATATTGTCTGCCCGCCCACACAAACTAGTTGAGTCGTAACCATGCCTTTTAGCTTATTTTCCGAGTAGTAAAAATTTCAAAACTGCAATTAGGCACCGCAAAAGACGCCCTAGCGGCGCTCTGAAAATGAAAAATCTCGCCATTTTCTGCTTTTAAGAAAAATTTTGGCCGGGGACACGTTCTTAATTAATGTATTTGCGACGGTATATTTCGAGAATGTTCTGTGAAAATGACATTTGATAGATTTACGTTTAAGTAAATGGTGTCGTGTTTTAACTCAAATTAATTGCAACATCGTGCGATTTCAGAACCTTTCAAACACTGTAATCCTCCAAGAAGAGTAGACAGGGGAAATGGCGGAAATTGGCCATTTTTCTTGGAAAAAAAAAAAAGAAATATTATATATAAAATTCTCGCTTTTTCAAATTCAGAAAATGTGAGTCCAATGCTTAAGGCACAGCTTGTTTGTAACTCAATACATGTTGAAAATTAATTTGTTTGAATTTTATGTAAAAAAAAACTTTTATATAAAATTTCTACAATCTACGATTAATAGTTTTTGAAATATGAAAAGTTTCATAATGTATAAAAAGGTACTTTGGGTATTGTTCAGGCGGGTACTTTCACTGTAATTTTTGTTTTCCTGTCATACTTGCCACGCGCGCTCTGGAGCTATGTTTTATTTCTTTAGTTAATTGTCAGACACCAAGTCCTCGATTCTGTGTTCTTTTTAGTGTACACGTGTCCCCACGCCTTTGTAATCCCGGATGCAGGTCATGTTAATAAATGCATGTAATTCGATTAGAGATGATAGAGACGCGGAGTTATGTCTTAGCAACCCACGTGGTATGATGAGCGTAAATACGCCCGCATCTCGAAAATCGAGAGACTTCTGCAGCTAGAACTGCTTAACTAGTTCACGCAGATTTTCGTACCCGTCTCCCCTCCCTTCTTCTCACTCTATAGTGCAACTTAAAGATAATGTTCAATAAGCAGTTACCTGCCTTAACTTTTTAAACTTTATTGGAATACCTGACGTCTCATAAAGTCGACAGGATGATTGCCTATGTGCCAATTAAAAATTTTAAATTGTAAAGAATGAACGCTCAGTAGTCCGGGAGACGGGGTACACTGCTTACCCGAAGATGCGGAGTACGCCGGAGATGCGGCGCTATGCCGACCGCCTGCCGATCAGGGAGATGCGACGGAGTGGAACCAACTTGCCTCTTCACCGACTGCAGCTATCTGGACTTCCTCATTCCCTCTATCGCCGTGGAAGATGAAACTCCAATCGTCTGATCAAAGTCCATCGAAAAAATTTGCGCTCCTGAGTTTTTCGTAGCGAATAACGACACTGATGCCGACACGTAATTTAAAGAAATGCCTACCCTCCGTTTTCTGAGATCATCTTTCTGTACCGTTTACTATCCAGAAATCTTCGTGAACTAGTTAAGCAGTTCTAGTGTCAGAAGTCTCTCGATTTCCGAGGTGCGGGCGTATTTACGCTCATCATACCACGTGGGTTGCTAAGACATAACTCCGCCTCTCTCTCATCTCTAATCGAATTACATGCATTTATTAACATGACCTGCATCCGGGATTACAAAGGCGTGGGGACACGTGTACACTAAAAAAAAAAACACAGAATCGAGGACTTGGTGTCTGACAATTAACTAAAGAAAAAAAACATAGCTCCAGAGCGCGCGTGGCAAGTATGACAGGAAAGCAAAAATTACAGTGAAAGTACCCGCTTGAACAATACCCAAACTAGTAAAACCCAAAGTACCTTTTTATACATTACATACATATGTACATCAAAAGTCGCCAAACTTGGCGCAGTTTTTGAGAGAGATGTATGACTGACGTTGGACCTTTATCTAAGTGAATGATGGGATGTTTCAGCAGTATTTCCGAGAGTAAAAAAAAAAAATTATAATCATTTGCGTAACAAAATTAGGTGTCTCAGGTGATAATGACGTCACGGTTTCCAGGCTTGAAGCGAAAATTTCCATTCCAATTCATTTTTTTATTATTTATTTATTTATTTTGATTAGCCAGTTTAACATTTATTTATTTATTTTTTAGAGACAGAATTAGATCATCATTTTATTAAAAACTGAAAGACTGTCTTCGCATGAAACATTGCTATAACAGGCGATGTTCCCAGCGAAACGAAATCTTTCGAATGCGAAATGTTTTCGCACGTTTTTTGGAAGGAGATTTACTGTAAAAGCACTTATTTTCGCGAGCCGTATTTTTCTCGAAAATAAAGGTGTCGGTGATTTTGCGAGCTGAAAATTTTGCGAATTTTATATAAATAGAACCGAAAGTTAAAAAATCCCGAAAAATCCGTAAATATAGAACCCCTTTCGCATTAGGCATTTTAAGAAACTTCCTTTAGTCCGAAAAATTCGCCCCCCCCCCTCCCACTCCCCATTTTTAATGGCTTCAAAGAAGCTGGCATAAATATTGCAAGTAATGAGCTGCATTCAATTAGTTGTATTATTGTTTTATCTCCCCAAAAAAGTTGTACAGTATTGAATAAGTAATTGTAAGAAAGAAAGTTGTCCAGAAAGAGTTTGTAACTGTGCAATAAATCATTAAATTTTGGCAAGTGAAAAGTTTACGTTCTTTTATTATAATTTGAAGCGAAGAAAGTATTTCGCGAGGATTTAATCTTCGCGAACGACAGGTTCGCGAAAATTAAAGCCTCGCAAAAATAAGTGCTTTTAGAGTAGTCAAAATTGAATACGAAGCTACTTATTTTAACCCTTTAACGCGCAGTGTTCCCGCTCTGGGAACACCAAACTCTGACGTTTTGACTGTTGCCAGTCACGAAGAATAGATTTGATTTCTATAAAAATAGTTGCGGGTGACATAGCTCCACGAGAATCCTTTACGTTTTAGCACGTCATTTCCCGTAAAAAAATGGTCACAATTATTTTTAAACAGCACTGACATTTGCTGAAAAATGGAAGAATGCGAGAACAGCTGGATAGATTGCCCAATGCCGAAAAAAGGGCATCCGTTGCCATCGCTCGACTAAACTACCAGCCAGATGGCGAATGATCGAAACGTTCATCGCGTACCCGCGTTCATCAAACGGCTGTGCCTGTGCCGCACAGCCAGCTGTCCTCAAAAAAAGGGTCTCTAGATCTGTGACACCCGATGAACGTTTCGATCGTCCGCCATCTGGCTGGTAGTTAAGTCGAGCGATGGCCACGCCTGCCCTTTTTTCAGCATTGGGAAAGGGTTGTGCCTCAAAGGGATAAAGAGACAAAGATAAAATATATCCAGTGTTGAGATATTTTTGTCGATTATTTTTTCTAGCTCCTATTTTAATTGCCTCGACAACGGACTATGACTTCTAGTCGACAAATAAATCGGAACTTCTGTCAAATTTTCGGTAAAATAACGCGCGTCTTATCAAGTTATTCCTTCTTTTCGAAAACTGTGTCATCCCACCTCATTATCACATTCAAATAGCCGTTAACTTCCGGGGCGGAAATTATAGCGCCCCATTCCTCCAGTGGCTTTCGAATATGTCCGCAACTGCCGTCCCATTCTTTACAGCCTTCTGCCGTTAAAATCAATAAAACCTGCCGGAGCCTGATGGCCATTTTAAAAGATACTGCTTCTCCCATCAGAACAAAATTCCCGTTTTCTGACCGATTTTCTCCAGTTATTTGGGTGTCGTTATGATATACCAAACAACCAGGCGTATCTGTGCGAACCTGTTTATTGGGTTTGTGAAAAAGTAATTGAGAATTTTATTTAAAGTAAGTTAGTTAGTTAATTGTATTCCGTTTATCTTTATAGTCAAGATTAAAAGCTGAAATATGCAAACTATTACGAACATTAACATCTTGCATGGTGTGCTAAATAAATAACGACACTGCTAGCAAACTAAAAAATTTATTAGAATATTTCTTTCTATATCACATGTATAGTGAAACATCTATGACGTAGATCGCGGATTATAGGCACTGAAAAAATGGGAAAATACGTATGCAAATATGCATCGAAAAATCTTAAAATATGCACTAAAAATCTAAAAATTTGTACTAAAAATTTAAAAATAAGCACTAAATAACTGGATGTAAATATTAACAGAAAATAAAAACGTATTTACTTGTAAAAGTGTTTTCTATCATTTACCTCGCAATTATGACACATTTTTTTTTCTCTCTCTTTGAAAGTTGAAAACATCACGAAAAACATAATAACAAATAACGAAGACGATGGGTTAAATCAGAATCAATTTTTATTCACAATCTTAGTGATATTAAATATGAATTAGAACTGCTTTCAGTCATTTTTGTAACAATACACAACTAAGTGTTTTTCTAAATTTTCAATAGTAAGACTTTGTCTTTTATCATCTAAAATTCTTTTATATGCAGAAAATGTTCATTCAACATCAACGGATGCCACTGGACAGTACTTATAATATTTTGCTTTGCCTGGTTCTACTTCTTCCTGTAATTCACACCCCTCACCATTAATAAAATTATTTATTTTATTCACTGCAAAAAATCCTGAATTTTTATTTAAAATAAAATTCAAATTTTCCCTCATTTCTCTTCCTAATGACTCTGGAATCTTACCAACGCATTCTTTTGCTTTTACAACTTGACTTATTGCATCAATCAGCAGCAGGTTTTGAGATTCTAATTTTGTGATGGCTGATGTTAAGAAGGGGAAATGTGTTTCAAGTATCAATAGACTTTTTCGGAAGGATATATCGCTAAGCGTTTCTTTCTCAATGAAAACAGAAGAAGAATCGGCGCTGTCCAAAGCACTAACTACATCTTTTATGGAGTCAAAATTTTCAGAATAAAATACAGCGGCATTTAACCGAGTCCCCCATCTTGTCAATACAGGCTGTGGTGAAAGTGCGAGGTTGGGATACATTTCTTTGTATTTTTTAGTGTTCAAAAGAGCTTTTAAGAATCTTTCTTAACGCAATATAACAGTTTATTCACAGGGGCGCATATTCCTCTTACCTTTTTTGCTACTGTGTGAAGCCCGTGGGCTATACAAGTAATGTGCATCCTATTTGGAAAAAAAACTTCAAGTGCTGATGCTGCTTTTGTCATATGAGGTGCTGCGTCTGTAACGAATACTAACACGTTATCAGTCATGTCTTTTTCGGACCACAATAATTACAATGAATCATTAACGAATCTCGCTATGCTCGAAAAATTAACTTTTCCTAGTTCTTTGCAAGAAATCAGATGTGGACGTGATGGGACAATATCTAGCTTTGCACAACTTAAATGTGCTATATGTAACGACCATTTTTATCTGTCGTTTCATCAGCGCTAATCCATATGCTGCTTGTTCCAATATCTTAGCGAATTTCGTCGAGTACTTCTTTATAAATAGTATCCAGGTATTTTTTTCTGGTTGTTCATTCGTCTGGAATATTTTGATTAGTGCAATATTTCTTTAAAAAATTTCTAAAATGCTGTCCGATAAAATGGCGACACATTTTTGTTCCTTTTTACAGACTTCAAAAAAGAAGAAGGTACTCTGTTCAACGCGTATCCTTTTGTTGTCTTTAATGTGTATACAGCGATAATTTTTTTCAGCACGTGGGCCGATTTTTTTTATTTTTTTTTTTTTTTTATTGGAAAGGGGTAGCTTAGGGGTGGTCCCATATTAACTTGGTCACGTTCAGATGATATTATCCTTCCGAAAATTAGAAAAAAAACAAAGTGTTCTTAAACAACTGTTTAACGCTGCTCATAATTATTGAAAAGTAGCCAAAGTTGACCATTTTTGGCGATGTGTTGCGAAGTTCCGCGTTAAAAAGTAAATTCCCAAACTGAACTCAGCATGGAGATATCTTTTACATTTGGCGAGAAACTGCGAAAACCAACCTACTATGTTTTACAATGGGAATAATGGTACAGTTTGGATATTTTCCACACGGGGAGATGAAATGTTTCGTGTTGCTAAATACACCAATCTGCCCAGGACTATTTTGTGAAGTCGGTTTTCTTTTCTTTAAAAAAAATCATGCTTGTAATTAATAAGAAAAACCATAAAACACGTACTTTTCATTTCACGAACACATTTTTGGAGGTACCCAGAAGCATCTGGCGTCGGTTTAAGACGGAAGCTATAACACAACTGAAAAAACACTCAAAATACTGGTGTTAAACGATAAAATAAATAAAAACTTTGCGAAAAAACACACATAAAAGGTTACTTATAAAGCGATACGATCGTTTCGACCATAAATTCTTTCGGTCTTCCTCAGTCAAAGCCCTTCTTCTCACAAAAAAAAAAAAAAAAAAAACTATATAATGTGCTGTCCTGTATGTTGTAAAAATAAAAATATCTGTTTTTATATTATTTTTGTTTGTTGTATATTCTTTTGTTTTTCTGAAAAGAAAAACAAAAGAATGCGTGTGTTTGTATTCGTGTGTTCTTCTTTGCTTTTTAATATTATTGTTTTATTATTTATTTATGTATTTTTGTTTGTCCTTATATTCTTTTCTTTTTATCCCATCCCCTTTTATCCGTAGTTCTGTTCGCCTTTTCTTATTTCCTTGAGGCAATATGCTTGTTTGTTTATCTTTTTCAGTTTCCTCTCTTCTTTGATAAGAAGGGCTTTGGCTGAGGAAGACAGAGAGAATTTTTGGTCGAAACGATCGTATCGCTTTATAAGTAACCTTTTATGGTGTATAAGTAACCTTTTACCACAAAGTTTTTATTTATTTCATAACACAACATTTCGCTTTCTCTGAAAGATCAGAACGCGGCAACAGCGATTTGAAAAATCTGTCTCGGTTTATAATTTTCTTCATTTAAACCGGGCGCAATTTACAAACGCGAGCCGAGCCTTCGAGGCGAAATGGACTGCAGCCATATGCATATTGCGGGCAATCTTCCGGGCGGAGATTCTTGCGCAGCTGATAACCTCGACTTATCAGGCAATTCTCGCCGAACCCCGAGAGGACATCTTTAATGGTCCGTACTTAAAGTTGGAGCAATCTCTCGAAGAATGGTCCTCTGGGGATCTATCACTCACATTTCCTGTCAACTTAAGCGTGAACACACGATGTTTTACTAAGTGAAGCTTCTGGAAAATTGGATTGCAGAATTTAGAAATAGTACGATGGTAATATTTTTTGAATCGAATGGAGATTGTTTTTAAATATTTGGTCATAAACAGAGTTTTAATATATGCGTATCTTGTTTACAATTACATAAATATTTGACAGCTTAACTACACATAACATTTATTAACCCTTTGAGGCGCAACCCTTTCCCAATGCTGAAAAAGGGGCAGCCATCGCTCGACTTAACTACCAGCAAGATGGCGGACGATCGAAATGTTCATCGCGTGCCACAGATCGAGAGACCCTTTTTTGCCGCGCACAGCCAGCTGCGTCAAAAAAGGGTCTCTCGATCTGTGGCACGCGATGAACGTTTCGATCGTCCGCCATCTTGCTGGTAGTTAAGTCGAGCGATGGCAACGGCTGCCCCTTTTCAGCATTGGGCAATCTATCCAGCTGTTCTCACATTCTTCCATTTTTCAGCAGATGTCGGTGCTGTTAAAAATAATCGTGACCATTTTTTTTACGGGAAAAGACTTGCTAAAAAGTAAAGGATTCTCGTGGAGCTAGGCCACCCGCAACTATTTTTATAGAAATTAAATCTATTCTTCGTGACTGGCAACAGTCAAAACGACAGAGTTTGGTGTTCCCAGAGCGGGAACACTGAGTGTTTAAGGGTTAAAAGGAAATTGTGTTTGTGAAGGGGAGGGAATGAACTGTGAAAATGAAAATATTGCATAGTTATTTACTTAACCCTTTCCAGTCGTATTAATTTTATACATAGCGGTCATGGTGGTCGTAATCAATTTTCTTTGAATGAACAATACATGACATCCAAAATTATGAAGGAAAAACAAAATTTATGCTGGATTCGTTGTGTCCAATTGATAGAAGTGCCTTCTTGGATTGTGTTTGTGGTCAGTGCACCACTCTCTACGACCATGGTCCCGGGTTCAACTCCCTTCTTCTTCTTGGGCTGTTAAATTGTCCGCTCTTTCATTAGGGCAACGTTTGTCTACCTATCGGATACCCCCATAATAAAGTGGCCGACACTTTTGTAGTGGCCAACGCTCGTGGACAGCAAGTATCCGTCATTCGAAATAATAATAATAATAATAATAATAATAATAATAACAATGAAGCGCAATATTAGTTCGTGAACAGTGTCCGTAGCACTTTATGTTTTTTAATAGGAAGTGTGAACTGCTATATCTTAGAATAGAGAATAATATAAAATTAATATAATGAGATCAGTGTGATTCTTTGCTGTGGTGCGCTGAAAAAAAAAGAAAAAAAAAGCCACTGACATCTAGAAAATAATTGGTAGAACTAGAATTTATGAGTCTAAGTACTCCCTATAAATACTAGATCATAGAAGGAGACACTTCTGAACCCCCTTATCCAATTTTTAGATCTCTTCTCTACTAGCTAGCGCCTGTACCCAGATGGAAATACCTATAAATCGATGCTTGCGCTAGTGGGTAGACTCACGAACGGTCATTCTAGTGCATGAGTGTATCGAACGATACTTTCTCGTTACACAAACTAGTCATTCTGTTGTGATAAGCTAAAATACTACAGACTAGTAATTCTTGACCTTTCCGTCTAACCAGTTTTGGGTATCAACTACACGTATCATTCTACGATCTATTCTTCTAATTTTGGGACGCAGCAAACAGCCATTTATTTGTTCTAGATGAGAACAGTATTTTGTTTTCTCTATGTGGGTAAGAGCAGAGCAGAAATACGACTGGAACTGTAAGAAGGCTTTGGCGGCTGAGAGTAAACATGCGCAAGCAAAAGTTAAAGAAACAGCTATTTCAAACGTTCAATTTCTTCAAAAACAAAATATTTTCAACTTATTCATAGTATCAAAATAATGTTTACCATTAGCTTCTAGATTGCTTCATTTGAAAGTATTAGAAAGAAAGAGCTATTTTTGGAATACTAAGTCTTTCCCATCTTCCTTATACCTACAGACAAGCAGGCCTATGAAGGGAATGATATGGGGGGTCAATCACTCCCCAAAACCTGACAGTAATATGCTTGAAAAGGATTATTTATTAAAGGAAAATTAATTAAAAATATCGTAAAATAACACACATAGATTAAAAAAGAAAATTGTATAATGCAGTAAGCTTATTTCGGGTAACTTAAAGGGTTCACCTTATACCAGCTGCAAAAACCTCCAACACCCACCAGGCTATATGGATGTGGATTATAATCTATCTGCCTGCCTTGTACTGTGTATATCTTGCTTATTGGTATATTTTTATCTAGTGTTATTTTAAAATATTTAATTAGTTTTTTTCTAGGTGTGTGAGTGCCTCTCTATGAACCACCGTTTTGCAGGTTAGCTGTTTTTTGACATGTGTGTGTGCAACCAAAAAAAGGGGGGGGAGGTGTCAAAATCTACCCGTTATTTTTATACCTTCGACTATGTAACATTGGAACATTATTTCATTTATTTTAAAAAATGTGTTCATATGTTTTAAAAATGACAGTAAGTTATATTTCGACTATTCCGAGTCAAAGAACTCGAGAAATAACTTTACTTTTCGTTTGATTCTTGAATTTGACAACTTAAGTGGCAGAAATATACTCAGTTACTTTTTTAACCATAATGTTAAAAGAAGAAAACGAAATTAGGTAATATTTTTTTTAAGTGGACGAAGATTAAATGAGTGTTGTTTTCAGCGATACAAACACAGCTTATTCACAATCAGTCGCCAGAAAATTCATTTTCCCTCTACTAAAAAAGTCAGCATCAATGTAAAACTAACAAACAACCATTTAACTGTACTCAAAAAAGGAATACCGTAACATCCGCTAAGAATGAATTCCAAGTTTTTTTTTTCAAAAGTTTTTTATCATAAAATGATATCATAAATCAATAAATATGCTTTTTTCCCCTTCCATCAAAAATATCATTCACCATTCCATTTTCAATTTATTACAAAAACCCCATCCTTTGAAAGAAAAAAGAAAAGCCGAACACAAATAAGAAACTACTGGCAATCTGCCGAATGCAACATTAAACAAAATTCCCCGAATATTTATTTACCCTTCCCCTTAATACTGATTTCAAGAATAAGGGATATCCTACAAGCTTGCGTCAAAAAAGTGTGGGGCGCGCCGTACAGGCGCGAGATATCTCTATCACAGGCTTAGTATACGCTCAGTTGCAAGATGTTAATCCAATTGGCCTCATCTAAATTTATTTTTAGCGTTGTCATGTCCTAACTGCATTTTTTTTATGTGTCCCAAGAACTTAATCCATTTATGCCTGGTGTCCCCTTTTTTGGGACGGAATTTTCGCTTTCAGTCGAAAACGTTATTTATTTTTCCTAGCCTTTATTCGCAAGTACTGAGCCTCAACTCTAGAAAATATTTTAACATGACCCAGTACGATGTTGACATTTCAATTTTTATATATAATGATTTTTAAAAGAAATCATCCCTTGTTCAAGAAGTAGACATCAGAAATTGATCTATTATTGCTGGTATTAGCAAAAAATCGAAGAAAGTAGCAAAAATATCTGTGCACAAATGGTTCAATCGATTTATAGGTCATTTTCAAGAAATGTGTTACAATTTTCATTGTGTTAACGAAATTTGTTTTTCTAGAACTGTTAACTACGAGGGTCGTCCGGAAAGCAAGTTTTCCACGGCCAACGAAAAGAACAAAATATTATCATACCTGAGAAAATTTATTACAAAAGATGCAGCAATACTTCAGCTCCTTCTCAACATAAGAATAACCTGGAATGCACCACTTGTCATGCTATGGGATAAGTTTTTGGAGTCCAGTGTCATAGAAGTCTGCCGCCTGTGAAAGGATCCAGAGTATCCCAGTTGTTTGCAGTCTTCGTCAGTGAGAAAAAAAGATACCCGGACAGTAATTTCTTGAGGGGCAGGTCATCGGAAGCAAGATTGGTTCTGTAGAGGGGAACTAGCACACTATATCCTTAATCCTGCCCGGACATCACGTATCCACTGACGCAGACTGCAAACAACTGTGACACTGTGGCTCCTTTCTCAGGCGGCAGGCTACTGTGACACTGGACTGCAAAAGCTTATACCACGTTATGACAAGTGTTACAGTTAAGGTTATTCTTATGCTGAGAAATAGCTGAAATGTTTCTGCATCTTTTGCGATAAATCTTTCGAGAGTGTAATATTTTGATTTCATTGGCCATGGGAAACTTACTTTCTGGACAACCCTCGTATTATTGGCTATAAAAATACTTAGCAAAATTTGTACAATTTTCACACTGTGAACGACGAAGAAATATCATAAATGTCCTATAGCATTTAAATTATTAAAATTAGTACTGTGTAATGAATAGTAGAGTCTCTGCACTATATAAAAGGTCTGTCAAATTTACAGAAGAAAACTGTCAGCCAGGACGCCAATTTATTTCCTTTTTTTTTTTTTTACAGAAGTCTTCCATAAATTTTACAGATTCTCCGTTTATTTTACAGAAATCTTCCTTATAAGGAAAAAAAATACGGAACACTTCTGTAAAATATACGCAAATAAACTGGCGTCCTGGCTGACAGTTTTTTTCTGCCAGTTTAACAGACTTTTTTTTTTTTTTCAGTGTGTATGCACTGCTACTGACGAAGGCCAAAATTTTTCGTCCGAAACACGAGTCCAGTTTTATAAGTACCTTTTACACCAAAGTTTTCATTATTTCATCTTTTAAACACCAGTTTCTTTATAGTGTTTTTTAAGTACATATGTACCCTGCTACCACACAATACATTTTATTTGATTTTAAAAAATGGATTTTTATTTTGCTAGTGTTATTTTCTTATACTCCTCAATATTAAGTTTGATAAATGTACAGCAATAGCTCCGGGGAAAAAAAATGTCCAGAACAGAAAAGTTATATATGCCATTCGTTTACAAATAATATATATTTTAATTTATTTTTCATACAATTTACATAAGGGTCCGTCTTCATATTTAACTCTGCATTATTTAAAATTTGTAACATAAATACATACATTACATGTTGTTTGAAGCGAAGATTTCCAAAATTCATGAACTATGGGGCGCGGTGATCATCGGCCCAAAATGTTATTTTTTCATATCCCTCTGTATCTCAAACAGATATATGTATATTTCTTCAAAAGTTTAAAAAAACAGTTATATATTAAATTATCGCTTTGAATGTAACAGCTCGCTGAATCAATTGTTTAGACACAACCGCTTTCTCACTAAAAAGTTTAAAACTTTCTTTGTTAGAATTTAACGAATAAAAACGACCTTACTTATCGGTACGCCAAGTACTTTGGACAAAAGTTTCGTTTCTAAAGTTTAACCTTTTATATCTCAATTTTTTTTTTTTTTTTTTTTTTTTTACTGCTGTGTGCTGAAACAGATTATAACCATACTGAAAGTTCTTATTTTCTAGTTTTGTAATTCGTGTAAAGTTCATCGACCAAAATGTTGTGGTTGTAGAGATCAATGAAACGGTCATTTTTATTTTGTATTACTTGAAAATATATCTGTGGTATACAAAAGTCTAACTGAAGTGTTTGTGAACACTTTAGGCTGAAAACTTTCTAAATAATCATCAACATTCTGGTAAAACTGAACTATTAAAAAGCACTATAAGAGTTGCAATAATCAATAGTGCGACTTCAGGACAAAATACAGTTTCGTGCTACAATATTAATTAAATATCCCAAACTATTCAGCTTTTTTAAAAATTACTTTAGGCGCACGTTATTGTAGACAAAAACAGTCATTCAAATGATTTTTAATACACTAGGATTAATCTATGAAGCACTGTTTCAGATCTGAAGCACGGTGACATAAAAGGTTGAATGAATTTTAAAATCATGGTAGCACATAGACTACCACGGGCGTTTATTCAATTAAAACGTGATTGTTCTTAAAAAAAAGGGGGAAATTCATTATCATTTCCTCCACTGAATTCTATCTGAACATAATCAAGCAAGCAGACTGATGAGTTGGGGACTATAGACATCGTATCTGGTGATCTTGTCCATTGTGATCATCGTTCATTTTTCTCCCATCGGCCTTGGATGACTATCTCCCGAGTCCCGTAACTACAAAAGGATTTTGTTTTTCCCCTCTCCTAATCAATGGAGTAGTCTTCTGAACCGTTCAAAACTTTTTAGGAAGGCTAGAGTGTATCATTTCCACGTATATTAATATCCGGAAGGTTGTGCTCGATGATAGGGGTCTCTTAACCCTTTGAGGTGCAACCCTTTCCCAATGCTGAAAAAAGGGCAGCCGTTGCCATAGCTCGACTTAACTACCAGCAAGATGGCGGACGATCGAAACGTTCATCGCGTGCCACAGATCTCGAGACCCTTTTTTGACGACAGCTGACGTCTATGCACTAGAAGGCAAAGCCCGTTATGGAGGCAGTTACAACAGGCGTTAGGAAAAATTTGACGAAAATACGTCTATGCTCAATATATTTAAAATTCGTCCGCCTAATATAAATAACTGCATATTCAATTTTTATTACATACCCAAATCGAATTTCATGCTCTTCTGGGAAAGTGCGGTAATTTTTCGCGTTCGAAATATTTCGTTTTGTGTACACAGCCATTCAAATATCCACGCAGACGATTTATTTGTGGGAAAAAAAAAATAAATAAATAAACTTTGTATAAAAGAATTGGAATCTCAATAGTATGACGTCATTTCCATTTGAAACAGCTCATTTTGTCACGCAAATGATTCACTTCTTTGACTCTTCGGAAATAAAATGGAGCTGAAAAGAGGGAAAAATTGCTTAAAAATGAGGGAACGGTTGGATTTTCAGATTTCTATAGGAGCGCGTATTGTTTTCTAAATTTTTAAACATGATTATGAAAAATTTCAAACGGATCGTACAAACAGTGTGACTTTTATGACAGTTTTAGGCAATAAAATTTTAATCTGTTTGGATGAATGACGGTAAAAATTTTGTTTTGAAGCGGTCAGACCGGAATTGTTAGACAGTCAGTCAGGGATCAGCGTAACTTTACAGGGTGTATCTAAATTGTTTCAACAAAATATTATGGGTGATAGGGCACATAATAAGGAATCAGAATCGCATAATGGGGGCTTGTCTCCAAATATCTCACCTAAAAAATAAAGTAGAATATTTAAACTACGAATTTTACTCACACGTTCTCTGAGAAAAATGATCTAGCTTTTGACAAACAATGGTCGGAATGGTTCCTTATTATGTGCCCAATCTCCCATAATATTCTGTTGAAACAATTTAGATACTCCCTGTATACTAGGATTGATCCACTGACATATCCCATCATTCATTTTCTCCTGACGGCCTTGGATGACTATCTTCCCAAGTCCCGCAACTACAAAGGGGTTTTGTTCTTCCCTCTCATATAATGAATGAAGTAGTCTGTGCTGAACCGTCTAAAACGTTTTCGAGAAAGGCTGGAGAGTGTGACATTTCTCGGCGTATATTAATATCAGGAAGACCGGAAGGTCGCTCGTTCCTCGTAGCTGATAGATATGTCGTCTCTTCTGTCCTGTGTCAAGTTTAAAAAGACTTTCTATATTTGAAACTGTTTCAAGTGGCGCTTTGCTCCGGTGAACAGTGGCGGAAGCGGCGCGACGATTAGTGCAAGCTATTAATGACGATGAATTGGTCTTTTAAGTGAACAGTCCCTCGCGTTGTTAAGAGAGTTTTTGTTAAGTTCTTGTGCTAAGGAATATTTGAAGTGTCGCTTTTTGAATAAAATATCATTTCTCTCATTAGAAACAAAAAATGTTATTTTAAATCTATTTTTACTTTCCGACATGCACCATGTAAGAAAAATATTGCAATCATAAAAAAATTCGACTTTTAAGATTTTGGTGCATTGACTCGTTTCCAGGTCTTCTGAATTCATTTATGCTATTTTTACGAGATGTGTGTATGTGTGTGTGAGCGTGTGTGAACACGATAGCGTCTAAATTTGTAATCGATTGAGCCCAAATTTGATATATATATTAATATATATATATATATATATATTATAGACCACATTTGCGCGGATGGTGTTAATTTTGGCGTGTATAGGACTTATTTTTTTTTACAGGGGCACAAAAAAGAATTCTATTGCATTATGGCCTATGAATGGAAATTCTTGAGAGTGCTCTAGCGTCTAAACGGTGCAGAGCACAAATTGGATAGACATATTATAGGATACGGTCACATGATCTGCATTGATTTTCATATGCGTAGAGCTGATAGTTTGTTCACAGAGCTACAAAAAAGTATTCTTAGACATTGCGGCCTATACATTCATCTGATTTGAAATGCACTAGTGTCTGTACATTACATCCGATTGACTCGAATAAAATTTATTGAACCGCTAGGTAAAGATCAGGTGTTCAGAAAATCAAAAGTTCTTTGTTTACATATTATTGCAGTAAGTGCTTAAATGAGCCATCACCGACACCGAAACACGCCCGGTAGCGTGTGACAAGTGATTGGCGTACTCTTTCGAAGATGCGGATGTTTCGAGAAAAATTGCAGCAGCAACTGAAAGTTTTGCAATGAGGTCCTCATCAGAGTCCATTGGAGTGCCTAGAGTTGTCCCCTATAGGATAAAATCCCTTCTTGATAAATCTACTCAACGTGCTGGACAAAAGACACGTCCATTTCGTATTATTAATCGGGGAATAAGACGGCATTAAGGTAACTACGCACGTTACTCCGAAAATGGGCTGGTGACCCGTCGAGCTGAAATCCAAGCTATTTCATATCTGGCAGCACTTTTCTATGCAAAAGCATGATACAAACTGAAAGTTGGTAAAATGCATGCAAGAAGGCATTTTTTTAAATTGAAAAGTGTGTTTGGAAATGAAATAGCAAGTGATTTCAACACGATGTGTCATCAGCCCATTTCCAGAATAACGTGCACCCCCCTGAGTCACCTTGTATATTGTATTGTCGTGTTAGAAAATGTTTTATAATCAACGTGGTTTATCTTCTCAGTTTAATGCATGAAGTTAGGAAACAAGCGACACAAGCGTACTAATATTGTAAATGTCAATGTTCGTATGTATGTTTGTTACTCTTTCACGCTGAAACGGTTTGACGGATTTGGATGAAATATGGAACAAAGACAGTTAAAGTTCTGGATTAAAAAAACAGGCTACTTTTATCACGTGAAAAAAAACACTGTAAATATAATATACAAAAAAAAAACTATCTTTTATCCAAAAAAAAAAAGAATACAAGAGTTTTTATTTTACAAAGCCGTCGACAGATGGCACATGCTTATAGAATACACAGTTTTTAATTAAAAAAAATCCTTTTATCGTCCGCTATGCTTGGATAAAGAATACACCTGAATAAGTTTTTCCTTTGAACGTAGATTTATATGCGGGTTCGGACCAAGCACACAAATCAAAACAACATGTTACACAAACAAACAAAAAATTAAGTTTTTGAAACTTTCCTTCAGTTTGAATTATACATTTTCTGAGCGTCTCTTTTCCTTCTGTTGTTGTTGTCGTGTCCATGGATTGACGACACTATCCATTGAAAGAGGGGTGCCAAGTTCCCCGAGGGGGTTGGACGTCTACTTGTTGGTCCCTAATTTTGAACCGATTCCAGATGAGGGACCCACCACCACCTGAAATAGGCACCCCCAGATGTATCGTTTAATAACTTGGATGACATTGGAGCCACGACGGATTTTACGTGCATCAGCTCCCATTAGCGTACACGGTTCCACAGCGGATGAGCCGAGAGGGAGATGACCCTTCCAAGCACTGGCCAAGCTGGATGCTGCTTCACTTGCCGTGTTCTTATGGGAACGGAGTTTAGCGCCCAGACCACTGCGGGACCTTTTTTCCTTCTATTTCTAATGTATTACATCCAGAGAAAGAATGTTAGAAATATCAATTTTAATTTTTGATCATTTTAATTAATCACACTCATGAATAATGATGCACTTTCCAACTTAAGGAATAAGGCAGTGGCGGCCCGTGGTCAAAACTGTTAGTGTAGCCGGGAGCATATGAGCCCCCCCCCCCCTTTCCTCCGGACAGGATTGGAAAATCTTTGTTACTGAATTCGAAAGCTGGCGGATTAAGTCCTCGCCGAGGGGAAAAAAAAAAGAAATTACTTAAAATATGTAAGAGATTCTATTTTACTTCCATAAAATGGGCATAAATTTCAACCAGCCGCTCTTATCCTCAAAATTGCATTAATCCGTGTCTGATTCGAAGTTTCCTGAGAATTTTCTTTTGTAACGTTAACTTGAGAAGAAAAGAAAAAGAAAGAAAGAAAACTTACTTATTTTTTATAAGTCAAATCAATCCTCCTTTCTTTTAAACATGCGAATCGGTCAGTGATGTCCCCATAAAAAAAGCGTTGTTTTAATTCAGATATCAATAATTTTAAAAGCTCTTTAAAGTTTCCCATGTTTAAAGAATTTTCTCGCTCGCCATGTCCTCTAAATGCCAGTTCTTGCTTACTTAAAAACAATACTGCTTTGATGGGTCATTGTCCATTCATAAGCGTCCATTCAATCTTACCTTCTTGATAAATTCAGCAATATAAAGTCGAGAGTTTTCCGAACATAAATTCTCCTTACCCCCTCCCTCACTTCTCGTGCGAGCCAATCAGTTAGTCGAGTTCTCAAGTTCAGCCGCCGTTAGAAAATCTTTCATCGGCTGTATCAGCTGCGTACTCCCTTTGCCGGAGAGGCTGCTTACGTAGTCGTTGTCATGGTAACGGTGCTGCCAATTTTCTTTTCAGCGCTCTGGGCTGTACCAAAGATTTTCCCAATTGAATTGCGGGAAGATTAAAGTGCTTTTTTTTTTCTGAATGAGCGATCCGGCCACAATACGTTTTTTTGCGTTTGGTTTTTTTCGGAGATTTTTTAAATTTACCGTAGGAATTCCATAATTCTAACCTCAATTTAGGAAAATTAGTAGAATAAATTATTTTAAAGTTTGTCCTGATAATTTCAAGTGCAGCCCGTCTGTACTTGCTGTATCCCACGAGCCGCCACTGGAATAAGGAAAGAAAATAGGGAAGAGGCATGGATTATGATACGCTTTTAATTTGTAGCACTTTAGTGCGTATTTAAAATCGAAAGCGTTTCAGATTTACTTACTTTTTTTCCCCTTTCGGTCTTTTGATAACAGCCAATATATCTAGAAGCTCTTCAGAATTATTATAGGACGAAAATAATTTGTACTTTTTTGTAGGTTTTTACCATTAAACCATCTCATTTTTGTAACCAGGGGCGGCCCGACACGGTAAGCAAGGTAATAATCGCATCGGGGCACTCGTTTCGAAGGGGCGTCATGTCGAACTCAAAAACTAAGTAGAGCATAAAAGGCGGGCCTCTTTTTTACGTTAGCAGGGGGCGCCACTTATCCTAGGGCCGTCCCTGTTTATAACCATCTTAATTTTAAATTCCACTCAGAATCTGAGATATTTCAGTGCCAAGGAAGCCGGGGAGAAACACAAGATTTATTAAGATGGCGAAACAACTGGTCGCCGCAGGCGGCTAGTAAAAAATAAAACCGCAGTTTACTCCTATAATTAAGGAAAAATTTTCGTACCAAACTTTGCAAAAGAAGTTCAGTCACTTCTTAGCTATTATTTCCCAACAGTTTACATTCTACAAACTGGGCAAGTCTGTTCCCATGACAATGCGAATTGAATATTTAATAATTCTTTTTATTATTGATTCAAAATGCAGACCCGACACAGATTATTTTTGCAAATGCTTTCATATAAATTACTCCAGAAAAAAAGGGGTAGACGCTGTACACATTTTACGCTCTGGTAAGGTTAAAAAAAGGGGCTAATATCATAATTATCCATTCATATTTTCTGTCTTTTCGTAACGCGCATTTATTATGCATAGTTTAATTAGGTAATTTCTTCTGTAATGCGATATGATAGTTTGATGAGTCGGTTTCTAGATAAGAGTATAAATTAACATCCCTGGATTCGAGCCAATTCGACATGATCTTGTTAATGAAATTTTATAGCATCCACTTTCAGAGAAAAAAAGAATATTTTTAATGTTTTAAAGCTGGAAATTGTTTATGATTTCTGTTTGCCTGTCTGTCTACGCTCTATGTGCAATTTCTATTGATTGCTACACTACAAAAAAAAAGTCTGTCAAATTTACAGAAAAGAACTGTCAGCTAGGACGTCAGTTTTTTTTTTTTGAACACCCATAAAGATCATACATACGTTAAGAAAAAACTTTTTTTTTATCGTATAGATACAACGCTGGTTATAGTTATACTTCCCGTATAAAGAGAGCTCTGCAGCTAAAACAGGTGAGCAGATTGCTACCAAATTTGGCACATGGACTGTACATGAGATGAGCTCAAAAGTTTTTTAAAGAAAGTACTAGTCCGAATGTCCAGTAAGTGGCTTTTTGCACTGCGAAATCAGCTTTCAGTATTTGTCGTTCAATTTATTTAGGTTCGGATTACTACACATTTTGGGTGTTATCCTTAAAAGCCGATGTAGAAACAGCAAATGGCTAAAATGTGCTTTAATCCAATGCATGGTAACATTTTTTAGATGGACGATGAATGCGCCAAGTATTGTAATTTCGATAATTTAATGCTGTGAAAAAGTCCGAAAGATCTTGCATTTTTGTGCATCCATTATTGTTGTTTTGTAATCCAGCTACTGCGTAATATAGGCTTGCTCCATTGGACGTGCTAACATGAACTGCTAACTTGGATTTTTGGACATGCGTTATTATTATTGCACTCATGTTTACATCTTGCTGTTGTGGAAATATCGTCGATTTTGGTACCGCATACGTTAGCGTATTATATAAGTAGATATGCTAGCTCCATTTGACGTCATTGAACTGTTAATTTGGATTTTCACACATGCGTTATTGTTATTGCTTACATCTAGCTCTTGCCATTCACATGGTGGAAATAGTGTCGATTTTGACACCGTATACGTTAGCGTATTATATAATTTGAATCTAAGTATTTACTTAGCAGTTTAAACAGCCGTAACAGCAGTTCGACGACGATGTTACATATTAAACTAGATGATTATTGAAAATCCGATGTATGTTCGGTCTCAGTTACGCCGTATAATCGAGGTTCTACTGCAGTTCCTGAATCACTTCTTATAAAAAAGCAATAAGTAACTACGACTACAATTCTACACATTTTAGACATGCATAATTTCCCTGTATACGTTGAAATTGAACCGGTGCTCCAGCCACTTTTCCGCAGCAGTAAATGTTTGAAAAAAAGTTTTAACAGACCATCTCTCTCTTCCTAACTGATCATTAAAAGTTCTGGAAATCGTTTCAATTCACTTTAAAAAGTGTGGCTTCAAAGTCTGGAAGAATTTGAAAGCTACTAATGGAACACAGGGGCGACAGAAAAGCATCATTTGCCGCAGCTACAAATGGAACGTTGGAAAACACCAGATACATGTATTGAATCAAACAGGCGAATTGTGTTAAAAAAGAATTCGAAATGCAACAATATTTTTTCAGATAAATAAGATTTAAAAAGAACTTTCTTTTACATGATATATATTGAAACATTAAACACGGAAATTTATTTCAAAAGAACATGCACATAAAACTTTTTTGGGGGTAAAACTGACAGCATATTTATATTTATTTATAAACGTGTTCAAATCTGACAAGTTTGGAAATCTGGCATTTTTTGTCCGAGATTTTTTTCATTGTAGAAATCAGACACTGCACGAATATTTTAAAATGGTAATGCGAATTTTTGCTTTTAATCACATGAAACGTTTAAAGAATTTCAGAATTGTATGCTTTTAAACATTTTTTTTTTTTGTGATACAACATTTTTAATTTTGCAAAAACATACAAAGCTGAAATACATATTTCATATTTTAATGTGACTTTTTGGTTAAAAGTCACAATAATATTTACGCGCACAAGGGCCAAAGGTTTACTTACTGTTTTTAATTTTTTGAAAAATGCTAATACCGATGACTTTCTCGATGAAAAATGAACTTTTTACCTAAAAGCGGAAAAATCAAACTCGTTATATAAAATAATTATAATTTTGTGAAAGGTAATTACCAATCTGGCCACGAATTTAAAGCAAAATCTTTCGTCCTGCTGACTTCTGCTAAAGAAGGATACATTTTTTTACCCGAAACACATATCCAGATTCTTAAGTGCCTTATAGTATGTATGTTATTTTGCAAAGTTTTGCTTATTTCACATTTTAAGCAACAGTTTCTTTTGAGTATTTTATGAAACACTATACATGAAATATATATATACACTAGCTGAAGTACCCGTTCTTCGCACGGGAATGAATGGAATTTTTGATATTACGATTTGTGGTGATTACTATTCATTGTAATAAACAGATATAGCAAAGTGGATATCGCGTTATATTGTGTCCAATAATCATGCATACCGAATTGCAAGGCAATCGTTTGTACGGTGCAGAAGGCCATGCGGCGTAGCGCAATCTAGTGGCGAGTTTTAGCAAAACGGATATGGCGAAAATATTTTTCGCATTCAGATATCGATATATACGAATTTTCATGACTATCGGCTGGACAGTCCTGAAGTTCATGTGTTGACGCGACATCTAGTGGCAAGTTATAGGAAAATGGATAGCGCCAAACTCTTCCCCGTGTTCAAATATCTATGTATACCTATTTTCATAGCGATCATTTGCACAGTCAAGAAGTGATACACTGCAGGGCCATCCAGTGGTTCAATAAAGTAATGATTTGCTACAGCGCCGTCAAGTGGCGAGTTATAGCAAAATGGATAACGCCAAAATATTCTCATTGTTCAAATAGCTATGTATACTGATTTTCATAGCGACCGTGTTCAACTATCTATGTATACCAATTTTCATAACGATCATTTGCACAGTCAAGAAGTGATACACTGCAGGGCCATCTAGTAGTTAATTAAAGTAATGATTTGCTACAGCGCCGTCAAGTGGCGAGTTATAGCAAAATGGATAACGCCAAAATATTCTCATTGTTCAAATAGCTATGTATACTGATTTTCATAGCGACCGTTTGAATGGTCAAGAATTTGGTCTGCTGCAGCGTCATCTAGTGGCGAGTTAAAATAATAATGCATTGCAGTGTCATCTAGTGGTGAGTAACATCAAAAGGAACGCAGTTAGAATATATTCTTCGTGCTCAAATGAGTAAGTATAAAAAATTTTATGCCGATCGGTCGAACGGTATAGAAGTTGATGCTTTTCAGCGCCATTCAGCGGCAAGTTACAGCAAAATGGATAATGAAAAATATTCTCCGTGTTCTAATATTCGCGTGTACCAAATTTCATCGAAATCGGTTGGATGATATTTGCAAAGCAAACGGCTAAACGGAATAGAATTCGCCGTTCTGTTGCGCCACCTGGTGGCAAGTTAGAGGAAAACGGATAGCATAAAAATCTTCTCCATGATAAAAGACTTAGGTGAACCAAATTTCATGGTGCAACGGTGCTCAACGGTGCTGGAGTTTTTCAACCTCATACACTCATACCAACATTTATTTTTATCTATAACCAGTGTCATTATATATCCCAGTCTCAAATAAAATCCAGTTTCAAATCTAAGCCTCGCCAAAGTGCCAACTTACGCCATTTTGCAAGCGTTTTTTCAGGAAATCATTCGAAGCATTGACTTAGCAGCAATAATATATGGGAAATGGTTCGACCGCGAAAAAGTAAAGCAAGCCTTTATTTGAAAAGTTGAATCCCTTAATACAGCCGAATTTTTTAAAATTATCAACTATAACGTGTTCTATTCATGATTACTCCGATGTACTAAATGAGAAGATTTCAATTTTCTGAAATTTGGCGGAATTCCCCCAACTTAAATCAATGTACTCATTTGGCGAGAATTCTGGAGCTAGATCAATTGAAATCCCTTAATAACTGCATTATTTCTTCACGGATCATTAAAATTTAACGCTGTATTCTAATAAAACCTTTTCACTGGTTTTCAAAAATCTATTTCCTTAAGCTCTCAATAAATTGAGCCAAGCCGAAATCTGTGCAAACCGCTAGAACTCACTTTCACAAAATCGGCATTTGAGCCATTTTATTTTTTCGAGAAACTAAAATAATTTACCTATTAGCCTCGGAAATCTTCAATTCTTATTGTTTTGCGTGTAAAGCATTACATTCCTGCTCTGATTTCCCATGCACACGATATTATAATTTAAAAAAAATAACCTTACGTATGTAAAATAACAAAAAAAAAATCATTATTATTCTTTTATTTTTACTTTGAGAATTTAAAACATTTTATTCGGCAAAATCGCCACACATGGCAACCACGATCCTTATGCACACTTTTTTCACTACAGGGGTTACAATTACGGAAAGATTTTTGCGTGAAGAGCATAAAAAATCTCTTAAATTCCGGGAATGGGTGGACTTTCAAAGTTTTAAAGTGGACTACGATTTATTCTATATTATTTTACATATCTGTGCTAAATTTCAGGCCGATAGGTCCATTTTTGTGGATTTGTATACGAACGACATTTTATTCGGCAAAATCGCCACACATGGCAACCATGATCCTTATTTCACACTTTTTTCACTACAGGGGTTACAATTACGGAAAGATTTTTGCGTGAAGAGCATAAAAAATCTCTTAAATTCCGGGAACGGGTGGACTTTCAAAGTTTTAAAGTGGACTATGAGATATTCTATATTATTTTACATATCTGTACTAAATTTCAGGCCGATAGGTCCATTTTTGTGGATTTGTATACGAATCAAATCCACAAACAAACAAACAAACAAACAAACAGAATTTCATTTTTATTTATAAAATTGTTGCGATACTGTATGTATTATAAATACATACACAGTAGAGTTGAGACGGGCTCGGGCTCTGTAATTCATGATTGCGTGCGGGCTCGGGCTCGTGAAAAATTTCTCCTTTGTTGAACATACTCCTTGAAAAGATTTTAAAAAGTGATTCATGGGATAAATAGACGTACTTATTTAAAAAAAAATGGCGGCACGGGGGACTAGAAGGTGTGTGAAGCTCTAAAATTTATTGTATCCTATTAATGAAGTAGTTAATTTTATATGTCTTTAGCTGAAATTTCGGGCTCGGGCGGGCTCGGGCTCCAACTTCAATAATATTGGTCGGGCTCGGGCGGTCTCGGATTAAAAGTCTTCGGGCTCGGGCGGGCTCGGGCTTCAAAAAATGAGCCCGAACTGATCTCTAATACACAGTGTTCCATAAAAAAAATAATATGTTTTATTGTAAAATGAGATTAAAAGTGAAAATGATAATGTGCTGTTCCACTTTCAATCTCATGAAACTTTTGAAAAATTTTAGAATTATTCTTTTAAATATTTTTTCTTACAGAAAATTTTCAATATTTTCAAGATAGACAAAGCAGAAAGAGTCATCTTTCGCATTTTAAAGGGGCTTAGTTTAAAAGTCACATGAATATAGTCATACACAAAGGCAAAGGTTAATTAATTAATTTATTTTGATTTTTAGAAAAGTGCTAATGCCGATGACTTTTTCGTTGAAAAATGAAGTCGTAGAACTATGACACTACTGTAATAATATTTTAAAGTGAGAGTGCGTATTTTCTCTTTTAACCCTTTAACGCACAGTGTTCCCGCTCTGGGAACACCCAACTCTGACGTTTTGACTGTTGCCAGTCACGAAGAATAGATTTGATTTCTATAAAAATAGTTGCGGGTGACATAGCTCCACGAGAATCCTTTACTTTTTACCACGTCATTTCCCGTCCAAAAATGGTCTCGATTATTTTTAACAGCACTGACATCTGCTGAAAAATGGAAGAATGCGAGACACAGCTGGATAGATTGCCCAATGCTGAAAAAAGGGCAGGCGTTGCCATCGCTCGACTTAACTACCAGCAAGATGGCGGACGATCGAAACGTTCATCGCGTGCCACAGATCTAGAGACCCCTTTTTTTGACGACAGCTGGCTGTGCCTCGGCACAGCCAGCTGTGATGAAATCTTTGCACACGATCAGCATGATGAAATCTTTGAAAAAACTTCACAATTTTTTGCTTTAAAACATTTTTTTCTGGCAGAAAATTTTCCATTTTGCAAGAGCAAGAAAAACAGAAAGATTTATGTTTCCCATTTTAATGTGACTCTTGCTTAAAAGCAACATTAGTATGGACAGGCACAAGGTCATTAGTCAAGGACAAAAAGTTAATCTACTTGCTAAGTGAAAAACTATTAATATCAATTCATTTGTCGTTGAAAAATTACAATCTGCGTGTATTTTAATTAATAACAAATGTAGATGTATAGCAATGAAAATAGATCCCTGTACAGAATTTTACGTGTCAGTTTGTCAAAAGATAAACTATCGAAAATTATTAAACATTTCGGAAGGCAATAAGACCTCCAACATTTATATAGGTTATAATCTCCAACTTTTGAAAAAAAATTTAATTTCCAGTGGTATGTAATGAAATTTTGAGTGTAATGTCCTACTATGTAGTTTAGCTGATCTCTGACTCACTGATCCTGTAATAACTCTGGGTAACTACTTGAAGATAAAACTTTTACCGCCATTACTATAAAAAGATTAAAAAGTTACGCACAAAAAGCGTAACAGCAACGTTGTTTATTCTATCCGCTTGAAATTTTTCTAAATTATGCACAAAAATATAGAAAACTATTTGCGCTACTTTAAAAATCTTGAAGTAACCCGCCCCCCCCCCAATTTTTAAGCGATTTTTCGATATTTTCAGCTTTTATTATTTTTTTTCCAAGAGTCAAAAAAGTGAATCATTTGGGTGGCAGAATTAGGTGTCGTTATTGACATGACGTCCTATTGAAGTCGCGGTGATCAGGCTTTGAAGGAAAGTTGCGATTCCAATTCGTTTAACATAGCTTCAGATAACATACTTTATTTTTTTTTCATTACAATTATATCGCCTGCCTGAAGCATTGATATAAGAGGGGCTGTTTATACAAAACCAAATCGTTCGAATGCGAAAACTTTCCGCACGTTTCCAGAAGAGCGTTAAATTGGATCTAGGTATAAAAAATATATATATAAATATGAAGTTACTTATTTTAGGTGGACAAAGATTAAATATATTTGAGAGTAGACTTTCGTCAAATGTTTTTTTTCAGCGCCAGGTTGTAATTGCCATCACAACGGGATTCATCCTCTAGTTAACAGATAACTGTCATTTACCAAATGCCATAAACAATGAAAGAGACGTTAAAAATATACGAGAAAGGATTTTAGAAATGCCAAAGTCTTCTCCCGCGTACCACATCAAAGCTTGTACGTTCTCAGTAAATAGCTTTTATAGAAGAACTTACTTCTTTCATGGTGTATTGGAACATTTAGCGCGGAACTTCACTGTAAAAGAATTCCACTTAAAATTCTTCTCTTAAAAGAAATCGAGCGCATTTTAAAAGCTTTTCTTCAGAATAAAATTTGGAAATCTTTAGTACCATACACTGTCTACGGAGATTTGACTGGTGTTGTGTTAAGGCAAAGCAAGAGGTATCTGCATGGGGGGGAGGGGCTACCTAGTGTGAACGACTTTTTAGGGCTTTCTAACATGTATTCACATTACAACTAGAGAAAGCTGCCCAAAACTCCAGACCGTTTGATCGATAAGCCGAAACTTCAATAAACTGTGAAAATGAATGGTTGTACTGCACTAAATTGTTCTAATCATTCAAGATAAGGTTAGCAGAAGAACTACTCAGCGCCTCGCAGTTTCATCGGCGCGGTCCGATAATTTCGTTTAGCTTAAAAAAAAATAAAAAAAAATAAAAAAAACATGGCGGAAAAGCGATCTCGGCTTCCACTTATCTGGGTCAGAAAGAGATACTGAAAACAACAGAAGAAAGCCAATTAAACCAACCAGGCCCGGACTGGCAGGGTAGGGGCCCGCCCGTCTCAGGAGAAGGGGGGGGCGGATTATTGTGTAACCGATAAATAACAGGATATGTTAACTTTTGGGGTATGGGGGAGGTATAGTGTTTTTATTAATTAATTATGATTGATAACAATGCATTAATAAAATATTGATCTATTAATTAATATACGTCATTCATATTAATTAATCCCTAGTTCATTCGGGAACCTTCTGTCAAAAAAGTTTGAGAACTACATTTAAAATCGTGTTTTGAAGCCTTCTGGGGCGCAATCGTAACTGCAAAAAATTTTGTGTGCTTCTTCAACTTCATTCAAGTGCTACCAGTATAGCACTTTTTTTTATTTTCTTTCTTTTTCTGTTTGGGGGCCCGCCCTTAGCAGGGAGGGCCCTCAGAGGTTGGGGGCCCGCCCGTCTACAGACAGTCTGCACCCTGGCCAGTCCGGGTCTGAAACCAACGAACAGGAACCCATGTATGGAAATTCGCTTCCTTCTCAGAATCGGACCAATAAATGCAACTGTCCAACAAGCAAGCAAGCGTTGTCGATAAATGGACTGCGAACAACGACAGCAGTGCCATTTTTTTCTTTAAATAATGCTAATTTGGTTGAATATTTAACTTTCTGGTCACTTGAGCAGCCCATTTTGGACATAAAACATCGAGTACGTTCAACAGGCACCGTCCTTAATTTTGGTAACGAAACAAATTATACAGTGTGTCCGCTGATGCTTATAATTCATAAAAGTGATGTAAAGTAGCCACGCGCTACTGAATGAAACCGCCTCCGGCTCCACCTGGTGGAAAACTCGGGAGTTAGCATTCTTATCTCGTAAAGGGAACGATAGGTAAAGATAGTGATTTACAAAGTTGTAGAGCATCATCCATCTAGTGCGGAAAGACACCTTGTGGACATTAATGCGAAGAACAGAACTGTATACAGAATTTGTAATACTGAAATGCGCATTTGCTTTATCGTGATTTCCTGCACTCTGGCGTGACAAATAGATCTGAGAAAGAAAACAACAACTAGTTATAACTACACTAAACTGTTGCAGAAAACTCTCTGCTAAATTCTTAGGTTCGTTGTTCTAATGTCCAATGTACATAGACAGTTCTAATAAAGAGTCCACTTGTCAGGATGGAACACTTATTTTATTGCTTCTAGAACTTCGTCGAACAGTCTGCTGTACAAAATTCACAGACAAAAGCGGCCTGTAACTTGCTTATAACTGTCCGCTCAGTACAGAAGATTTCACAGATGCTGTATTTCTCACAAAGACCCTCCCACAGGCAAAAATTCAGTGAAAACTTACGAGGGAGATCATAAACAGTCCTTCAAGGCTCAGCAATGAAGAATTCACACACAGCACTCAAATACAAGCTTCTAAAAACAAGCAAGAATACGCTTACAACAGCACAATTCTCTGGCTAATGGAATTCAGGAACTGAACTGAAGGAACAACAACTGAACTCCTCGGTCTATGATGCCTCCTATTTATAGATGTCGCAGAAGTTAGCCGAAATTTCCAGAAAGCGCCATTTCTCGAAGAGTCCCGAGAAAGGGAGAATTTTGATTACGTCAGGGAAATGTAAATGACGAAACATCGCCAAATTTGGCACCAAAAATAAGTTCCCAAAAGGGAGATCAGCTAAGCTCTAGCACCAATATTTCTCAAGATTTCGAGAAATCCCTATGTTAACCTATGAGGACACAAAACTCCGTATCTCGCGTTCTAGTTAACAGAATTCGATGCAACAAAATGCGCAATTTAATTATTTGACGCGTAGAATAAGAATTTTAGACAGACTGATCTTTACGTCTGAAAGGCAGAAAGTACCGAAAATTCGTAACAATACCTTTATTTGGCATATTCAAACTCCACATCGATGGATACAATGCATCGATGGATCCTCGTTTGAATATCATATCCACTGCGCTACATTGCGGTGAGCATTATCCGAAAGATAATCATTTCTCCTTCCATTGAAGCTTCGTGACGTCACAGTATAGGAAATCACAAAAAAACAAATGCGCGGTTTAACCGTTCTATTCTTTGCATTAATGTCCACAAGGTATCTTTCCGCACTAAATCGATGATGCTCTACAACTTGGCAACACACTGTTTTCCCTGCCTCGTTCCGTTTTCAAGATATGAATGCTAACTCCGCAGTTTTGAACCAGATGGCGCCGTAGGCGGTTTCATTCAGTAGCGCATGACTACTTCACTGCTTTTATGACTATAGCAGCATCCATTCCACGAAAGGTGGCAAGTGACTTAAGTTGGCATTCTACAATTCCAGTTCCGGAAAACAATCTCCAGCTGAGAGTTCAAAAACAATAAACTGCGATAAAAACAGCGACAAACTTTATTTATTCGCCTTCTCACGTGTTTCACTCAAATCCGTATTCCATTCCAAACTTTGACTGCAACTTTAACTGTGCGAGAGCCTTTTCGTCTGCCGTCACTCAAATGGTCACAGCTGTAACTGCAGCTAAACTCTGTGGCATGCATCTCTACACAAACGCGGCGCCTCGTTATGGATTCTCGTCACATGGCTTTTCATTCTCACAATGAAACTTTTCGGCCTCCTAATCAGTAACACAAAACACGACGCCGAAAATGAATAGTGACGCATCTTTTGTTGTCAAGGTTACTTATGCCTCTTAAAAATATAGAATAACAAAGGAAAAGTAGCATTTTATCGACTACTAATTTGACTTTCTGGAAAAAGGATTTCACTGCGAGATGACAAAATGTCAGTTTAGAATAAACATTATCGATTCCAAGGCTGTTGTGTGTACTTACTCAAAAGTTGTCTGTAATTCCGAGAGTTAGGTTTTACAATTTTGTTTTTAAAATATTTTTACACACAAAAAAGAGAATAACCATGATTAGTAGTCCATGAATGAGCCAATACAGTGATAAATGAACTTTCAAAGTCCACTGTTTAAAAACACATACAGTGACTCACAAAAGTAGACACTAATATCATTTTCATGGATACTTAATTTTAAAATTTATAATGCATTTTTAAAATATTTATTGAAGCAAATAATTTATTATACATCTAATTAAAATTTTACATACAAATTTTGAAAATGCTAAATTATGAAATAAACATAAGTTCAGTTATATATCATAAAGGAGTGAAAATTACTCACAAAAGTATTCGAACACTAAGCAGTTCAAGCTAAAAAAAATTTCAAAAAATAATTTTAATGAAACTTTAAACTATATTTCAGTGTGGTACTGAAATTGGTTGCTCTGACAGCATTCTATCATAGTTTTAAGAACTGGCAACATTAAATTGTCCAGTTGACAGCAATTTACAGCTGTCAAGGACGTGGCACACGCAAATAACACGTTTTTCCGATTACAGTTTTTATAGTGCAATCGAGTATTTTCCGTATAAGCCTAATAATACGGCACGTAACTGTATACACACACGCATTACATTAATACCGAATCAACTTAAGGTCGACCTAATCTTTACACCAATCGCAAACCGAATCCACAAACATAAAATAATAATAATAATAATAATAATAATCTAACAACAAATATTGTCATCCGCTAACTACATTAATCTCATTGGAGCCATTTGGGGGAGAGAAACGGTGAACACTGATAAGAAATTTTCTGTTTTTTCGTCAAGAATTCTGCAGACGGGAGATTCCGAAGCCTATGCGATGGTCAGCCAAGCGTTAAAAGGGAGATGGATGATAGAACCTTTCTACTGAATTCGAAGGGGGTAGCCTCGAAGGTTAAAGCACTCCGAACATCCGGTTAGGGGATGCTCCAAAGCGCTTTAATCCGACGTCCGATCTTGGCGGCAGAGTATGATTTTTCACAAGAGTTCGAGTTTAATGGTGCTTCCTCAAGTTCGAATTCTGAAATGTAGTATGTCGACATGAGAAAAATTGTGTTAACCCTTTGAGGCGCAACCCTTTCCAATGCTGAAAAAGGGCAGCCGTTGCCATCGCTCGACTTAACTACTAGCAAGATGGCGGGCGATCGAAACGTTCATCGCGTGCCATAGATCTAGAGACCTTTTTTTGACGACAGCTGGCTGTGCCGCACAGCCGCGTCGAAAAAGGGTAGTACGCACAGTAAACGTACGTACAGCACTAGTACGTACAGTAAACGTATGCATACTTGCTAGATTGGACCGACGACCAATTCGCAGGTACCGCTTGCTACAGGTACGTAAAAATAATACTAACTTTACTTAAATTCTCACTTTGTTGTACAGAATACTGTAACAAATTTTGAATCAATACTGCCAGACACTTTCTGTGGGCGGTAATTGTCGCCAGACGCTTTAAAGATCCGAAGAATAGCATCTCATTTGGACACCACATAACTTCCTTGAACGTCTGTTAAACCATAAATATTTTCGGTGCACTTCTATAAGCGTTTCTGCTTGAAAGGGACAAAAAAATACTGCAATAATAGTAAGGTTTAGCAATTGCTAGCCAAATAGGTGAGATATCGGCAAGCTGGGTTCAATTTGAAAGACTCGTTTTTGGCGCCTAACTGGGCGAAATTTCGCAAAAAGCTGACAAGATTGAGATAGTTAGTGAGATTTTGGTCTTAGCCGAAATATAATGATTCATCACAGACTTTTAATGAATTGAAGGTATCTACAGACCTTAATGTATTGAATGAAAATCTTTTGGTTGAACCTGTAAATAAATTACTCAGTCGATTGTAATTTTTTTAAAAATGTTTTTAGAACTAGAGTAACATACAATTGTGCAAAATCTCAACATTCTATAGTAAACAGTTTTAGAGTTGTACAAAATATGTGTGTAATTATCTAGAGACCCTTTAAGTCAAATTTGGTGAGATTTTGGGCATGGTCCAAACAATGACTGACTACAGACATAATATATTGAAAATGTCCATAGACACTAATGTTTTGAAATTCTTTTGGGTGGTTCTGTAAATAAACTCTCCAGTAGATTACCCGAAAGCATCATTTAAAGTTTAAAGTATTATGTAAAGTACCATTTACACATACAAGTTATCACTTTATGTGTATGCTCTTTAAACAAAGTTTTTACTTGTTTTATTGCTAGCAATGGTTACATTTGACTTATCTTATTTAAAACGAAACCTTATACATGATAAAATTTCCATCCAGTTACTCTCCACCACTACAGCCCGGGCCCGGGGCTATTGCCCCTCCTGTCCCTCTCTCTCGTCGGGCCTGACAGGAAGGAAGGATGGAGATAATAAGCACGCAAGTTCACACAACTCACACAATGACAATTTTACTAAACTTTTATGATAAACGGTTTTTCATAAATACATTATTTTAAATTTTAAGCTACAATTAGCTGTAGTCTTCTAATATTTCGTTGGTTAAAAAAATATATTGAAAATATTTTTTCTAGTTTGCTTAGTTATAGTAATTAAAAACTGAAACTGCGTAGTGCTGTAGTCGAAGCCCTCCTAGTGCCGGCCCTGGACCCAGGGGTCATTCCAGCCCCACCTTTGTGGTGGGCCATTCCCCTTCCTCGCCACCTGGCCCAGACACGACTCGGAACTCTAGGTCATAACAGCGAGCTGACTATAGAAACTAGATAATGATTCTGGATTTATAGTTTGGACTAATAGTTTTGTAATTATGTTGTCAAGACGATATAGGCCTTTTGGTTACGGTCCACTTTTCTGCCCTAGTACAAATGTGTCATTTTAAAGACATTTCATGCCAGAAATTCAGTGGGTTCGGTCATAACTGCCGGCAAAAGAAGCCCCCTTTCAAAAGTCCGTCATCAATGGTATTTTGATAATCTCAACGTAAAAGTTAGATTGATAAAATTCAATATTTTCCGCTATAAATCGCGGGTGTAAGTAGGTATAATCTTTATGTTTTTATCGCACTTACCGTAACATGTATATAGTGAAACTTTTCGGGAGCGATCACTGTTCCCCAAAAAAATGGTCGTTAAGAGGAGTGGTCGCTCAAAGAAGTATAAACATTTGATAGCCAAGAGAAAAAATGCTAAAAAACTTTTGTTTGTTTTCTTATTTGTGCAATTGCATACTAATACGTGCATAATTATACAAACGTACTTTTAAATTTTAAATTTTTATAAAATATTTAGAAATTTTGGATTGTTTCATTCTTCTCTCTACTTTTTTTTTTCATCCGGAAAAAGAGCATTTATCCTGATATTCTTCCTGCATTCTGAATTTTCCATAATAAAATCTATTTGCTTTAAAATTTGCTTTTTGTGCTTTCCCAAACCAAAAGTAATCGTCAACTTCTCCGATTTTCCTTTTTCGTGTGATTTTCCTTTTTTGTAGACATATCTCTTCTCTAAACTACAAGATTTGTACTTGATGTGCACGTGTGCTTGCACCTGCTCTCGATTTACAGTAGAGTGACTGGTTTGGAACGTGGGATTTTGTTTACTTTACGGAAAAATGCTAGAAAATTTTCGGACAAGGAACCGTATACGGTCGCTAATGGAGGATCGTCTGGTCTCTTCCAGAGGATCTTTAACATTAAGTAGATAGGGTGAAAAATCGGTGCTTTAAAAAATTGATCGTTGGAGAAGGGAGTCGCAACCCTTTCCCAATGCTGGAAAAAGGGCAGCCGTTGCCATCGCTCGACTTAACTACCAGCAATTTTTTTTTACGACAAGCCAGCTGTCGTCAGTAAAAGGGTCTCTAGATCTGTGGCACGCGACGAGCGTTTCGATTGTCCGCCATCTTGCTGGTAGTTAAGTCGAGCGATGGCAACGGCTGCCCTTTTTTCCAGCATTGGGCAATCTATCCAGCTGTTCTCGCATTCTTCCATTTTTCAGCAGATGTCAGTGCTGCTTAAAAATAATTGTGACCATTTTTTACGGGAAATTACATGCTAAAAAGTAAAGAATTCTCGTGGAGTTATGTCACCCGCAACTATTTTTATAGAAATCAAATCCATTCTTCGTGACTGGCAACAACAGTCAAAACGTCAGTTTGGTGTCCCAGAGCGGGAACACTGCGCCTCAAAGGGTTAATAGAGGTGGTCACTCATAGAAGTTTCGCTGTAATTAAAAAAGTCTGAGAGTAACTTGCCTAAAAATCGAATCTTCTTTCTGGAAATGATATTAAACAAACAACCACAAATAAATAATTGTAAAGTTATAAAAGTAATTTTAATTGTCATCAAATGTCATTTGCTGTTTCCTAATGAATCGTTAAATTCTTATTTCATGTTCTTATTCAAAAATTCTTCTATAAGGAAAGCTTGTCATTAGCATACTCTTTGGAATGAAAAATGTGCAGTGGAAAATTTATCATTACGGCGGAACGCTCAGCTTGACAAACATCTCACATTACAGAATACGACATTTATCATTTAGTCTTATCGATTACTCAATTATATGAGTGAAACTTGTCTGTAGTGTTTAATTTACTGAAAAATATTCCATTCTATAAAGTGGGAAAACCTGTTGAAAAAATACTTTAATCGCAATTGTAAAATCTTCTCCTGTCTCTCACCCGACATAGAATACTTTAATTCTTGGCTGATACAAGATCCCCAATTATTAATCTAACGTAATTACAGCAATTCGGAGTCATTTTAGTACACTCCAGTGGCAACAGTTAAAACTGCGCACGTCGTTCAGCGGGAAAAGACATTTTCGTCGAGGAGCTTCGAATAAACTGAATCTCCAGAGTGTAACATTTCGAAAAGAAGAAAAAGAACATTTTTTTTATTCTTATTTTTTACTGGGGGATATATCTGAACTTTAGCCTTTCGCATATCAGATGTGGGATGATGCAAAAAAGAGACAAAAGAATTATTCAACGAGCATTACTCCATTCTTTCATGCCAGAAAATGCAAACAAAATAATGCGTAAAGAAATGAGATCGCAGGAAAACTAAAAAAGAACTAGCGACGGAACAGCCGCAGAGAAGTTATTTTCAATAAATTTTTTGGGGTATTTGCGTTTGCATTCTGAATTTACAGCGAAATTGAATGAACTTTATCTTTTCTTCGAAGTTCTTTTATGTCCCTTCCTCCCCCGCCTGCATACACACACACATACAAACCTAGGGACGAGCCTAGAGTTTTTATGACACCTACATCTACTTATGGGTGACTGCCTGCTAATGACACTATGGACAAACGGTTACAAGTGGATGTATAAAATTTGTTACAAAGAACGTTCCAACTATGTATTTAAACACCTCAGAGCTATTTTTAAAAATTATTTCTGCATAGAAAAGGATTTTATTCAGTATATTACGGATTTTTGAGGGATTTTTCACATATAACTATAGGAGGGACCATAAAATGTCTTTATTTATGGATTACAACTCAAAACAAACATATTCTGTTTTGAGCGTGTAGTAAATTTAATCAATTTTTGAGAGGTTTTTTTAATTATACTTTTATCAATAATTAAAATAATAAAGTAGTAGCATCCTAACGTATATTTATTTTAGTTTTTGGATTTTGGCATTTCTGCCATATCATTAACTGTACATTTCCCTATCCTTGAAGTTCAAGAAATATAAAGAAGAACAAATATAAATTCGATTTTTTACGATTTTTAAAATAATCAATATTTTTAAAGCTTACAGCTGTTGCGCGAAATTTTTTAGCCAAATTTTCGTTGCGTTGTTTGGGAAAGATGGCACTGAGTGTAAATATTTCGACACGAGTCAAATAAATTTGCATTTTTCAGATTCCTATCATGTGTGCTAAAAAATATCATGTGTGTAGGTCAGGTTTTTCCTTGCGAAGAACGGGCACGCAGCTGGACCAAACGACCGCAGCACTTCCTTGCTTGGGGCGATCAGTGATCTCAAAATTGGAAACATTTACAGCATAATCTCAAAAAATCTACATATGACAATTAATACAATTATGTGAAACCGTGTTAAAAAATTTAAATGATATTTCTATTTTTTAAATGAATAGTAAGCTATGATAAAGTCTATAAAGGGTTTCCCCAATATACTGATATAGGTTTTTATTAATTAAACATTGATATTATAGAAATGTAGAATAAGTTACAAAGTTATATTAAAAAATACAGAATTTTATGTTATCGATTAAAATTTTTAGAAGATTAAATTTAAATAAATTCAAAATTTAAATTTTCATAAGACCCCTTACAAAAAGAATTCCGAATTAGTAAAATGCTCCATACAAGCTTAAAAAACTAAAATCTCTCCGAAGGAACCTAAATTAGCTCCTAAGGATTTAAAATCTTACGAAGCAAATTTAGTCCTTTTTTTAAGCATGTACATTAATTAGCTGGTGCAGAAAGTTTCAGCCGTTCAGTATATAAATTCTCAGACGTATGTTTAAACAAAGTTGGTGAGGGACTATACAATAGCGATTTGTGCAAACATTTCTTTTCTTGCGTTATTGTGTATGCATACCTTGAAACGCAACAATTCGATGTGAATTTTTTTCTTCAAGAGCGTTACACTATAGAAAACTGACTCGTAAAAATTCAGGTGGCTCTATAAGGAAATGTGACAAAAAAGTCTTGTGCCCCCTTCATAATTTTCCTCTGGATCCGCCACAGGTCATATCCCCTACACTTTTGTAGGACAAAATGCTCAAATTTTGTACATTATTTGTGGTTCAGAAAAAAATGGTCACTTTAGACATGCACGGTAATGTACCGAAATTCTTTTGAGTATTCCTGTAATAGAACTACAAATGCTACATTCACTATTTTGGATGGAGAGTATTAATTTGCGATCCTTAAATACATGTCATTTTTTAAAAAGGAATTTTCTAAAATATATGCTTTAAATAATGGTTGCCCACAAACGTAATACCATGAAATTTTTTTGTGTGGTCCTGTAAAAGAACTATAGCTGCTACATTTTCAATAGGGTGCAAAGTACAAGAATGACATATGAATTTCATTTCGATCGATTCACTGTTACCAGTATTTCACGAACGTAGCTATAGCTTTTACTGGGAGGGGTTAAGCTATGGGACTGACGGTAAATTTTGTTATAATTTGTAAAAAATTTCAGTTACATTAGAATTTGTTAATCTTTATACAATCAACTCTGGTTATAGAGAACCTCTGGGGACAATAAAATTTCGTCCAGTATATACGAAGTTCACGAAGTGTTTCCATGGTGAAAAGAGAAACTTAATAAACTAAAACATAGTATTTTATGCTCGTACTAAATATTTATCAAGTAAATCAAACATAATCACATTTATGATTATAGAAAATATTTATTAAGTAAGCCAAACTCATAATTAATAGCATTTATGGAAATAATGTACATTAGTTAAAAAACGAAAATAGTCTGTTATTCACTGCTGCAGTAAGTATTTCTAAGTTCACTATAACCGAAGTCATGGTTCACTAAAAGCGAAAAATGTTATGTACATTTCTAATGTATCTGAATCGAGGCTAATGATTTGCCTTCACTATTGTCGAAAATTCACTACATCCAGAGTTGATTGTATTAATCTATTTTATTACCCATTAAATAATATACAGTTTACAAGTGGATATCAGGCCAAAATTAGCGTTCTTGCGCAGACTAAGGGGGGCGGGGTCAAGATTCCTTAAATCCCCTCCCCTTATTGGTCCGTACCCCAGACTGGGCCAAGTCGGCTGCTTGCCGGGGGTCCCCGGCCTAAGGGGGCCCGAGTGAGGTCTCCCGAAAATTGACATATTAATTTATCATTAAAGTAATTTGATATGCATCAGAGAAATATACCTTAGTATTTTGATTATATTTTTCATTGTAATCTTACGCCTTTACACAATGTCGTAGCGGTGGACCCTACAGAACCTGCGTCACGAGCAGTGGCGGATTATTGCAAGTTTGTCGGGGGGGGGGAGCTGTTGGTTTGTCGGTGGGGGCTGTTAGTTAGAAGATTGACATATACATCCATTTTATGAAAGTAAAATAGGATCTTTTACATTAATTTCTTTTTTCTCTGGGGGGCGGTCGCCCCCTCCGCCCCCTCCCCCTTTAATCCGCCCTTGGTCACGAGGGGTCCACCCAAGAATCAGGGGCCCAACAGCTTCAAAATAGTTAAATATGTTTTTTAGGCAAGTAAGCCTAATTTTCTTATATTGCATATCCTAATATTCTATTTCCTCTAAATTACATAGTACGGGGCCCCTTTCCAATCTTTAGCCGAGGGCGCCCAAAGAAGCCAGTCCGGGCCTGGTGCAGTAATAAAGCAAAAACGGACAGGCAGACAAACCGATTCCAATTTCGTTGGAAAAAGTGTTTCCAAACCAGAGGCGGGAAAAGACGAAAAAAGGGACCGGAAGCTCTGGATAAGCGTTGGCTGCTTTTATTTACATACAAGAGCCAAAGAAATCGAATAAACGTCCTTTGGAGTTAATAGTTCCCCCGAGCCTATACAACCTCGAGCAGTTGGAAAAAAAGAATATGCTCTAGAACTTGCTTAAAATTGCACGGATGAATCCTTCTTTTTGTGTTCTGCACAGATAGGGAAGAAAATGAAGCTCAGCGAAGGCAGCAGAAATATGTGTTGGGGTGAAAAAAGAATGTCAGCAATAAATTTAACTTTTGCTGCAGATCTGCAACATTCCAATAAAAGTTCTATAAATTAATCGTATGGTGGATATAAAAGTATTTCAGTAACTGCTCTTTTTCCTGCAGAAACGTGAGGATAAGATATTTTTTTTTTTTTTTAATCTGGAAAGTTTGTCACTTTTAATTAATATTGTAACCAGTCCCGATTATGACAAACCGGAGCCTAGGGCAGAAGTCTGGATGCCCACCCCCCTTAGATGTTGTCACTGTGTCTGACAATTACCTTATGTATTTTTTCTGTGTTCGCATATAAATCTTTGCCTCGATGAAATGTAGCCAACATGAAATATACTAATAGTAGATAAATGAGGATGTTTATGAACATTATAAACATATGAAACATCAACACTATGAAATAAGCTTTAAAGATGAAGACTTAAAAGATACAACTAAAACCCAGACTTTTACACAATATTAATAATCATAATCTGCAAATTTCCATTTATATGTGCCCCATTCTCGCTGGTTAGCCACTTAAAACTTCAGTGGGTCCGGCAACTTACGCGTAATCACTTAAAATGCAGCAGCCAACTTAGTTACCACCTCTTTTTTCAGAAATCGTTAATCTCTGTGATATTTTTCTATGAAGAGTAGAATTAAGAAAAATTAAAAAAAAAAAGATTTTGACTATTTGTAACTTGTAAATTCATAACTGAAAAAAAATTAGGTATTTACTACATTGGGAAAAAAAACACCTTAAACTAAATTCACTAATAATTTAGGGGCTCCTCAAAATCGGGGGGCCTGGGGCATATGCCCCTGCGTTAATCAGGGCTTGCTTGTAACAAGTAACTCTATTTTGTTCTTCCGCATTCGCACTATTGGTATGATTGTTTAAAAGGTTTTCAGCTTAAACTGTTCACTTCAGTAACATTTTGGTATACCACAGATATATTTTCAAGTAATCTAGATAATAATAAAGTGAATGTAAATCTGCTTTCGTGCGAACGCCAGACAAATCTACAGGACGTAGAGCTCTGTAAATTTGAACAAATAATCCCATGAGTTCGATAATGTGCACCTGAGACTCATAATTTTAAAATGTTAGTTACTTTTTCAATTATCGATTAGAAATCGTTTTTAGGTTGCCACGCTTGGTGAGTTTCGCCCGTATAAAATTTTTTATGTCTGAAATAAAGCAGAAATTTATTACTACATTGCAGAATCGCATGCATTTGTAAAACATGAAATGGCATGGAAATTACGCCAGTATTAAGCCAAATTAAAAAGCTTAAGAAATAAATAAGTCCAAATATGTTTCTTAAAGTTTTCAAATCGCTACTAATAACATAAATGTTAAAGTTTGTATGTTTCTGAGTTTGGATGTTTGTTACTCAATCACTCAAGAACACCTGAAAGTACTGGGATAAAATTTGGAAGGAAGGTAGCTTATACCCTGGATTAACATACAGACAACCTTTCATGCACATAGCATAATTAGCTTTTACAGAGACACTCAAAATAATTCTAATACATCACGCTCTATGGTCATCTTTGCAACTACTGAACCGATTCTAAAGATTTTTTTCCGCTGATAGAAAGCTACACACTATTCCCGAGTAGGCTAAAATTCATGCATGTAGCATAATTTACAGAAACACTCAAAATAATTCGTAAATATTGTCGTAACTGTCTCCATTCGCCACATGCGTAAAAAAATCTTAATTTAGTAACTCTACATATACCTTGTATTATACTTCATTTAAAATGACCGGCATGTTGCTGGTCGTTAAATCGCATAGTTTAAATGTATACATTTATCTAAAAAGAATTATAAAACGTTTTCTTTATGTTTCTGCTATATTCGCTCTATATGGAAGGGGGGGGGGAAGGGGATAGGGAGAGCATTTAAAAAAATATAAGTACATATAAAACGAATAATGAATTTTGAAAATAACACATAAAAATTAAAACAGTACGAACTTCCGGTCAGTTAGGTGGAGGTAGTACAAAAGATCCACTGTTCTTTAGCTGCAATAAAAAAAAAAAACTCCTACCCTCACACACGAAAGAGAGGGAACTGAAAGAACTGTCAAGGCAAGTTGCCATTCCGAAAGAAAGAAAATTAAGAAGACCAGAGAAAATAAAAGTTGAAAAAGAGCTGGGAGAAATAAATTAGCACGAAGGGACAGTTCAGTGGCGGATTAATGCAAGTTTCTCGGGGGATGGGGGCCGGTTAATTTGTCGGTGGGGGCGGTTAGTTAGAAAATTGACATATGCATCCATTTTATGGAAGTAAAATAGGATCTTTTACGTTAATTCCTTCATTCTCGGGGGGCGGCGGACGCCCGCTCGCCCCCCCCCTTTAATCCGCCCTTGGGCTAGTTAGAGTGAAAAAATAAATACAAATGACCGAAACTATACACGAAAATGAAAAAAAAATAAAGAAAACGTACAAAACTATTTGCTCAAAACAAATTAAAATTTTGAAACGATATCTAAAACAAGCACTTCTTTATACCTTATTCTCCTCTCTATGTTAATAAAAGTTTGAAATAAATCAAAATAAAATACTTCTCTGTCATTTGTTCCTTAATGTTGCAATATGTTTACCCCTCTCTGGCATTTCCCGTTACAGAAAAACAATTTATTACAGCTAATTTGAATCCACGAGTTTAGTATTTTCTTTGGTTCTTGGATATACATTTATTTTAAAAAACCAAACAAAGAATTCGCTTTTGTAAGGTGTCAGTCATCATTAAATTCAATTTAATAAATTGAATTGAAAAACGTGCTGGAATTTGAGGAGTTCGAGGTCGTACACATCAAAATTTATGCTTGTACGGGAATTTTTTGTCCGTTTTCAAATGACGTTTTGGTTTTTTTTTTTTTTTTTTCAACTTATGGAGGTCTAAAATGCGAAATTTTACTGTATTATATTTTTCAATATAGATTTCGCACACTGCAACATATATTAATATTATTAATAGCTGTTCCTGAAAATATTTAAATAGCTGTTACCAAAATGGGCCGCCTTTAGGAAGGATATCAGCCCCACAATACCGTTGCTGAAATTTTGGACGGCTCATAAGGCCTAGAGTCAACAATAATAATTTCATCAAAAAATATTTTAATTAATTTTAATCTCTGGAAAAGTTTAACTCAATTAAAAATTTCATTAACTTTATTCCATCAGTAAATATTTGATAAATTCATGAATGCGTCAGCTATGACGCACCTCTGAACATGATCTAAAAACGATCTTGAATAATGATTATTTTAATAAATAATCAAGATGTGGCAACAGCATGATGTATTGGAATAAAATGGAGAATGACATCTCTCGTTCCCCTCCGAGTCGAGCCAGCATTTTGGCCTGGCATGAAAAGTTTTTCAAAGACTGGAAACGTTTTAAACAAGGAAAGAAGTGGTCGGCCACGAATATCGGTTGAGACTCTACAAGACATTCGAATTCGAGAAGCTTATTGTGACTGTACAGCGCCACCTATGAACACAATTTGGAAGTAAAGTTGTTTAAGATCTGAAAAATATTCATGAATCTATGGAGTATTGTTGTGCAAACCGCATATTCATACGATAATTTATTGCTATTCTATGAATTTTTAAAATGTGTCTTTTCGGACACCCTGTATAATCCCATTAGAATAACTAGTTCAAAAAGCATTCAAAAGATGTTCATTGAACGTTTTTTGAACTATAGTTAAGCTACTAGGGTAGCACTTCAGAGCAAATTTAAAATATGAAAGTGATTCAGATTTTTTTCTTCTTCTTTGGAATATCCGTGAGACTAAACTTACGGGAGCCACATAATAAAAATAAGTACTGTATTTTATTGCGGGTTCACAAGCAAACACTCATTATGCACTTGCGTAGATACGAACAAAGCAAGAACAACTGATCGCATGCTACTTCTTTCTATAACCCTGAACTTAAACGCGAACGGGGAAATAACATCAAAGAAAACTCTATTTATCAAAATTTTAAGTAGCTATGTATGCTATACAGTGTTACACACGTTCGATGCAAACGGCAATTAATCTGCAACCTGATCCCCCAATGCGCATGACACAAACACGCTATTTGACAGATCGGTTTACAAAATAATTACAAAAGGATCGAGCGTTTTCGCGTATCGATTTTGAATCTGTCGCCATTTACAAATCGGTTCTTTTCGTTCCTCGAACTTCGTTCAAGTTCGTAGATCCGCGTCTGGCGGCTTTTCCTCTCCGCTAATTGTTATTCTAAACTCCGAAAGGAATAAAGAAATGGTTATTCAATTTGGCATCACCCTTGCCTAGCAGACGAAAAAAAAAAAACGGATAAGTAGTGTGCTGTGTTTTATGACCGATTAATCATTTACGAGCTTTCAATTAAGTGTGAAACGCTCCGGAACAGAAGAGCTCATCTGTTGAACTAAATTTATTATTTTACTGGCTTAAGTACCCGATCTTCGCAAGACAGCGATGCTAGTTTCTACAACTACATAAATACATAATATATAGGGTACCCAATAATTAGTGGTACAAAATTTAAGGGGACGCAGGGCACATAATGAGGGATGGTAATGTGGGATCTGAAACGATGTTTTCATGTAGCGGTTAATAATCACTTTGGAAGAAATGCTGCAGTAATAGTGAATTTTCCGACCATTAATCGTCAAAAACGAATGAGTCTTTCACAAAAAAAAACTCGTTACTAATATCGACAATTTAAAAATTACATTTCACTCCATGAATCACATTTTTGGAGATAAGCTCATTGTTTATAAGACTTGGTTAAGAAATTAGGCGTACACACCAACACTTTTCCCAATGTGATGATTTACAGATAAGTGAAAACGCCGTTTTTGACCCCATATTGCTATGGGATTCTCATTCCTTATAATGCGTTCTATCTCTCCTTAAATTTTGTACCAATAGTTATGGACAGCCCCTGCATAACATATAAAACTATATCTTCTCTCAAAAATCCCCTAAGTTCCCTTAAAAATTTCATTGGGGCTTAACAGCCTTCGTTTTCAAACAATTGATTTGTCTCGGCATCTAAATTTAGTTAAAAGGCATTTGGTTATATATCTCACATATGAGCAACCGCCGGTCCGAGGGCTGGATACGGCCCGCCACGACTTTTGATACGGCCAGCGGAACATATCAAAACTCCAAATAAATCATTCAAAATCCCATACAAATCCCAATTATGTCGCCCGCGACTTCGCTAGCATCCTGAAGTTTGGCCAGCAACTTTTCAAAGGTAGCCCATACCTAGGCTTGCCAGATTTCTGAAATATTCAACCGGGACACCGGAATGCCCCCAGTGTCACGGGTATTCAAGGGTACATTTGCCCGACCTGTGGCTGAACGTGTTTGCGCTCTCACCTGGGAGACGGAAGATGCCTGGTTTAAAACCAGATCGAGTCCGCCGACCTAACCGTACGGAGTTTCCCGTGATTTTCTACGAAGCTTCACATAAATACAGGTTAGGATCCCTTAGAAAGTCCACCACCACGGAGGGAAATCTCCTCCCCTCGGTCCAGATTCCTGGCCGTAACACTACATTTACATTTTCCCCCTCTAGGGCACACACTTTTAGCGGGTTGTTGGGGTGTTTTAGAGGATAGTTTATTCTTAATGCTATGAATAAATGGCTACTGATTAAGGACCTGAACCAGGGGAACCATTTCATTTTTTACATGTTAATATTTATAAGCTGCTTAAGTAAAAATAAAAAACACTTTGAGTGAGGAATAAAAATTTGATCAATACTTATTAGCACACCACCACTTTTTGATAGTTCTCACTTTTTATACAGTACAGTGAAACAAATGACAAAGTAGTTATCCTTAAAAATCCTTCACAGTTAATTATTTTTAGACTTTTTTGGTCATCTATAATCCAATTTAATTTTTACCGGGACGTGAAGAAAACCGGCCGGGACACCGGGATTTTGTCTGGAAACCGGGACTGTCCCGGTCGAACCGGGACGTCTGGCGAGCGTACCCATACCTGATATATCTCCTCGTTCTCCCGTCTGATAGCTGCCACAGCTTTCAAGAATTTCCAAGGACTATGGAGACTTGAACATTTTAAAGCCAATAAATGCTCCTTAACCATGCGATTGGCTTATAAATCATGTGACCCTAGGTAATAAAAATGAAAACACCGTCGAGAAAGTTAATGTTTCGTGACCTCTGTTGCCACATAAATCTGTCTGAAAAGTTGTTCAAATAAAAATATGTCCTAAACCAATAGCGTCGATTAATTTACGTACTACAGTGGCACAGCTACGAGGATCGGGACTTCCCTAGCTAACAAACGGATTTTCGCGAAGCCCGGGCCGGCTATATCAACAAAAAATCGCTCGCCTCGACTTAAGAACAAGCGAAATTAAGAGCGAGCCCAACTCAGGGATCAAAATAAATGCCCAGACCGACGCCCCGCTACGTAGTTATACATGTGAAATATTGTACACCACTGCTGTTTGTGAAGGTGCTACCGTAAAAATCATGATTCCTAAAAATTTCTCTGCCTAATTTGTATCATTGCTCACTAATTCTCCAATGAATTCTAATAATTATAGATACGTTATTTGCACGAGATTGCTAAATTTCAGAAATTTGTTAATACTAAATTAAATTTCATAGCCCCTCCTAGGCCTCATTCTTGGTGAAAATTTCGCTCCAGAGAATTTAATACAAATTGCTATACAGGGTATCCCAAAAAGGTGGTAATACGCTTTAATTCTTTATCTATTAGAGATAAGTGGGCAATGTAAACTTAAAAAAAAATGTTCAAAATAAAAAAAAAGTTCAAAATATTAATTTACAAAAAGTTACACTTTTAAAATTTGTATACGCCTCTCGTACAAAAAAATTCCCAGTTAATAAAATGTGCCCCATACACTCATGAGGTGATATACAAAACTTCAGCCTTTTATCATGAACGTCTCAATGATATCTTTAAACCAAAATGATCCAGCGCTATACGTGAATTTGAATTTTAACGTTTATTGCTGGAATGAAAAAAAAAAGGACTTTCTTTCTTAATTTCTTTATGACCCCTGAAATGCAATCATCCGACTAAATTTTTTTCCCCTTCAAGAGGCACTGAAAAGTGGTTTAAGTCAACATATATTTATCTACATATCTCTGACACATTAGTCTATGGGGCACATTTTACTAACTGGACATTTTTTCGTACGGGGTTCGTATACAAATTTAAAAAGTGCGACTTTCTGAAAATTAACGAGAGAATTTTTTCTTAACGCAGTTTTCTTTCCCATCTTATTTTGAATATTTTTTTCAACTTATATTGACCACAAATTTCTAACAGATAAAGAATTAAAAGGTGCTGCCACCTTTTTTGGGGACACCCTGTATAATGCAAAAAGATCTAAACCAGAGTTTCTCAAACATTTTCTCTGGTTGAGCACTTTGTGTAGAGACTAGTAAATTGGAAGGTAAAGCATTTTTTTCCGGCAGCGCACTTGCTACTTTTATTAGAAGCAATTCGAGCTCTGATCTAAACCATCTACGGGTCCTTCATATGTAATAGGACGTGCACAATAATCTCTTGTTAAGAACTGAGAGAGGATTTTTTTTCCTAACGCCCAACTGGTAAATTTTCACGACTTCAGGCCTCGTTCTCTCGCCTTGTTTGAACTTTGTTGAAGTTTACGCAATTTCCAAATAAAATAAGTTAACTTTAATATCTGTGTCCCTGTAGCAGCCTGCTATACGTACTATAGCTTAATTTTATATTTTTCTGCAAATCTGTGCAAAGTTTCCACGGGCCCTCCCCCAGACGATTCGACTAGGGGAGGAGGGTGGATAGTGTCCCCAAGATGGCACTTCGGTTGTTTTCTTCTCCTTCTTCATGCCTGAGAGGTTCTTCAAGAATTACGAAAGAATATTTTTGACATTTTATTGATATCATTGTTTATACTAATTTAATGCGTGTGTTAATAAAATTACAACGGAGTCAAAAAGTCCTGAACATGCTTTTTTTTTTTTTTTTTTTTTTTTTTTGCCTGATTTTTTTGGTTGATTTCATTTTTCGTTATGAAATTATCGTAAAATCTTAGTTACAGTTAGAGAATGTAATGTGTTTAATATTTTCTAACAAGGCTGAAAAGTTTTTTATGATTTCGGTTATTCTGTCTGTATGTCCGTGCTTTAGGGCCCGATTCAAACGAAACGCGATCGGTCGTCTCCAAAACGATCGTTTTCTCTCTGGAAGTTCGATCGCTTTTACAAGCGCTCGCAAAAGTGTATTCAAAGTGAAACAAAATAGGCGATCGAACTTACAGGTTTCCTAGATCGAAACTTTATCGCCACAGAGTGAAAACACAACTTCCGGTGACGTAGAAAGTCGCTGTTAACCAATAAAAAAATCGCATCTTTCTCTGGAAAAAACTTTTAACTTAATGGCGACGACTAACTGTTTATTTATTTATGTTTGAGCTGCAACGGACAACAGGCTGTGTCTTAATTTTTTCCCCCAACAGTATTGTAGGTTAATGTTTTAAAATTTTAACTGGTTTAGGTTAATATTTTTTGTATGTTTATAATCATGGAAATACATTTTTAATTTATGAAGATTTTTTTTAGAAAATTATTAATAATAGTATAGGAGTAGATAATTGTTCTCCAGTTTGCCTACTACATTTTATTTTTCTGTAGCAGAGAAGCTGTTTATAATTATAATGGAGGGGTAAAATTTTTATATATTTTATGTTCTGATATATAATTAACAATCAAAGACAATCCTTAATATAATGGTATGAATATTTGTATTTGTTTAGGAGGGTTGTTAGGATGCTTATTTTAGCGAGAAATTATTCGTTATTCATGTATTTTTTCGCGCTGTTTCAATCATCAAATGTATCGAGCTATAAACGATTTAAAATAAGGACTATAGATGGCGCCTGCATCGTAGTTTCTGCTAGAGTGGAACTCAAGGGCCGACAGAAAATAAACCCTACAGAAATTCTGTTCTACGGGAAAATTCAGCTTTCCACAGGCCTAAATCTTTTGCAGAATTCCCTGTCTGATAATTCCAACGGATTGCTTCGTAATTTTAAATAACGAGGTACACGACGCCTTCGTTGTTGTCGTAATCTTCTTATCAACAGTACGTCCGCCATGTTCTCGAAAACGATCGCTTTTGAAAAAGCGATAGCAAAACACCGATCGCAGTGTCACGTGAACCAAAAGCGATAGACAGGTTTCACTTGAATAGGAAACATAGGAATCAGTCGAAAATTTCCGCGATCGCAACGGAAAACGATAGAAGTCTGTTTCGTTTGAATCGAGTCCGTAAACTGCCGTAAATAGGCATCGAATACTATGAATTTTTATAATTTATTCCTATGTACTGTACCATGTACACCATTGAAAATGGTGTATGTAGGATTTATATCTCTTTTACAGGAGCACCTAAAAGAATTCAATACATTACGCTGTACGGACAGTCATTCTTTAAAGCATATTTTAGAGATATTCGGCTATTTCAAATGAAACAAAATTGGTATATGTTTTAAGGATTACAAAATAAAGCTCACCGCCTAAAATATTGTCTCTATCATTTATAGTTCTTTTACAGGAGCATCCAAATGTACAGTGACTCTGGAAAATTGTGAAAAGGAATGGAAATCAATACTCTTGGAAATTTTAAAAAGCCCTTCTATTATGGAAATCACGATAGACTTATTGTCCAGAAAAAGGGATATCCGATTGAAACTTTATAATATTTTAAACAGCAATTAAATGACCACAAAATCGTTCTAGAAATGTGCAAAAATCCTCAGTATTTACGGCATTTAGAACACGGGCGGAAAATAGACAAACCAAAATCATAAATAATTTTTAGCCTTGTTGGAAAGTGTTAAAAACACACTAGAGCCACTAACAATAATTGAGATATTGCGATCATTTTATAACGAAAAATTCAGCAGAGCACGACAATAAGTCAAAAAATTGAAAGTGTTCAGGATTTTTTTTGCTAAAACAAAATATTTTTAATTGAATTTCGATTTAAGAACTTTATTTTTTTTTTAATTATTTTTTTTTTCAAATCATTTTACGATCTGTTCTCCAAATTTGGGAGTTGGGCAAAATTTTTCCAGGGCAGGGAAATTTTTTTCAGGGAATTCATCCCCCCCCCCCGCGGCTACAGGCCTAACTTTCCATCCAATCGCTCTAACAGAATCTTCCAATATTGAAATCCATTTTTCAATAGGGTTGCCAAATAGCACGAGGGAGGAGAGAAGAAAATGTTGAAAGTCGCCACGGTTTGCAATTTTCGATGATTTATCGCCAAGTTTGGTGCCAAAAAATAAGTCCCCGAAACTGAACCTTGCTTGGCGATATCTTCCATGGTTATTGAAAAACTAGCTAGCATTACAGTTCATTATGAATGTGAAGATAGTTAAAATATGCCTGACGAAGACTGTTAAACAGTTATGGTGTGCGATTTTAATATAGATTTCAGTTCCAAGGAAGTGTTTCATGAAACAAAGGAGACAAACACGGCACACACATGGATTAAGATGAACATTCCAAACAGTACTTATAAAGGGTAAGTACAGTTAGAATATGCTTGGAGAAGATTGTAAAACAGTTTCAATAGCCGATTTTAATGCAGATTTCGATTCCAAGTTATTGTTTTATGGAACAAGAAAGACAAACACAGCAAATATCTGGATCACGATGCACATTCCAAACTGCATTTATAAAAGGTAAATATGGTTTGAATATGCTTGCAGAAGATTGTGAAACAGTTTTAGTAGGCGAATTTAATTTAGGTTTTGTGGAACAAGGGAGAAAAATACAACACACTTATTTAATAATGATTCATTTTCCAACTTAATCGAATAAGGAAGAAAAATAGAGAGGATGCATGGATTACGATACGCTTTTAACATATAGCACTTTAGTTCGTATTTAAAATATGGAAGTGTTTCTTTTTTTACCCCAAATCTGTGCAAAATTTCCATCCAGTCGATAAAACATGTTGTCTTCCAAGACTGGAAATTGCGAAAAGTCGCTACAAAATCGGAAGAAACCGGCGAATCTTTCGATTACAAATGAAGCTAAGGTCTATGCCAACATTTTTCTGTAATTTCAAACTGTTCGATCTAACACTATCGCAAGAATTTGCAAGCACAATTATGTTCTGTGACGTACCGTGCAAAGAAAAGAAAACAGTGGTTTCATTTATGCACCCAAAGGAAAATGCACGCTTTTAAGGCGGTGAAAACAGCAATCAGCAAAACGTAATTTATACCTGATACATAATCTTATATTACTAAGCAACGTATTATTTCCTTAATATTCCACACGCGTGCATTTTAAATGCGGAAAGCGGCGAACGTCATAGAAAAAGTGCCCTAGCGTTAGATATTGACCTTCAGTTGTTAATAAGTTTCATTTATCCTCTTACTTCATAACATTTAGCTTTGACGTACGAGTTCCGTGGCTTAATTATACCCATTTGGGAGTGTTTATTTGTAAGGAACATGCCTCTGTTTTATGTGTTACTTTTAAAGGTCTAATTTGTTTCAAACATTGCGGTCATGAAGAGAAATGCCTATTCCTACTAAAAATTATTTACACAATATACTTTTTTTGAAGTGGCTATAGAATATAAAGATTGTATTTCGGCATTCAATTGTGAAGCATTCATGGTGAAAGTCAAGTGTTATTCACTTTTACTTTCCGAACATGTACCATGTAAAGAAAGTATTGTAATCATGAAAAAATTCGACTTCGAGATTTTGGTGTATTGACACGTTTTGAGGTCTTCTGAATTCATTTATGCTGCTTTTAGGAGATGTATGTATGTATGTGTGTATGTGAGTGAACACGATAGCTCCTAAACAAGGCCATTCGATGGAGCTCAAATTGGGTATATATGTTATAAACCACCATCATAATATCGGTATTGATTTTGATGTGTATAAGACTTATTGTTTTCCTACAGGGCTACGACAAATATTTCTTTTACATTATAGCCTATGGGGGAAAATTCTTGGAAGTGCGCTAGCGTTTAAACGGTACATTCGATTGAGCTCAAATTGGGTATATATGTTACAAACCCTCAATGTAAGACCGGTATTGATTTTGATTGTATAGGATTTATAGTTTTTCTACAGGGCTACGACAAAGATTTCTTTTACATTATGGCCTATGGGGGGAAATTCTTGAAAGTACGCTAGCGATTAAACGATACGTTCGATTGAGCTCAAATTGGGCATATATGTTATAAACCACCATCATAATATCAGTATTGATTTTGTTGTGTACAGAACTTAGTTTTTCTACAGGGCTGCGACAAAGATTTCTTTTACATTATGGCCTATGGGGAGACATTCTTGAAAGTGCGCAAGCGTGAACGGTGCTTTCGATTGAGCTTCAATTTGGTATATGTGTTTGAATGATTCATAGATTAAAATTTATTGAAATACTTGGTAATGATCTTAATCGTAAGTGTTCGGAAAGTCGAGTGGAGTCACTCCAGATTTTTTTTTACAAAGTGTTTAGCATCACGTAACTGGTAATCACGTAACTGGAAATAATCGTAATAATCACGTAAAGCTGTCAAGAAATTCGACTTACCTTTCATGAATCGAACAACAACCTATATGCAAAATAAGGGGCTCTAATGAGAATTCACGTTACATCTGGAGAAAACCGCACAAAAAGAATTATGAATAACAGGCAAACGTACACATTTCTAGTTAGTTTTTTTTATATACCTGAAGCAAGTGGATCGAAAACGGACCACTACTTACACCTCATTGCCACCTCTGTTAAAACAAAGATTATTGTTTCTCTCCCGTGGTACCAGACTGTGTTTTTTTTCCGCAGCACACGCTACGCAAAAATGAATAATTGAGACTGCGAGGGAAGTTGGACAGTTCGCCAGGAATCTCACCAAAAGTACAATATCGACCGAGTATTTAAATTTTTTTTATGGATTTCTTCTTTTATTTTTTTATGCGAAAGACAATTTTCACCGTTTTCCGATTTCTTTGAAAGATTGACTTTGTCCATTATGAATTCAGCATGCGAAAAAAAACGAAGGGTGTTCGTAAATTAATCACGCAAATAGTGATATGTTTATAAATAAAGTAGACTCCATCTCAGTCGACCTCTGTTTAACTCGATCTCTGCTTTAACCGGCCGTAATTGATTTAAATACAACAACGATAGTAAATAACTGTTAATAAAATCCTAAAAAATTGAAGATTTCGTATATATATATATTTTTTTTTTCGTGCTTAAAATATAGAAGCATCAGATTCATCCATCGACGTGATGCTTTTAAAAAATGGCGAATCTAGGCAGTAAGTCATCGAACTTTCAGTCTTTAGCAGATTATTATTTTTATTTTATTTTTAAATTCATTTTAATGGCATGCAAAACCTTTTTGATAAATAAACATACCGTATTTACCCGCCTATACGTCGATCTAACGTATAAGTCGACTCCCCACTTTCCCCATCAAGGAATTTGAATTTTTTAAAATCCCGCGTATAAGTCGCCCCCCCAATTTCCCTGTTAAGAAATTTAAGATTTTTCAAAAATACATTTATTCAAAATCATCTGGAAAAAAGAGAAAGTAGTAAATATACAATAATAAGAATAATAATATACAAAAGTAGTATACAAAATTAAACTGATAATTAATAATAATAATAATATGGCATAACTGAGATATAGGGTAAATTAGTATAAACAAAGTTAAACATCCAAGTTCCGATACAGTATTGGACTCGCCATACAATTCACAAAAATTCCTTTCTCGTCATCGGCTCATCATGATACACGTTTTCAATCTCTGCATCGCTACATTCTTCCTAATATGAAATCGACGTCACTGTGTTATGGAATGTGGGAGCAGAACAATTGTCTTTCAAAGGAGCATTTTGACTTCTGATTAAAAAAAAAATTTAAGGACCATCGTATAAGTCGACCCCCCCCCCCCCACTTTAAAGCCTTTTTTTTTTTTTTTTTTTTGTCCAAAATTTCTCGACTTTTACGCGGGTAAATACGGTATTTATCATAATACATTAACCGGCTTACTCCCAGTCCCATTTAGGCCGGTTAAGAGAGAGTCTACTGTAATACAAAATACAGGGGGTTATAAAATAAGTATTTCTAGAGCTGTCTGTAGCTTGAAGGAATAATACGAATGAAACCAAAATTGGTACACTTTACAAATCGAGAAGGGGAAAGAAAAATGGAATAATAATTTAACACTAGAAGCGCCGCACTTTCTTTATACCTATAAGCGCCAGCAGCAGTCAAATTGACTGCTCAAAGAATTTTGTACATTTATTTAAATGCAAAATGTTTATGGTATTTTTAAAAGCTTTTTTAAAGAATGAAATGTAAATTTTTGTTAAAATACATGCTACAAAAAATATTTTTACTTACTTTTTAATAAAACTCATTTTAATGCTATTCGCAATTTTTACATATTAGAATTTTTTCAATGCTGGAATTGGATTTCCTTATGAAATGTGAACATTTCTGGCACATATCACTTGTTTTGTTGTTCTTACAAAATCCAATTTGGCACTGCCATCTCGTTTTTTGAGAGTTTGTTAGTAGTGGTCGAAATTTCTGAGGGCAGTTGTGCACTTGTCTTTTTCTTCAAATGACTCGCTCTCAATTCTTCTGCCAATTGAAAAAGAAAGTTATGTCTTATTATAGATTTACCACTCATTTCTCGGTAGATAATGCAGGCATTAGTTTCTGCCAAATTCAGCATATTATAGAAAATATGCACGGGCCATGTACGGGAAGCAACCAGCACAGAATATTTACCTGTCATTTGGTCAATAATGTTGACTCCACATTTGGTTTTGTTGTAGAATTCTACTGTTTCTGGAAGTTTTTTCACAATTTGTGACTCTACATTTACATCTGTATGCAAGGTACTTAGAAGCAGGACATTTTTATTCTTTTTACCCTGATAGAGTCAGAGTAGTGCTTCCATTTTTCAGTAAAACTGTTTCGTGAAGCTGAGTTTTTGATTTCCTGATCTCATGCGGAATTTCTTTCCGATGTCTTCTTCCGTCCCCACAAAACTTGTATTCTTCCTTTTAAGTTTTTTAGCTAATGAAAGCGAGGAAAAATAGGTGTCCACTGTCACATTTCTACCTGTATTCAGATAAGGGCTCAGAAGGCGCATTACTATATTATCAGAAAGGCTTTCATTTTCATTTCTTACGTCATCCTTTCCAAGGTATGGGAAAGCATTGCACATAAACTTTGAGTCAACATCAACTAGCATCCAAAATTTTATACCAAATTTATCTGGTTTATTCGGCATACAATGAATAAACTTGCACCTAACTTTGGATGGAAATAGTTGTTCAGCCAACACCAGATTTTCTCCTCGCTTATTAGAAAGAAAACAGTTTTCTATAAATTTGTTCCAGATGTCCGAAATTATATAGCAAACTCATCAGTTTTTAAACGTTGAAGACTCCTATTTGACAACAAATAAAATCTTGGATTTTCCATGATATCTCGAAAACGATTGCGGGACATTGTTTTTTTTAAATGGAGGGGGGTTGGGGAAGGGGGCGGAAAATGACAAGTATTTCATGGATTAGAGAAATAGTGAATAAAAGGAATACGTAGGGGAAATGTTTCTTCATGATAAGATTTTTTCTGCGTGATAGAGTACGATGAATAAACTGAATTTCACTAGCAGTCAATTTGACTGCTCGTGGCGCTTCTAGGTATACATAAAAATATTTCCAATAATTTTATTTTCATTCAATGCATACTTGGTACCAATAATTTTCAAGGTTTTTTAGGAGAATTCAAAAAATTATGACTTCCTAAAGTAAAGGGTCTTTTAGGAATCCAAGCTAAAATGGTGAAAACAGTCAAAATGACTGCTCTGGCGCTTCTAGTGTTAAAAAAAAAATTAGTTACAATAATCGCCGACAGGTAGCACTTTTGAATGTATGATGTGTAATACAAGAACAAAGAATGGAAACGTAAAACCGGATAGCATACCTAATTTATTGAAAAATGGTACAGATAATGCGATATCCTCAATTGCAGTAGCAAATTTCTTCTCGTATGGGAAGAGGTACCGGTTTTCTAGCCCCCCCCCCCACCCTAATTCACATAAAGCAGCTGGAGCGTTTGAGCTTTTAACGTTTAGTAGTTTTAACACTAAAGCTGGATCTCGCAAACTAAGAGGCATCTCGTACCACGTTTCTGTCAGAAATGGCCGCTTCTTGATCTTTTTGATGATTACAATGGGGTTTGCACTCGAAGCGCCATCTGTCGTCCATTGATGCAACTACTACTTATTATTATTATTATTATTATTTCATTCTTCTTCTCCCTTCTCGATTAGTAAGTGTGCCGATTTTGTTTTCGTTTGGAGTATTCCTTTATGCAACAGGCAGTTCCAAATAGAGATACAGTGACCGCTACTTAATTGGATCAGCCGCTTTATCGAATCCAATCACAGAAACCGGAAGGGAAACACTTTTTTCAAAGCCGCCTCTTTTACAAATCAGCCTTTATATTGGATGGAAAATCGATGGCACGAACGTGAACCAATTAAGCGGCGGTCACTGTACTTATTTTATAACCACCCGGTATATTAATTAAGCTCATCCCTAACTCGCCAACTCTAAAACGTTTCCGATTTTACCGCTATTACTCAAAGAAAAAAGATAAAGAATTAAGCTCAAATAACGTAATGGAGTTCACACCGTTCATGCGATTCTGCACGAAACTTTTGATAATTTTGGAATCTGAAGTGGAAATTTCAAAAATAAGCGGCAAATATGCACGTGATCAAAACATTAAAAAAAAAAAAAAATCAACAATCAATTCGCGAATGCCAAAGGCTCCCGGTAAAACAGACGTCAATGAAAAATAAATAAATAATAATAAATAAAACTAAAAACCTCTGCCGAAACATGCTTCTGCTCTTTTTGATGATTACAATGGGGTTTGCACTCGAAGCGCCATCTAAAGGCGATTGATGGAACTATTTTTTTATTAATATTATTCCATTTTTCTTCTCCGTTCTCGATTACTAAGTGTGCCGATTTTGTTTTCGTTTGGACTATTCCTTCATTTTACAGGCAGCTCCAAATGAAGATACCTATTTTATAACCACCCGGTATATTAATTAAGCTCATCCCTGACTCACCAACTCTAAAAAGTTCCTGATTTTACCACCATTACTCAAAAAAAAAAAAAAAAGTCAAGATCACAAAACGTAATGGAGTTCACACCGTTCGTGCGATCTCCTCGAAATTTTTCATAATTTTGGAATCTGAAGTGGAAATTGCAAAAATAAGCCGCAAATATGCACCTGATCAAAACATTAAAAAAAAAACCTCCAACAATCCATTCGCCAATCGCCAATGGCTTCCGGTTAAAACAGACGTCCAAGAAAAAAAATAATAATCCTAACTAATATTATAAATGCGAAAGTGAGATTGTTTGTTTGTTTGTTTGTTTATTTATGACGCTTTCACGCCTAAACCGCTGAATTGATTAGGATGCATTTTGGTTTAGATATAGATGGGACCCTGGAGTTGGTTATAGGCTACTTAGAATTTTAGATTTTTAATTACTTTTTTGATTATTAATTAAAAACTGTTTTTACGTTGCCATGCTTGGCGAGTTTCGCCCGTATCATATGATTAGTGTTTTGAGCTAACAAGAATGCTATTACTTCAACAAAGAAGCGCGTGCGCGTGCATCTGAAAAAAATTAAATAATACGGAAATTATGCCAGTTTTATGCCAAATCTATCTATCTCTAATAATAAAAATGAATGTTCTCCAGACAAATCTACAGAAAGCAGAGCTTTGAAAATTTGAGCATGCCTGGACCCATGACTTCGGTAACGTGAACGTGAGGCTCGGAAATTTTAATTACTTTTCTAACTATTAATTAAACACCGTTTTATCGCCCGCACAAAGTGATTTATGCTTTTCAAATAAAGTAGAAATTCTATTTGCAAAATAACATGCATTTGAAAAACATAAATAAGTATGGAAATTATGTTGATTATACGCCAAATTAAAAAGCATAAATAAAGAAAAGTGTACTTACGAATTATCCCGGCGGTCCGCCAAAACGAGCGATTTTTAGCCGAGATAAATGCCGGGCACATGAAATTATTAATGGTTTTGAATACGATTGGCAACAGTTTGGCAACTCATTTGACGAAAAAACAGTTTGGCGGGAATGACCGCCGGGATAATAGGTAAGTACCAAGAAAAGTCCAGATGTGTTTCTTAAAGTTCGTAAATTTCCAAATCCTACAAATAATATAAATGTGTACGTTTATGTGTTTGGATGTTTTTGACTGAATCACACAAAAATGTCTGGAAAAATTTGTAATGAAGATATCTTATGCCCGGGATTAACATACAGGCAACCTTTCAAGCATATAGCATAAATAATTCTTTTACAAAGACACTCAAAATAATACTAATGCATTGCGCTCTGTGGAAATTTTGTAGCAACTAAACCGATTTTAAAACTTTCTTCACTGATTGAAAGTCCTAGGCATATATGGTCCTAGGCCTATAGGGTCCTAGGCGTATATGGAGAATTCCTCTGTGTGGAATTTTCTAAGGGATCCTAGCCCGTATTTTCGCGAGGTTTTTGAAAAAAACACGGAAAACTGCGAGCGGCTAGGTCGATAGGCGCGACCGGTGTTTGAACCTGGCACCTCCCGCCTTCCAGGTTTGAGAGCAGACCCTCTTAGACACTGGGGGGACCCTGAGTGTTATAGGCTACCTTTTATGCATATATCACAAATATTTCTTTTACAGGGATACTCATAAGAATTACATTACGCTCTATGTGTATCTCTGTAAGTACTGAACTGATTCCAAAACTTTTTTCACTGATAGTAAGCTACACTATTCTTGAATATTATAGGCTAAAATTAATGCATGTAGCGCAAATAGATCCTTTACAGGAACACTCAAAACAATTCTAATACATTACGCTCTATGGGTATCTCTGTAACTATAGAACCGATTCTAAAACTTTTTCGCTGATAGAAAGCTGCACTATTCCTGATTAACATAGGCTAAAATTCATGCATATAGCATAAATATTTCTTTTACAAGGACACTCAAAACAGTTCGCAAATACTGTCGTAACTGTCTCTATTCGCCAAATGCCTGAAAAAAATCTAAATTTAGTAATTTTACATATTCTGTTATTTTAAATGAAGTACACTACCATGCATTATACTTCATTTAAAATAAGTAAAAAGCAAATAATATTTAAATGCAGTTTCTTTAGTCGCAAACATATTTCTTATTCATACATGCTTCGTTTCTCGGCGGACGAAGTCGCGGGTAGCCGCTAGTAATAAATAAAAACCACTGCCGAAACATGTTTCTGATCTCTTTGATGATTACTAAGGGGTTTGACCTCGAAGCGCCATCTGTCGGCGATTGCTGCAACTATTTTTTTTAATTTTTCCATTCTTCTTCTCCTTTTTCGATTAGTAAGTGCGCCAATTTTGTTTTGTTTCCTTCATGTTAGAGGCAGCTCCAAATAGAGATATTATTTTATAATCACCCGGTATATAATTAAGCTCATCCCTGACTCACCGACTCTAAAAAGTTCCGGATTTCACCACCATTACACACACACACAAAAAAAAAAAAAAAAAGTTAAGATCACAAAACGTAATGAAGTTCACATCGTCCGTGTAATGTGCTCGAAACTTTTCATAATTCTGGAATCTGAAGTGGAAATTGCAAAAATAAGCGGCAAATATACACGTGATCAAATCATAAAAAAAAACCTCCAACAATCCATTGCTGATGACCGGTTAAAACAGACGTCAAAGGAAAAAAAAAATTATAAAAAATAATAATAAAAATAAAAATAAAAACCACTGCCGAAACATTCTTCCCACTAGTTACATCATTAAAGATGTAACACCCATCCTACCCTCTTCCTCTATTATGTCCGTTATCATTATTTCTATTCTTTTTTGTCTTTTTCCTCCGATACGATACCGCCCGCTGTTAACCGAGTGTTGTTTTCCTGGCAACACAACGGCCAAGCGGAGGAGATGAATAATTCAAGTTGGTTCGAGGCAGGGTAAACAAGGCGCCAGATCTGTCGCCAGGTAGATATATCGACCGAGAGTTGAATTTTCATAATTCTTTTTTTCCCTCTCGCAGGGAAAAGCCGATTTTCATCGTTTTCCGATGCCATCGTCACGCCGACTATTATATTTCTATTACTTAAGCGTGTACAAAATGATAAATCTACGTAGAGTTTGTCTTAAACCATCCTCTGTAGAGGTGATTTCAGGCTCAGTTTTCAAAGGCTGAGGACTTTGAGCCAGCCCGAGCCCGAGCGATATTATTAAAGTCGGAGCCCGAGCCGGAAATTTCAGCTAATAGATAAGTAAAAGTCAATGACTTCATTGATAGAGCATTATAAATTTTGCCGTTTGTGCAAATTGAAAGAGAAATACATTCACTTGCAAAAGTTAAGCACTGAGAGGAAAATGCTAATTTCCGGAAGCCAGTCAGAATTGAAGAGGATGCAATTCGCTGCAGAGGTAGATGGCAGTATGCAAATATGTTAGGTAACAGCCAATCGCGCTTTCATGTCAAGAAATATGCAAAAAGGGCAGTCTTATAAGATGCCAGCTTTATGAAGGATTACAGAAGTTCTAAGTGCTGATAGAAGGTGTATAAAACTTTCGTACAATTTGTTTCCAAGACATACGTGCTTCTATGATTTCCAGAAGACGAATGGAAGATTCTGAGCGCTGGCGTGCTGTGGGGCGCATTGAGGCAGGACAGTCGATCGTAGATGTTTCTCTTTTCTTCGGCGTTCATCATTCTGTAAATTCACGTTTATGGAAACAATTCCAAACCACACAGACCGTTGTCCGAAGGCCCGTAGCCGGGCGCCCAAGGGTTACAACCCCAGCGGAAGATCGATATATTGCTATTTTAGCCAAGCGGAATCGCAGAGCGACCTCCACACGTATGATATCTATGGTTACAGCGTCCATTGGTAAGGCGATATCTGCAGCTACTAGGGATGGACGCGAGACGACTTTTTTGCGAGACGAGACAGAGATTTACAGCTTTTTTGCTAGACGAGAAACTCATTTTTAACATTACGATACAGGGATTTTTGCGAGACGAGACAAGCTTTTAGGCTATTTTGCGAGACGCGAGACGCTTATTTTTCGTCTCGCGTCCATCCCTAGCAGCTACTGTACGCCGAAGATTACATATGAGTGGACTGTACGCCCGGTTTCCTCAAGTTTGTGTTTTTCTATCCGTCCAATCAAGAGGGGCACGATTAAAGTGGTGCCGGGAACATGTCAATTGGACTGTGTCTGACTGGGGCAATGTCATGTTTACTGATTAGTCAAGATTTGCTCTGGAGCCAGATGACAAGCGTATAAGGATATGGCGTGAACAAGGAACACGCAATCAGCCCCAAAACATCACCGAACATCACGGATTCCGAGGCTGAAGCATTATGGTGTCGGCAGGGATTTCATTAGGATACCGCACCGACCTGAACATCTTTAAACGGGATTCTGTAACGGCTGTCCGGTATCGAGATGAAGTCCTAGAACCCATTGTGAGATTATACGCTGCAGCAGTTGGCCCTACTTTTGTTTTAATGGACGATAACGCACGTCCCCATAGAGCTGACATCGTCGATGACTACCTGGAAAATGAAGGGATTGCGCATATGGCGTGGCCAGCATATTCGTCCGACAATCCCATTGAAAATCTTTGGGATGCTCTCGGCCGTGCTGTATCTTCACGTTTCCTACCTCCAGCCACTCTTATTGAGCTGGAAACTGCTCTACAAGAAGAATGGCGATTGCTTAATTCTGCGGTGGTTGACAACCTAATTGAAAGCATGGTCACAAGGTGTATATTTTGTGTACAGATGAGGGGGTTCACATACCCTATTAATGTTCTTTTTTCATTTTATGCTGTTTATGTCTCCAGTATGTCATTATCTGATAACTTACAAAAATTTAATATTGTTTTCCTTTCTGTATATAATTATTCCTTTTGTTTTATGGATAAATATATATGCTACTTTCCTGCCGAATTTTGTGTCAATCAAAGCAGTATTTGTTGATTTTTTTGCATTTTACATCTTCGTGCTTAACTTTTGGAAGTGAGTGTATAATACCAAACTTTTAATGAACTTTCCAATTCTTTCTATAATGTGATACTGAAATTAAATTTGTCAAAAATCAAATAACAGATCTGTCATGAATAATAAAACATTTACTACAAGCATTAAAAAAAAGTCATTTAAGGATTGCTCTGGACAGATAATTGCCTCAATTAGAGTACTTTGTTTTAATTTTAATCAATAATATCAAAATTATAAAATATTCTGCCCTTTTAAATGAGGGAAATTGTATGTTATATTCTTCATTAGCCATTGCCTTCACAAAACATATATGCAGATCGTTTACGTGAACTTGACTTTAAAAATAAAATTAAACTTGGCAAAAATCATAAGTGTATTTAACTACCACAAATCTGCAAAAATAAATAAATAAATAAATAAACATAAAAACAAAGGTCAACTTTTAATTCTATGATTTGAAATTTACAGGAATGCTCAAGAGGCAATAATCATTCACACAAATGATGGGAAAAGAATGAAGTTAAAATGATTCAGCATAATTTTGAGTCCAATTTCCCCCTAATAAAAAAAAAAAAATTCAATAATCACCTGTTAAAAATACACGGAATTCCGGGTATAACCGGACCGCAAACACCCTAATTCTTATCCCACAAATTGATATAATTTATAATGTTAAATTAATTATAGGAACACTTATTATATAAATAATTAGAATTTCGTTTCGCATTTAATATAAACTCCGCTTAACCCTTAACTGGAAACTAGCAGTCTCTGAAATTACTGTAGGTACGAAACAGACCTCTACATTTTCGAAGTCTCACATTTTAAAAGCGTAATTTTTGCAGTAAAATGAAAAGTTGGCCATGTTAATGTATTACCATTAAAGAAAAAATGTCAACATTCACAAGTTAGTAATTTATTTAGAGATTTGTCCATGTCCATTTTTTCACGTTTCCTGTTAAGGGTTAAGTAGCCGGAGATTGCGTGGAAGTTTTTACTGTATTTGGAAATTTGAAAGGTGAGAGGGAGACCCTTTATATAAATACCAATATCTTAACTGCACAACCGCTTATAAAACAGTAAAGCCCTCAAGTAGCTGAGGTTTTTGAATATGTCCGCACTTGGCCTGATTATCGTGGACTTGAATACCACCACACGCGATAAAATGCGCATATCATGCCAAATAGAAATCGTGTTTTTCTAACATGGAATTAGTCACGCAAGCGTGTGATTTACAAAATAGCCAGTAATCTACTAACCAAGGGCATTTAATTTAATCGTAACGCAGTACACAGGGGCCATGAGTGTGCAGACTACTGAAAAGCCTCATGCGTGGAAAGTAATGCATAGCAGAATTTCCCAAAATCACTGAGTATACTATGCTTTTATTCTTCAAATATTAATTATAGTTACACACAATAAATTGCAAAATAACTAAAAAAAACTGGCAGGGATACGAAATTAAATGGTACTGATTAAAATTTTCAGGAAATTAAATCTAAATAATCACAAAAATAACTTTTTTGTAGGTCCCCATGCAAAAAAATTCCCAGCTAGTAAAATGGAAGCGATACATGTATCAAGTGATAAACAAAATTTCAGACTTTCATCATAAAAAGGTTCGGTGACTTAAACCAAATCTCGATGACTCTCGAAGAGAAAAAAATCGCTTTGGAAGATAGCGTTGCGGGGACTTGTACACAAATTGAGGAATAAAACAATGATTGCATAAATGCGCATACCGCTGCTCCTGTTATTATGTAGCCCCTAACCAACTTTGTTTAAACATACCTCAGAAACTTTTTTAAGATGGAAGGCTAAAACTTTGTACATCTCTTCATAAATATATGGTGCACATTTTAATAACTGGAAATATTTTTCGGCGTCCAATATAAAAATTTTAATTTTTTAATAATTTAGTTTTAATCTTCGGAAAACTTTAATCGATACCATAAAATTCTGCACTTCTTTTACTTGACTTTGTAATTTATTGTATGTGTTTATAATAAATATTTAAGGAATAAATGCATAATTAGTGTTTTTAGGACAGCGGTTCCCAACCTTTTAGCATAGTTACGCTTACAAATATTTTGACAAAGCGTGAAATTACAGTCATTTTCCGATTATGGGCCTTTGTCATCTCTGACCAAAATGGCAGTGAAATCAACGAATTTATCACAAAATCAGAATATTCAGAATATCAGAAATTTCCAATTACTTTAAAATAATTTTCAAAACTCATTATCCCATTACAACAGCGTTTCTCAACCTGCGGGGCGTGCGACCCCCAAGGGGGGAGCAGAGCGTTTGCAGGGGGGGCGCGAGAAAAACCAAAGAGCAAGTAGAGATACATGTTTTTAAAAAATCATCTTATTTATTCTCATTTTTACTAAAAAAATATATCTATTTTCGCTTAAAATGTTCATTCAAACGTTACTGCTAATATTATTTTGTAGAAAATTCGACTAAATGTTCATTGTTAAAGATTAAAAAACCGAATGTTTGATGAAAAATGTGGGGGGGGGGCTCCACCGTAAGTTAGCCTTTATTGGGGGCGCGACGTTCAAAAGGTTGAGAACCGCTGCATTAAAAAATAAACTCTAAAGAAACTTTCGTCCATTTATCACGCAAGTTAATGAAATCAAAGCTTCCTTCACACACGAAATTAAGCAACACATCACAATAACTGCTTCGATCTGTACACAATATGTATACATACGCACACACACGCACACAAGTCCCAGCTCATTTTTTTTATTACCTGGATACAAAACTGAGTCTAACCGGGAACCAGGTCAACAAACCAAACAAGACAAAACATTCCACAAGGACAATACCGTAGGGTGTGCTCCAATTGTCCGCTAACAAATGAATTCCAACTTCACTTACAGATGACATTAGTGCCCTTTCACACGCTTATTGATTGTTTAACGAGAATTTATTTTGTTGGTTTCCTTTATTTTTTTTTTTTTTGTCAAGGCAATGAGGATTACTGTATTTTTTTTCGGGGTTTGGGCAATTCTTGCAAACCTAACTGGCTATACTAGGTAAGGCTATACAGGGTGTCCCTAAAAGGTGGTAAAACGCTTTTAACCTTTATTTATTAGAATTAAGTGGCAATGTAAATTTAACCCTTTGAGGCGCAACCCTTTCCCAATGCTGAAAAAACGGCAGCCGTTGCCATCGCTCGACTTAACTACCAGCAAGATGGCGGACGATCGAAACGTTCATCGCGTGCCACAGATCGACTTAACTAGCGTTAAGTCGATCGATGGCAACGGCTGCCCTTTTTTCCCAGTCTTTAAGATGTGTCTTTCACAGAAAACACGTGGCTAAAACTGATAGTTTAAAAATTCTATTTTACTTCATGGATGAAATTGGTCAGGTTTTGCAGAACATCGATCGTTCGCCTGGCTGTGCGGCACAGCCAGCTGCGTCAAAAAAAGGGTCTCTAGATCTGTGGCACACGATGAACGTTTCGATCGTCCGCCATCTTGCTGGTAGTTAAGTCGAGCGAGGGCAACGGCTGCCCTTTTTCCAGCATTGGGCAATCTATTCCATCTGTTCTCGCATTCTTCCATTTTTCAGCAGATGTCAGTGCTGTTAAAAATAATCGTGACCATTTTTTTTACGGGGAATGACGTGCTAAAAATCAAAGGATTCTCGTGGAGCTATGTCACCCGCAACTATTTTTATAGAAATCAAATATATTCTTCGTGACTGGCAACAGTCAAAACGTCAGAGTTTAGTGTTCCCAGAGCGGGAACACTGGGCGTTAAAGGGTTAACGAGAATTGTTTTGTTGGTTTCCTTTTTCTGTCAAGGAAATGGAAATTATTATACTTTTTCGGGTCTGAGCAATTCTTGCAAACCTATCAATACAAGGCTATACAGGGTGTCCCTAAAAGGTGGTAAAACGCTTTTAATCTTTATTTATTAGAATTAAGAGGGCAATGTAAATTTAAAACAAAAAATTCAAAATAAGGCAGGGAAAAAGACTACGTTAAAAAAATTCTAAAATTAAATTTCTAAAAATGAATTTATCTGTCTAACTTGCATCATTGCTCACCAATTCTCTATTTCATTATAGTAATTGTATACTTAATTTGCTCCCGTATGCACGAGATTGCTAAATTTCAGAACTCTGTTAATACTAAATTAAATTTCATATCCACTCCTAGGCCTCATTCTCGGTGAAAATGTCGATGTAGAGAATTTCATACAATTTCTATACAGGGTGTTCCAAAAAGGTGGTAACACGCTTTAATTCTTTATCTATTAGAGATAAGTGGGCAATGTAAGCTGAAAAAATGTTAAAAATAAGGTAGAGAAAATAAGTACGCTAAAATAAGAAATAAAAAAAAAATATTCCTCTCGTTCATTTTCAAAAGTTACACTTTTTAAATTTGCAAACGTCTCCCGTACAAAATAAATCCCAATTAGTAAAATGTGCCCCATACACTAATGAGGTGATGAAGGAAATTTGATTGTTATATCCTAAAAAGTGTCAGAGATATAAAGAGAAACAAATGATTAAACCATTTTTCAATGGCTCTCTAATTTAAAAAAATCACGTTCGGAAGGTCTCCTTTCGGGGATCATACAGGAATTATGAAAGAAAATAATTTTTTGCTCTCTACAAATAAATATTTTCATTGGAATTCGTGTATAGCTCCATGTCATATTTGTTTAAAGATATCTCAGAGACGTTTTATAATGGAATGCTGCAACTTTGTACATCACCTCGTGAGTGTATGGGGTACATTTTAGTAACTGGGAATTTTTGTGTATGGGGTTGTATACAAATTTAAAAAGTATAACTTTTTTTTAAAATTAACGAGAGTTCTTAAGTAGCCTTTTCACTTACTTTATTTTAAACGTTTTTCTTATTTGCATCATTAAAGTTTGTAACCCTCCGGGACACGCTGTATAGTAAGAAGAAACAAAATTTGCCTGACGAACTTCGTACACAAATTAAAATGAACTAATTGCGCCAAGGGCTCAAGAAATATCAGGATGATTTTCATAAGCTTAACTACAGACTACAGTAAACGAAAAAAAAAAAAATCTTCTTTTTATGAAACATTCGAAACAATTTCTTAACAATGCACAACTAATTTTTTCGAAAACTCGGCACATTTTGCAAACTTTTCGATATTTGTGGATTTTTTTTTTTTTAAGTTTCGCGTAACTGATAAATTAAAAGCACTTTATTACAGTAAAAAGTTTGTGAAAAAGCACACATAAAATGATACTTATAACATGATACGACCGCTTGGACTGAAAATTCATTCAGTCTTCATCCGTCAGTTCCCTCTGTTCATGCGTTTCATTAACTTAATAAATATTTCTATAACCATAAACACGATCCATTATGTTTGATTTACTTCATAAAATTTCAGTATTTGTACAAAATCTGTTTTCTAGTGTTGTATTAACCCTTTAGCGCGCAGTGTTCCCGCTCTGGGAACACCAAACTCTGACGTTTACATTGTTGCCAGTCACGAAGAATAGATTTGATTTCTATAAAAATAGTTGCGGGTGACATAGCTCCACGAGAATCCTTTACTTTTTTGCACGTCCTTTCCCGTAAAAAAATTGTCACGATTGCTTTTAACAGCATTGACATCTGCTGAAAAATGGAAAAATGCGAGAACAGGCTGGCTGTTCGGCACAGCCAGCTGTCGTCAAAAAAGGGTCTCTAGATCTGTGGCACGCGATGAACGTTTCGATCGTCCGCCATCTTGCTGGTAGTTAAGTCGAGCGATGGCAACGGCTGCCCTTTTTTCAGCTGTTGGAAAGGGTTGCGCCTCAAAGGGTTTATAAATATTTCTATAACCATAAATACGATTCATTATATTTGATTTACTTCATAAACTTTCAGTATTTGTACAAAATCTGTTTTCTAGTTTTGTATTAAATCATACTGTTCAACATGGAGAAACATCGGTTTTAGTGAACTTCGGATATAGTGAACGAAATTCGCCTTTCCCCACATATTCACTATAAATGGAGTTGACTGTAGTTTATTTGCATTTAGGTACGAAATCCTCATGATTTTTTTTCGAACTGCAGTTTTAAGGCAATTTCTCTTGGACCGAGAAAAATTTTTTAACTTCTACCTCAGATGGCATCACTGTCCCTTTCACTCACTTATTGATTACGTTGCGTTTGTTTTATTTAACAAGGCAATGGGGATGCCGTATTTTTCTGAGACTCTGCAAACCTTGCAAACTTATGAATACTTTATTAATTCCTTCCGATTCCCGAAATTAAGTAAGATTTTTCAACTACCGTGTTTACTCGCGTAATAGCCGCCCTTTGTTTTTTTTTGCCGATTTTTAATTGTGAAAGTCTAGGTGCGACTATTGTGCGGGGATATCTACTACACGATATTGTACATGGCTAAAATAGTACATATAACAGCCGATAGAGTGCGTGGCTATTGTATATGGCAATACTACTGCTAAAACGTTACTGGTATATAAAAAAATACATTATAATGGAATAAGAAAATTTCCAAATGCTTCCAAATAATGCTCTGTTTATTAAATAGTCTTTTCATTAGTTGTAAACAACAACAACAACAACAAAAAAAAAAAAAAAAAAAAAACAGGAATTTTCCAGACAGAACAGAGGAATCCATAATGAGTACTAGTTCTGGGAAGAAAACAGCCGATAGTTTTCTATTTTCTAGATGAAGGTCAAATACGCGACTGCGACTTTTATGCGAGGAAAATATTTGGACGATTTTTTCTACTTCAAAACTGGGGGTGCGACTACTAGAGATGAGACGGGCTCAGCCCGAGCCCGAAAGCCCGAGCCCGAGCCCGGGCCCGGCTCGGGCTCTGTAATTCACGATTGCGTTCGGGCTCGTGAAAGAAAATTTTCTCCTTTGTTGAACATACACCTTGAAGCAGATTTTAAAAAGTGATTCATGGTATAAATAGACGTACTTATTTCAAAAAATAGCGGCACGGGGGACTAGAAGGTGTGTGAAGCTCCAAAATTTATTGTATCCTATTAATGAAGTAGTTAATTTTATTTGTCTTTAGCTGAAATTTCGGGCTCGGGCAGGCTCGGGCTCCAACTTTAATAATATTGCTCGGGCGGGCTCGGATTAAAAGTCTTCGGGCTCGGGCTTCAAAAAATGAGCCCGAACTCATCTCTAGCGACTACTACACGGTATTAGCTTCAGGACCCTGTTTATCAGCAGATCAAACCGGGACACTTTTCAAGGGCGACTTATTTCAGGTGACAACCCCCCCCCTTTTTTTAATATATATTATTCAAAACTTATACATTACGATTTTTTTAATATCTTTTTTCTTAATAAATACAAGTTTTTTACTTTGTTAAAGAATATTTTAAAGACTAAAAAAGCAAACTTTTAATTCGTATATATTTTATTCGTATATATATATTGGGTTGTTCGGAAAGTAATTTCGTTTCCTTACATAGAACTAAAACAAATAAATTTTCAAGAAGCACTGATTTACAAACATGCTGTGCCTAGACATAGGACCCATATTTGTAAATTTTAAAGGGATAATTTTATAAATAATACTTTTTTTCTTTGAAAAAAAATGGAAACCTTCCCCCTTTTTTCACGTCTACCCTCTCTGAATAATCATATTCGAAATGTTCTGAAATCGATTTTTAGGCATTCGCGAGGGCTGTATTTTACAGAGAGAATTTTATGGATATCTCTTTTCTTCTTTGAGATAACGCAGGATATGTGAAAGGAATGTTTTGCTCCCCTATCCCCCCATAAGTTAAGAATTTTGGAAAATGTTTTCCAATCTAGCACCTACGCTAAGTAACTCACATACTTGCCGAATTTTGTATTATTATCTTCAATAGTTTTGTCTAGGTGAAATATTGACATACGAAAAAGCGAAATGACTTTCCGAACAACCCAATATATTCGTATAAATGGCAAACTTTTAATTCGTATATTTAATTCCTAATCAAGGTGCTCATTACACACATTTAAAAAAAATTGGTTTATGGATAGTTTGTTCAGATATTTTTCGTCTATTGTGCAGAGACTTATCAGTTAGGAAAATAAACGTCTTTCATACATGGGAAAATATTTTAATATGTGTATTAATATTGCTATACATATATAGTTAGTATTTAATTTCCCCTACATGTCCTGATTAGCTCGAGTGCCCGTTCTTCGTAGGGAGAAAGTAGCACTTTTTCTAACAAACACAATTACAGTTATCTCGATCGGAGTACAACTAACGAATTGCTTCGCTTTTAATGTAACATTTTCATTACGGCAGCTAATCTAAATTTAAAAAGAATATTTTTTCTTTACTTTGTCTTGAGGAGCTTTGTAAAAAATAAAAAAATCTCCATGCACTTCACGAAATGAATATCAGCTATTTACCGGTCGACCATTCACCCATATATCCCCCCCCCCCCAAACTGTACGGTATAGTGCCAAAAACAGATAAACCTTTTTTTTTTTTTTTTTTTTTTTTTTTTCCCCTACCAGACATCAGCCAAATACATGGAAAATGAACCGTAAAATTTTCATAATTTAATTTTTTTCCGCCGAAATTTTCGCTTTTGTTATTGAACTGCTAAGAGAGTAAGTATTCTTGGTGCTTTTAGTCGCATCCAAAAAATATAGCAGATTTAAAATCACAACGTCAGACAGTTGTTATCCCACCTTTGTATCAGTGTGTTACAGACGAGCAATATATCAATTAAAGCAGTATAAATTAACCATTATTATAAAATATTTGAATGACTGTCTTTTTCAAAAATAACCTGAGCATAAAATAATTTTTAAAAAATCTGATATGTTTGTGATAATTAATTAGTTTTGTTAATATGAAACTGTATTTTGTCCTTTGGCAGTCACACTATTGGTTATTGCAGCACTTAGGCAGTTTATTTATTTATTCTTATCAACCTTACAAGTATGTTAATGATTTTTTAAAAAGTTCTCAGCTTAAACTATTTACAAGTAACAACTTGTTGTACCACAAATATATTTTCAAGTAATATATCTGTGGCATAGCAAAACAATATAATAAAAATATTTATATTACAAGAAAAATATACAAGCAATTAATATTTTCAAGTAATATAAATTACTTGAAAATATAAATTACAAGTAATTTATATTTTCAAATTACTTATACATTTGAAATTACTTGAAATTTGAATTTTTTCGAAATTTGAAATTACTTGAAATTTTAATTTTTGAAATTTCAAATTACTTGAAAATTCAAATTACTTGTAAATTTCAAATTACTTGTAAAATGGTTTTATAGAACTCTACAACAAGCATATGTGGGTAAAAAAGTTTTACATGAATTATAAAACACGAAAATAAAAGCTTTCAGTATGTTTATAATCTGTTCTCTCACATTGCAGTAATTTTTTTTTTCAGTTGTTTAGATATAAATGGTTAAATAAAAAAAATTCAACCCTTTCTAAAACCAACATAAACATTTAATATACTTGCCTTTATACCATTTTCATCACCATCCTTTCCCGCCATACTTGCTAGCTTAAGCTTTAAAAATTGTTATCTACCAGCGTTGTCAGACAATTTGCTCGACAAGTTTCTTAAGTTTTAAGCGTTTTACGTTTCGTTATACACCAAAGCTTAACACCTCCCAACTCGTGTGTTCCCCTCCCCCCGCCGTTTTCGACTGGGGAATAACAACGCACTAAATCTCAAAATGACTCAGCTCAGAATATTTTCATGGGAGAAACTGAAGAATCCGCAAAACTCCTTGAGCTCGATGTTACAAAATAAAGTCGACCAGAAAATTCCAGAAAAATATTTGCCAGCAAGTATCTTGGCAGAGCACATTTTTAGGTTTTATGTGCATTTGTAAGAGAAAGACTGGTATATTTTATTCTGAGATATTTTCAACATGGATATTATATAGATATTTTACTCTGGAGTATTGAAATTTTTTACTGTGAGCTGATGTTTTTGTTTTTCTGTTATGGCGAGGGTGATTTCCTGGAGGAGGACTTTTTAAAGGGTTCCAACACGTATTCATGTTGCATCTCGGGAAACCAAAACTCCACATCGTTAGATGGACAGCCGCGCGATAGACCCAAACCCCGGACCTTCACACTTCAACCATCTACCATGTTCAATGTTTTATCCGATCGGCCATGGAGGGGTCTACTGTTCAGCTGAAAACTAATTAAATAGACCGTAAAGTTAACACGTAGTAAGTATTTAAGCAATTACAACCGCATTGCAGTGATATTCTACATTATGTATTACCTTTGAAAAGCCACAAACTTAGAGGAACAGATTAAAAACAAACCAATGTGATGGTAGGACTCGCTATAAACTATAACATATAATAAATAAACAATACTAATTTTTCATACATTGCACTTTTATTAACAGCCAATACTATATCTCAAGAAACTTTCAAAAAAATTTCTAGAAAACATTTTGCTCAATTTTTATGAAGTTTTCAGCGATTTTTTAAGCATAATTAATAATAGGGGCAAAAAAAACTTCAGATTGAAGAGAATAGCTTAAAAATCAGTTTGTTCCTATCTATCATGTTACATAACTTACCGATTCTTGAGATAAGGAACGTAGTGATTTATTTTATTGTCATTCAAAGTAAAGCTAATGTTCCGCTTTATTGTGCTAATTATTAAAAGAAGACATTTAGAGCCAAATAATAAGTATTACTTAAATCATTTTCATAATTTTAAATAATGAATGCATTAGTTTTCTTTCTGACACTTTCTTTTAAGATTTTATATTTTTAATCGATATATAAATAACTAAAACAATAATTATTTTTTAAGAAATGAAACATTTAAAAGCTAACTGAAAATGCTGAAGTAAAGCATAGCCTTATACAGCAAAATTATTAGGTGTACCGGAAAGTAATTTCTTTATTTTGCATAAAATTCAAGCAAAATTTTAATAAAATTTATTTATTAAAATGGCAAACAATTTGTGCGAATTTAATAAAATTTATTTGTTAAAATTACAAACAAGCTGTGACTGAACATATGACTCATATTTTTTAAACTTTAAAGCGAGAATTTATAGATAGTATACATATATATATATATATATGTTTTTTTCTTTCAAGAAAAATGCTCCCCCGCCCCCTCTTTTTTTTTACGTCAACCCTCCTTGGAATATCTAAATGTTCTGAAATTGATTTTTATGTATTTGTGAGAGTTGTATTTTACAGCAAGAATTTTATGAATATTTCTTTTCTTCTTTGAGATCACGCAGTGCATGTAAAAAGAACGTTTCGGCCCCCTATATCTCATAAGTTAAGAATTTTGGGCAATGCTCTCCAATGTAGCACCTACGCTAAAAAACTCACATATGTGCCAGATTTTGGATCAGCAGCTTCAGTAATTTTTGGTTGGCAAAAGGTATTAACATACAAAAAATGGCATTAGTCTTCGCCATACCTATTATGCGTATACTATTAGAATTGGAAAAAACTCATAGATATTAAATATACGCTTAAACAGAACAGATCCCTGCATAAGCCATTGCAACCAGCTGCTACTTTTTGTCGACAAATTATGCCCTAAAGCACAATATGCAACAGAACAACGCAGCTAGTTTCATATATTTCGAGATTTTTATCATTCGTGTCAGACATTCTTTCCCGTGCGAAGAACGGGCGCTCCGCTAGTTCCAAAACATAAATAAACCCATGATTACAGTACCATTTGAACCCACGACTGTTATGATAACATGGTTAAATATGGGCAAATTGAATGGTGAAAGTAAAAAACAAATCAGCTCTCGTACAGCAGGTTGCAGAAAAGGAAATTTGTCAGTAGACATGCCTCACGAATTTTGAAGCTAAAATTTTACGCTTCGGAAAGTTCTGGGCTTTCTGAGATAAGCTGTTTTGGGATATAGACACATTGCTGAATTTAACGTTCTGGGACATATTTTAGATCTCAGAGATATTCAAGCTCGAATATTCCCGTTAATGCTAAAATGGCTGCTAAGTAGTTAAGAATTGTTGCAAATTCTCACTAGAAAATAAGGTATAATAACGTATTTCAGTATAAACAAAACAACTTACGAGTATTTTTAACTATGCATTGAACTTTTCTATGCAATGATTATTTGAAAATGCTACAAAGAAAGTACTAACACATAGAAGTCTTTTCTCGGTATATGCGGTTGAACCCCGCTACAATGAATCCCGTATGTAACGAACTTGCGGATATAGCGAACGACAATTTTGGTCCCGCATTGCTACTATTGTATTTCTTAACGGTTCGGATACAACGAACAAAACCTCCGGTCCTTTGAAGTTTGTTATAACGGGGATCGACTGAATTTGGAATCTACTGCCTAAGTCCGACGCACAAGGTTATGTTACGTTTTATTATTTGCATTATAGTACTCAGTATTAAACAGTTTACGGTAGAGTAGGGTTCTTTTTGGGGGGTGGGGCGGGGGCGGGGAATAATGTTCGGATTTTGACATATTTTTACAGCTATCTTTACTGCATATAAATAAGGAATCAAAAATACCGAACACTGGGATTAGTCAACCAACGCATGGTCTGCGATTGTATGAATTTATTTTTTCCCAAAACTCGGTAAACCAACCATTTTGTTTTACCTGGTTCAATCTTCTTTAATTATTTCTTAAATAACATTGCACTTCTTTGCCATTGTATTAAAAAATACTATATAAGATTGTTGTTATTTTTGTTCAGACTATTTTTTTCCTGCTAATTATTTTATAAAAATAAGTAAAATAAAAACTTAATCACTTTTTTTTTAAATTGCCATTTCCTACGGCTTTATAATTCTTGTGTTCGTAAACTCATCAACTTGTACCACTAGTTTTCGTGCAAAGACTGGAACAGGGGTCTTATAGTTTCTTTCCAGTTTGAGAACGACTTCGGTTTATTCCGTTTTGTTGCCCGAGATTGATGCGTTCGTTTACCAGTTCGTCTTCGGATGAATTGAAAAACAAACTGTCGAATACTGAATCAACTGGCTCCATGTTTAGGTTGATTTAGTTTTACAAATAACTGCACTCACTTGACTTTTAGAACGATGATCAGCTGTTTTAGGCTTGAAAACTTGAGAATATAAAAGCGCCTGAAACTGAAACCAGCAGCAGGAGTTACACCAGTTGAGCGTTTACGAAAGCGCACACTATCTGTATAATATAGGGTGGGGGAGCGCATCGGTTTCTAATCCTTAATGGAATTTTCGCACAAATGTACACGGACATTCAAGTTTTTTTTCAGTTTTCAAACATGTCATTAACTGATATCAAATTATACTTCATACAGTAAAGCACCGTTTATACGTTTCTCATTTATACGACTTTTAGATTTATGTGTCGTTCTACCGAAGTTCTGATCCATTCCTATTCATTTTAATGCAAAAATGCTTCTTTTATAAGATACGCAGTATCAGTTACCCGTCGTTTGACATCTTTCTGATTTTTGAAAATTTTCTGTGTAAATATTTAAAATATCCTATAGGGGGGGGATATCGCTTAAGGGGTCTTGTACCTTTTAAAAGTGATGAAATTTAAATTAATTATCAGATTAAAAGTAACTATTTTCTATGTGTGGCTCACTGTGCGCAGCCTAACACACGTAAAAATAATTTTTTACAGACTAAATATTTTTTTTCTACATATACTCTTATAATGCATAATTAAAATGCCTTATTTTCATACCCGACATGATATAATTTTATTAATTTACAAATGATTTAATTTGTGAATTAGTGAATAAAAATAATATTTTTCTGTAGATTGGTATGTAACATCTACAAAATAACAGGTTATTTTAATTATGTACTAGTATCAGAGTATACGTAGAAAAAATATTTTATCTGTAAAATTATTTTTATATGTTTCAGGCAGCGCGCAGTGAAACTAATATAAAAATAGTTGCTTTTAATCTGTGAATAAATTAATACTTCGTAATTAACTTAGAAAACTATTGAAGACGTCAATGTAAACATAAAAGGTCATTGTATTGATATACAAAATTTCTTACATGCAAACAAATTACATCTGTAAATATAGGATCATATACATAGACGAACATTTTTTGATTTTCATCATCTTTAAAGGGCACAAGACCCCTTAATTATCTGATGCTAATTTAAGCGATGACGAAAAAAAATGTGTCTTTGAAGGAATATGGAGTTACTTCGCAATTAGTTGAATTGACTTAATTCAAGCTATAATGGTAGAAATAATACTTAAAGACAATCAGTATATCAGACGACTGTGAAAGATTTTTTAATTCATTGTCTGTGCGATCATGAATCACATCATAATTGATGTACAATGTACATTGTAGTGATAGTAAAGATGTGCCTTTTTTCAGATGGAGTACAATAAAGGTATTATTTGTTTCACACGATAAATGTTTTATCTTAAAATTCAGTTATTGTTTTCAATATAAAAAGTATTATGAAGTAATTTACTAATAATACCTTAAAAAATTATTATACTTGGATAAATTTGTATTCGCAACGTTAAACCTCAGATAAAGTGGTTTGTTTATTAATGCTTTACTTACACGTCTTTTCATTTATACGTCATTCTATGTCGGTGCCTTGAAAGACGTATAAACGGTGTTTTACTGTATTTCCCACAAAAGCATTCCCTCTTGATATTCCTCAGCATTTAGACATTCTGCTCAGTTGAACCCAATCACAACATCATTGAAGAGACTGAATAATTACCTGTTTGATACTGTAGCATAGTGACGACGAAAATTAACGTTCTAAGGAAGTTCAACAAGTACAACTCTATTTGTAGCCCCTCCACCTAAACAAAAATCCTGGGTGGGCCACTGCTACATACTTTCGATACAAACATAGCAGCAAATTAATGTGTGTGAGTGTGTGTGTGTATGCTGATGAAAGCAGAAGGAGGGGGGGAGACATCACGTTTGCAATATCATCGATCCTCAGTTACGCAATATATCCACTCCAGTTTTATATTCTTTTGACCCCAGAAATCGTGACTCGCATCAATGCTATCTTCTGACCTCACACAGCGCGTTGCCGTCTCTAATTAGATCGTACTTTCGTACTCTAAATTAAGACTTCCAATACATTGTCGTCACCTTAAGAACACGTATATAGTAGTGAGGAATACAAACGAGAAAGGCAAAGGGAGAACACAAAACAAGATTAGTGTACGTTAGTGATGCTAATTTTGTTTACTTATTTACTTATTTGTTTATATTTAATTTTTTATTTTTTATTTTATTTTATTCTGTTTATTTTTATTTTTATTTTATTTTATTACTTTATTTTTTATTTTTATTTTTTACTTAATTTATTTATTTTATTTTTTATTTTTATTCATTTATTACTTTTTATTTTATTTTTGAAGATAAATAGCGAACACGCATGCAATATAAAGCACTTTCCAACACCATCTGATTTGAGTTTACGCTACCGTTTTATGCGTGGATAAACCTGTTAGCTACCATCGTTGCGAAGACGCTTCTCGGCTGGGAGGCAGCAAGAGAATTCAAAGACTCATACCGAGAACCAGCTATGAGTAGAGTAGGGGAAACCTCTATCGCCGCATCTTTGCAACGAAGTGAAGGAATAGGTTAGACCCAATAGGATTTTAAAATACTTACTTTTTAATTGTTTCTGACAAAACATAATCCATGAACATTATTTTGTTTGACTCTCTAAGATATGAGTAAGTACTACATTATTTGGACGGAGCGCAATCTTTTATAAAACGTATATTCATTTTATTTTACGCGAGACAGATGCACGTCACTAAAATGCAGTTTAAATACCTTTTTATATGGACAAATAAAAGTCCCAGATTCACGTTTTAAAAACACTGATTGAAATAAATAGTACTTTAATAGCTTCAACCTGTTCTCACTCATCGTTGCAATGCACCCTTCTCATAGCTTCCAGGCATGGATCGAATGCTGGGGGTTTTGTGTGACACGATATAAACTATTTTAGTAATTTATTGCAGCTGGAATTTTAGAAACAAGATGGTACAATCCGCACAAACTCGTTACGTGTGAATTGCCTACTAAAAATGAACAGGTAAAAGGGTAGATCTAAATTTTTTCCAGGGTCCAATTTTTGCGAAAACTGTTTACTTTTGTGAATTTCAATATCTACTTTTGCGAATTCCAACGTCTATTTTTGTGAAATTTAATACCAGTTTTTCTACACTTTCTTTTCTTAAAAAAAAAATGTTACGAAACAAGTTAAAATAGTACACGGTAAAATGATAATGGATAGTTGTTTTAATCGTTGTATGTTTGTGTAGGAACCGTTTTAATTGATTATAATTTTGTGAAGGGTCCGTTTTAATCGATTGTAATTTTGTGAAGGAACCGTAAAACGGACCCAAATTTTGCATCTATCCCTGAGGTTCGTACAGCAATTTTCATACCAATTTTTGTAAAAGTCACTTTTTTTATTCAAATAATTTACGAAACAAATGAAAATATACAGTAAAATGCCAATAAAGATTTGTTTTAATCACTTATTCGTGCATATCTCTTTTCTTCTTTGAGATCACGCAGATATGTGAAAAGAGCATGTTGGCCCCCTATCACCCATAAGTTACAAATTTTGGAAAATGCTCTTCAATCTAGCGCCTACGATAAAAAAACCACATACATTCCAAATTTCGCCTTATTAGCTTTGGCAGTCTTAGCTAGGCAAAACGTTGATATACGAAGCAATTTACTTTTCCGGTACAGAGCCTGTTTATTGGCAGAGCAAGCGGGGCACTTACCCTAGGCCCACCGATCTCAAAAATTTTGTACTTTTCCACAAATGTTTACTTATTAAAAAATCAATTCTTAAAAACTTTGTACAAAAATTTAATTGTCATTTTCTCGAAAATATTTAAGAATTAGCAGCTAATTTTCTGGCATTTTACTCCACCAAGGATTTTCTAATATCCATCAGCTTTTGGTCAAAATCCGTGTGCCTCTTTTTGTAGTTTTCTCTCTATTCTCAAAAAAAGTGAGGGCCGCTGTCAAAAGCTTATTCGCCTATCTTCTCCTAAACCGTGGGGATTTGAATTTCGACTAAGGTGCCCACAGATTCGAAAAATTCCGAGGAACCTGCGAAGCTGACTTAAATTTCGAAAATCGAATTACTTTAGAAGATATTAATAAAAAAACTAAAAAAATAAACATCATGGTTGCCAGATTTGGCATAAAATCATGCATTCCTTTGCAACAAAGCGTTTCCAAGTATCTAGAATCGCGTGAAATTTACAAACATGAGTTAGAATTACGCCCATTTTACGCCAAAATAAAAACTATATGAAATAAGTAACTCAAAATGTGTTACACAAGGTTGACAATTTTCAAATAGTAAGTTGGCTTAGACAATAGGAGTTTAAAATGAGCGATGATTCGTTTTTCCAAAACAGAATAACTAATATCTTGAAAATGAAAAATAATTAAAATGCAGATTATTTTAAAGCCGATTCAGAGCAGCTGGATTATTTGCTACCAGTAGAAATATTTGGCGGCGTTCACTATGCCATTATAGCAGTTATAGTACACTTTGGATATTTGCTAGCGCGGCGAGATGATATAATTCGTGGTGCTAAATCCGCCAATCTGCAAAGGATTATGTATGTGAAAATATGGATAACGGTTTTCCGGTAACCTTAAATGAACAGTAATTATAGGTTGTGAGCATGTGTAAATCGCCAAATAATGAAAAGTCGCCATTGGTGGCAAGCTATCCTATCTGTTCCGTAGCTTTTATTAACTTTACATGTACGCAAGTCGCCAAATAATGAAATATTGCCATGGGTGGCAAATTCGCAAGGTGTCCAGTAGGTTTTACATTATTAAAAATACAGCTGAAACAGATGTTCTGATTTTATTACGCTTTAGCTCCTAATTAATATAAATTTGAATGGCAACATTAAATATCATTGTGTTTCTGAGGAGTGCAAATAATTTTTCCAGCGATTATAAGCGGAGTCCGCACTCCAGGTGGAGTATAGCTCAGGACCCGTACAACACGGATTCCCATAACAAAATATCTTCCGTGTTATGAGGGGGAGGGTGTCTACTGTAGTGTGAAGTTTAAATTTATGTACCAAAGAACATGCAAGAACCAAGCAATGTGTAGCTCAGTAACATTCTATCTGATCCAATTTTCGGGTTTTGTCTGTTGAAATTATGTCTTTTTTACGAATAAGCCTTATTAGGGGCCGAATGCCTCATACGAAAAGCGAGCGTAGCGACTCTGGGGGCCTTGGCCCCTAGTATTATAAAAAAATCTCATAAGTTTTAAGATACGTTCTGTAAGTTTTCATTTCTGTTTGTTTATATATTTAAAGAAGTTTAGTATGGAACTGTGTGTGAGTATGTGTCAATATCAAGTATGGGCAACCTTTGAAAAGTTGCAGGCCAAACATTAGGATGTTAGCGAAGTCGCGGTCCGTACAATTGTTGTTTACAGTCAACTCCGGTTATAGTGAACCTCTGGGGTCCATAAAATTGCGTCCACTATATCCGAAGTTCACTAAAACCGATGTGTCTTCATAGTGAACAGGTGAATCAGGACTAGGTTTGCATTCACTACAGCCTAAAGTTCACTATATCCGGAGTAGACTGTATATGGTATTTTGAATGGTTTATATGGGGTTTTGATGTGTTCCGCGGGCCGGATCAAAAGCCGAGGCAGGCCCCATCCGGCTGCGGGTCGGAGATTTGCTGATACGCAGTCTAGATATTCGTTATTTGTGAAAACAAATGCTGTTAATTAATGTATACAAAAATCCCTTAATATTCTTTACTTCAACGTATTCATATATTCAGTACTTGAAACATATTCCTGCAGCTATATGTGGCCCAAAACAATTTAAATGCATAATATGCAATTTTTCGTAATTGCAGAGGCCGAAAAATTTGCATTTGCCCGGAGCCCAACATATCATGATGGTTGGATCCTGTTACGGTACACCTAATAGTAATAAAGATTTAGATACGTCAAAGTTATTAGTGATAGAAGGCCGTGGCCCACTAAGTAAGAGTTTTCTTTTCTTAGTGGATCACAGCCTTCTAGCCTGGATAGCTTTGACCAACTGAATGTTGTGACCAGGGCCTCCGACTGGATTTTAGGGTCCCAGGGCAGGTATTTTCGATGGGGCCCCTTGTCCTTCCAAAAAATTCTTCCATTTTTTTTTTAACCCCAGAAACGTTTTTTAAGCACTTTAGAATTAGTACACATTAAATTTACCGTAGGCTTTGTACCTTGAACATGAAAAAGCTTCCATCGAAAAAATTGCAAGTGTTTTATCAGAATATTTTAAAGTATTGTACATATAATTCTGAAATTCTGTCTTAATGTATCCAGGGAATCATTTGATTCACTTAAATCTGAAGCATTTTTAAATGATAGGCACTCGCTATTTGAAAACTAAAGCAGAGTTATAAAAGTTTTACCCAAATGCATAACGCAAAACAGAAGAACGTTTGCGAACACCGATGAGAGTTAATGCCGCAGGCTGCGCTTTCTGTAAGTATGGCTTACCAACATCAGTGCGAGAATGTATTCTCGCATTGACGATGGTAAAGGCTTACATTTACCGAAACCGCGCATTTAATTCCCATTCGTGTTTTTAACGTTGCTTTTTATGTGTTAAAGAAGAATTAAAGACCGCCCTCCCCCCACTAAGGACCGGGACACTTTTCCCCCCTTTACCCCCCCCCCTCCTCTCACTGGACTGGTTCTGACACCGGCCGCAAAAGCCTTCATTGTTATAAACACATTTTTTAAAATTTAGTTTTAATGAAAATTTGCTGTGTCAGTTAACAACTCAAAAGTATATACTTTTCGAACATTAAAAAAAAAACATAATAATAATAAATCACTGCAATTGCTCAACCTTTTAAACGGATCAACTGACAAAAACAATCCGTAGAAAATTTAACACCTGCAAAGCTGAAGAAATCTGAAAGTTAAAAATAAAAAAAGGTTTTTTTGATTACGGTTAAGATTATTAGAATATGAGGACACGGAGACTCTAGGGTTACGGTCACTGATAATAGCTTACACAAAAATACCGGGTGTAAACTTTCCAAGGAGAGTTGAGATGTTTTCTATGTTAATTCATTATGAATGAAAGCTTGCAAAGTCACTGTCTCTGAATAAATGGATCTTTATTTTCCAATTATTCGGATTGATTTCATGTTTAAATTTTACAAGAATTTCGAATACAGTAGAATCATTCTTTTCCCAGGAAAAGGTACTATATGTCAACGAATGCGTCGTTCAGAAATAGAGGACAGTAACGGCTTCACCATTTCAGCACGTGAACCGAGGAACAGAGGAAAAACTAAAAAATAAACACATTAACAAATTAAATTTTAAAATAAATATTAAGTACACTTCTAGATTTTGGGGGATTTAAAACGTGAGTTTTATACTCCTCCTCCCATCCCCCCCACTATTATTAAAAATGCTTATTACAGTAAACGCACTCTATCGTAGGTTACTGCGGCATAGTACTTCGTAACTCGCACGTGCGATCGGCCAAATGGTCTTCCTAAACCGCTCTCTGAGAAAAGACGCGGAGAGAGTTGAGGGAGAAGTAAGACGCTGCTGATATCACTCCGTTCGCACATTTATAGTGTACTCAGGGACGATTTTTTTGCTGTTATCTCTTAAGGATTCTTCCTTGGTTTGTTATGTTCGGTTAGTTAATCCATTTTTTTTCCATTTTCTTATTCTTTTCTTTATTTTTATCATTTTTCACCACAGTATTTTTTACGAACTAGTGTCAATAATTAAGATGGGAGTCAAATAAGTGTTTCAGAGCTAAAGCAATGACATTTTTCAATATTGTCCTTTGAAAAAAACAAAATAAAAAATCAAGACAACACTAATAAAAACATATAAAACATTATTTAATACGGCGGATTAATTAGTTAAAATTTTTTATTTGGGAATACCTTATTCCCCCGTACATGATATATATTTCGGTTACACACATAACCATCATCAGTCGTTTCTGGATCTCACACTAATGGCGGCTTCCTTTTTTTATATATCATGTACGGGGGAATAAGGTATTCCCAAATAAAAAATTTTAACCAAGACAACACTTTTGCTGAAACTTATCTTGGTGACGAAATGTAAGACCCAAGATTACTTGTTTTCCTTTAAGTCCTGGAAATGCAAATCTCTTTTAACTTGTAAGGTGCGTCGTATCTGCATATTTAATTTTCGAAATTTGTTTCGTGGACCTCCATTTAAATAACCCACTAGCCGCCACTAGGAGAGGAGGGTCTTATGGAATACCATTTACATTAAGTATAACTTTACAGATTTTTGTTTCTATAGTGAAACCTCCATTAACCCTTTGAGGCGCAACCCTTTCCCAATGCTGAAAAAATCTGATGTGTCCAACACATGACTTCCTTGCACGTCTATTAAATCAAAAATTTTTTTTACGCACTTCCTCTAAACTTATTTGTTTGAAAGATATAAAATATCAATAATAGTAAGATATAGCGATTTCTAGCCAAACATTTCGATATCGCCAAGCTGAGTTCAATTTGAAAGATTTCTTTCTGTCACTTTATTTGGCGATATTTCACCAAAAGCCGACAAACTTGAAATAGTTTGCGAGATTTTGGGGATAGCCAAAGTAGTCATTGACCACAGACTTTCAATGAATTGAATGCATCCATACACCTTAATGTATTTAAAGTCATTTGGCTCACCCTGTAAATAAATTCCCAGTCGATTGCTGTCAAAAAAGATATTGAAAATCGTTAGATATTATAATAGTTCTAAATACAAAAGTTCAAAATTCTACGGGTTAAAGTTTTAGAGTTATACAAAATACGAAATAATTTTTGGCGCCAAATTTGGCGATATTTCGGCGAAACTCGTCAATGTCGACGACATTTGGCGAGATATTAAGCATGGACCAAGAATGACAGATTATCGCCAAATTTGGCGATATTTCGCCAAAACTCGCCAAGAACGATGACAAATGGCGATACTTTGGGCATGGACCAAATGACTGACTATCGCCAAATTTGGCGACATTTCGGTAAAACTCGCCAAGGTCGTCGACAGACGGCGAGATTTTGAGCATGTACCAAACAATGACTGTCTACAATTGTATTATATTGAAGATGTCCATAGACATTAAAGTACTGAAATTCTTTTCGGTGGTCCTGTAAATAAACTCTCCAGTAGATTTTAACCAAAAATCGAGATGCACAACTAGATGTTACAACAATCTTATATATGAAATTTCATAATAGTTTGAGATTTGAGAGTTAAATATGCACACACGTACACAAAAAAGTAGCCAAGCTTGGCGACTTTTGGCATAGTTCTTGAGGGAGGCACGTGACCATGGTCGGACCATTACCTAACTTATGTGGTAGGACGGTATTGTGCTTGAAATGGATGAATCTCCTAAAATTGCCATTGACCGTAATGTATTGGAAATCTTTTGAGTGTTCCTGTAGCAGAACTGTAAATGATAAAGAAACTTTTTTTAATGGAGAAATTCATTTTCTAACTCTTTACAGCATATATCACTTCTGAGTCGTTTGAAATAGCCCAATACCTCTAAAAAACGCTTTGATGAATTTCGGCCCATAGAGCGTAATGTATTTCGAATCTTTTAGGCGGTTCTGTAGATAAACTATCCACTCGAATGGAACCGAAAGGGGAGGTGCACAACTAGATGTTTCAACTATGCAAAATATGAAGTTTCGACATTCTACGCCTAATAGTTTTTGAGATATGCGAGTTTAATGAATTTCGGCCCATAGAGCGTAATGTATTTCGAATCTTTTGTGCGGTCCTGTACATAAACTATTCATTCGATTGAGACCAAAAGGGGAGGTGCACAACTAGATCATAGAACAATCCTAAATATCAAATCTCAACATTCTACGACCCATAGTTTTTGAGATATGCGAGTTACATACATACGTACGTACGTACGTACCTACGTATGTACGTACAGACGGCATGGAAAAACTGACCACAATAAACTCGCCGCTGGTCAAAATGAGTTGCAGACGCGTTAATATGATCGTGCATGCTAGCCTACGATGAGATGCATCGAAAAAATTATTAAAATTAAATTTAGAGGTAATCAAAATCGGATTTTTTGTCGAAATTTGGCCCCCAAAATTTTTCGGGATCACATTACTTCCTTATACTACGTACAAGGAAGTAAAAAGGGCAGCCGTTGCCATCGCTCGACTTAACTACCGGCAAGATGGCGGACGATCGAAACGTTCATCGCGTGCCACAGATCTAGAGACCCTTTTTTGACGACAGCTGGCTGTGCCGGCACCAGCGTAGCAAAGGGTCTCTAACCTTTAAACTGGTGGACAAAAATGTTCCAATCACGTGTATACTAATAGGTTAAAATGTTTGAAAACTTATCTGCAAAAATTGTAAAAAATCACAAAACACGCTTTGTTCTGTAGCGAGCGGTCAGACAGCAACAAGCGATCAACTCTCACTGCGTTCTAACATGGGAACGGGGCCCGATTGTAACAAACCGGGGCCGGGGGCAGAAGTCTGAATGGGAGCCCCTTACATGTTGTTACTGTGTCTGACAACTACTTTATGTATTTTTCTGTGTTCGCATATAAATCTTCCAAGATGAAATATACTAATATGCATCCAAGATGAAATGCATCCAAGATGAAATATACTAATATGCATCCAAGATGAAATATACTAATGCATCCAAGATGAAATATACTAATATGCATCCAAGATGAAATATACTAATATGCATCCAAGATGAAATGCATCCAAGATGAAATATACTAATATGCATCCAAGATGAAATATACTAATGCATCCAAGATGAAATATACTAATATTATATAAATGGGAATGTTTATGAACATTATAAACATTGAAACATCAACATTATCAAATAAGCTTTATTAAAATTGAAGACAAAAAATACAGCTAAAAGCCTGACCTTTTCATAATATTATTAATCACAATCCGCAAATTCCAATTTATTGATGCCTCTTTCTCGCTGGGTACCCACTTAAAAAACTTCAGCGAGTGCGGTAACTTTTTGAATAATCGCTTAAAAGCTAGCAGCCATCCTCGTTACCACTTCTTTTTTGCAGAAATCGTTAATCTGCTGCGATATTTTTTCTATGAAGAGGTAGAATTAAGGGAAAAAAAAGTTCTTGATCATTTGTAACTTGTAAATTCATAACTGAAAACGAATTAGGTATTTATTACATTAAGGAAGAAAAAAAAAAAACCTTTAAGTCACATACTGTAATAATTTAGGGGCCCCTCACAATCGGGGCCTGGGTCATTTTCCCTTTGCCCAGGGCCCGCATGGGAATCTTTTTCAATAATGCTCATGATATGCCTATGAGACAATAGCACCTAGCAGCCGAAAATTTGGTACAGTAGTCTCGATAATTTGAGGTGGACGGGTCTAGGCTTGCATCGAACTATTGAAAACTCGAGTTATTGAAATCATAAAATTTAATAAAGAAATACAACTAGAAATAAAGCAATTTTTGGGATTTGAGTGCATATTTAAATGAAAAGTGTACTTGCATATCATTACATTACTGATGATTAGAACAGTTTAGTTATATCGGAAAATAATAGTCAATTGTTTTTTGTACCAACACGCTTACCTGTTTCCGAGCAGCAATTTCAAGCCATCGCCGAGGCAGCATGTGAACGCTTCACAGAAATGTCTGTGAAGCCATCTATAGGCAGAAAACACCCATTTTCTTAGGGAGGGGGATTTCTGAAATGGCTTCCGGGTGCGCCAAGTATTTGAATTTTGCGGTGCGAAAAAATTCTTTCACGTGTTGGGAGCTAAACTGATTTTTTTCACTAACTTGGATTTATGGTAAACTAGAACAATCGAGGCTCGAACTATCAATACTGTATTCCATAACCTCCCCCCCTCCTCCCGGCTATTCAGGTAAATACCCTTCTTTCCTCTACAATACAGTCCCAACTAATCCGTCGACGTGGTGTCCCTTTTTTGGGACGGCATTTTCGCAATCAGTCGAAAACGTTATTTATATTTCCCAGACTTTATTCCGGTGTATTGAACCTCAACTCCACGAAATATTTTAACATGACCAAGTAGGATTTTGACATGTCAGTTCCTCCATGGTTCAGGCTCGTGAAAAGCACCAAACATGTGTAATCTCGAGGAACTATTTAGAATCTCTCAAATTACGAATGGGACGTTAAATTGAGTTGCAGAGTTTACAAATTTCAAGCAACTTTTAATTTATGACGTCACGTTCTGACCCGGAATAGTTCACACTGGTTATTTCGCGCAGTAGTTTTCAAACGGAGCACAATATTGAAACATATGACGTTGAAAAACCCTCACTTGCAACAGAATTTATTAACCCATTTAGTACCCCTAGTGTCCCTTTTTTGGGACGGCATTTTCGCTGTCAGTCGAAAACGTTATTTATTTTTCCTAGCCTTTATTCACGAGTATTGAACCTCAACTCCACAAAATATTTTAACACGACCCAGTAGGATATTGACGTTTCAGTTTTTATACATAATGATTTTAAAAGAAATCATCCCTTGTTCAAGAAGTTGACATCAGAAATTTATCTATTAGGGAAGAGGTTAAACATGGTTTCAGAAGTGGATTAAACTCCGTAGCAGCTTGATAGATTCATCAAGTGTGTACAGGAAGGGGGGCGATCGTCCTATCGCGTAGCCCCTCTTTCGGAACTACAACGCGCATGATTGTAATGTATCTTAAAAAGCTTTCTATGCCAAAAAATAAATGAGAAAAATAACAATAATAAATGCATTTCACAAACTGGAAAAAGAAAATGGAAGCCCACATATTTTTTTTCGATTTATTATAAATATTAAAATGGAATTGCTCTATTTGAGTAAAAATAGATGTTTTGAATTTTTGTAATTTATTTTGAAAGAAGATTCTTTCAGCGATAATGCAAATATTCATATATGATCCTATGTCGGGTATTCCGTTCCATTTTTTATATCGAATCCTTTTAGCTTTACGGTGTTCGCAGTGCATACCTTTTGATTGGATTCGATTGACGCCAAGGACAGTTTTTTATTTATTTATTTATTTTTATTTATTGTCTCTACCCCTTCCCTATATCAAAACTTGAAAAAATAACGCAATACAACAGAAGGTATTAGAAAACGGATATGTATGTGCAATTTTATTATCAGCTGACATTTCACAGCATTACAAATAGAAAAGAAAAACATTTTTATTTATTAGCATCAGAGGACATATTGAGAGCCTCTGAAAATGGAAATTCTCACAAGCGACCCTTTTTGCTAAAAGATGGCTAATTTTGCTGGATTTAAAAAAAAAAACCTCCCATCAGAGGACACACTGAAAATCATCTAATAACGGTACTTTCTGAAATAATGGAACACGAGAGATAAACAGGGCCGACGCGTGGATCATGATGCACTTTCAATTGTAGCATTTAAGTTTGTTATTCAAAAGTATTTCATTGTTTTAAAAGTATAACTGCTGTACAAATACCGAAGATAAAATGTTTCTGAAAATCTAATTTGTATTACTGAACCTGATGATATGTTGAACCCGAAATTTAAACCTGAAGTGCTGACAAACATTTTTTAATTTCTTTGTTTAGCAATAAAAAATGAACATTTAATACACTTGCATTTATAACACGTTCATCGCCATACTTTCGTCATTTTTGTTAGCTTAAGCTTTAAAAAAAAATGACATCTACTAACGTTGTAAAACAATTTGCGTTACCATTCTCACATTTTAACAGCAAATCTTAACACCTTCAAACTCATGCCCCCCTTTTCTACTTGAGAATAACAACGCACTAAATCTTAAAATGCCTCTCCTCGGAACATTTTCATAGGACAAACTAAAGAATTCAAAGAACTCTTTGAGCTTAACGTTACAAACTAAAGTCGACCGGAAAATCCCAGAAAAGTATTTGCTAACAAAGTATCTTGGCAGAAGACAGTTCCGGGTTTTATGCACATTTGTAATAGAAAATCTTGTATATTTTATTTTGAGAGATTTTTCAACATGTATACTATACACATTTTACTTTGGAGGTTTGAAACTTTATCCTGTTGAGCTACCAGATTGATACTATTACTCAAATGACTATTCAAGAAGTTGTTACAAAACATTTCTTTCTTAAATATAAATACAGTGATGCACCGTTTATACGTTTCTCGTTTATACGTTTTTATCATTTATACGTTTTTCTAAATGGTCCAGGCGAAATCCACTGGATTTTAATGTGAAAAAATTTCATTTATACGTTTTTTTCTGAAATCGAAAACTTCATTTATACATTTTTGCTTCCTTGTACGGAGTAAGGGGGGGTTAGAGGGGTCATACCCCCCCCCATGAGGAATTTTTTACCATACAAAATGTATATTCTTCACTACATTATCACACACACGTATACATATATATGAGTTGCAGTAGTCATAACCCCCCATGAAAAATTTCTGGCTACGCCCCTGAAGCAATGTGATCCCGAAAAATTTTGGGGGGCAAATTTAGACGAAAAAAACCGATTTTGACTACTTGTAAATTTACTTTTAAGAATTTTTTCGATGCATCTCATCGTAAGCTAGCAAGCACGATCCTATAAACGCTTCTGCAACTCATTTTGACCAGCAGCGAGTCTATTTTGGCCAGTTTTTCCATGCTGTCTGTACGTACGTGTGTATGTGACTCGAATATCTCAAAAACTATTGGTCGTAGAATGTTGAAATTTTATATTTAGGATTGTTCTAACATCTAGTTTTTAGAACTGAAGATGGGAGAAACTGTGTGTTGCAAATTTTCTTCAACAAGCTTTGACAGGTTCTAATTTTATGCAAGAATATCTAATATCCAGCGAAATGATAATGTTAAACAGGCACTTTTAACTATTGACAACTAAATTTTTTCTGTGCATTCCCAAAGAGCCACACAGCCGAAATTTACAAAATATTTCGTACATGCGTAGTCAATAAGAATACAAGTACTAGTGTGCATTAAATTCAGTATAAAACTGTTAGTATTACATACCTATTGTATATTTTGTTTTCTATTGTAGAGATGCAGTATTTTAATTAAAATCTGACTTTTTACTGTCGGTTATTACGAATATATACGTACTTTTGAGAACTTCGTTTATACGTTTTTCTCATTTATACGTCCAACCCTCCAAATCCTTTAAAAACGTATAAACGCTGCTCCACTGTAATTACATTTTCAAAACGCCCGGTGTTGCAAGTCGGGTGCTAAATATTTAATATAATATTCGGACAAATTCAGAAGATCAGCAAAAAAGCAAAATGCTAAAAATGAACATACGGATCTTTGTTGTCCCCCTTAACTTGAGGGGGGGGGGGACCCTTAGTGTCGTAACAACAAAATCGGGAACTCCCGGGCGAAAAATTCTTGAGATGTTAAATGTTTTGCTTTGATTTTTTTTTCTAACATATTTATCCCAGCCATTGTGTGCCATTGTGTCAGTACCCCCAAATACGCTTGATGTTTTAGCGAGTACAAGGCAGACTATTTTGCATCTTCGGGCATGCAAAGAACATGTCGCAACTGGAAACTTTACCCAGATGATTCAGCCACAATTTCGGGGAGCGACAACAAATAGAACAAGGTAAAAAAAAAATATTTTCTGGAAAAGTACGTAGCGCTTTAGCTTTTTCATGGGAGGGGTCCAGTTATCGAGGGAGTCCTGTATTATTGTAAAATTAGACAGTAAATGCTATTTAGAAGTATCCAGTAAAATTTTTCACTAGCCCTAAATATTTTGAAACTATGTATAGTACAGAGTGATTATAATTGAAGTTCCACTTTAAAACGATCAGAAAAGAAAAACTACAGGACTAAATGTTATCAAACCTGGTAATTGTGTAAAGGTGGTCATGCAGTTTATTATTGGCGGAAAAAATGTTTAAAAATTCAACACCACGGGCAAAGACGTATTTAACCCTTTAACGCGCAGTGTTCCCGCTCTAGGAACGCCTAACTCTGACGTTTTGACTGTTGCCAGTCACGAAGAATAGATTTGATTTCTATAAAAATAGTTGCGGGTGACATAGCTCCACGAGAATTTTTTACTTTTTAGCACGTCATTTCCCGTAAAAAAATGGTCACGATTCTTTTTAACAGCACTGACATCCGCTGAAAAATGGAAGAATGCGAGAACAGCTGGATACATTGCCCAATGCTGAAAAAAGGACAGCCGTTTCCATCGCTCAACTTAACTACCAGCAAGATGGCGGACGATCGAAACGTTCATCGCGTGCCACAGATCTAGAGACCCTTTTTTGGCGACAGATCTAGAGACCCTTTTTTGGCGACAGATCTAGAGACCCTTTTTTGGCACAGATCAAGAGACCCTTTTTTGACGACAGCTGGCTGTGCGTGCGCACAGCCAGCTGTCGTCAAAAAAGGGTCTCTAGATCTGTGGCACGCGATGAACGTTTCGATCGTCCGCCATCTTGCTGGTAGTTAAGTTGAGCGATGGAAACGGCTGCCCTTTTTTCAGTATTGGGAAAGGGATGCGCCTCAATGGGTTAAACATGGTATTGCGTAGCAAAATTTTTCGAAAAGTGGCACATTCTGCAAAAGTTTCGATTTTTAAGATTTTTTTTTTCAATTCCTACTAATAGTTCACACACTCTCCCTATATATATTTATATATCTTGTTCAAATTTTCAATCGTTAATAAAATACTTTTTATTCATCCACTCAAGTTCAAATACATTTTTTTAAACTTGTAGTGGATGACACTTGATGTTAATACAGTTTTTTCAAATATTAATTCATTAATTAAATTTAATTAATTAATTTTAGATCCTGTTACGTGGGATTAAAATGAATGAAAACAATTAACTAAACAAACAAACTGGATTAACGGTATCGACCCTTGCTTCACAAACGGCCCTGCATTAATTAATAATTAATTAATTAAATTTAATAAAAAGTAACTAAAATAAAATTTTTCTTTGTTGACCTAGGTAGGAATTGACTTTAAAGATTTTTTTATATTACTTGTTTCTTTTTAAGTTTAGTTAAAAGATGAAGATTTCTCGTTAACTTCAATGTATAATATAGCTTCTAAAGAGACAGTCTGAAAATTTCGAAGTGCTTGTCGCAATCAGTTTATTCGTGTTTGTCTACCAAAATTGTGGGATTTTTTTTTAAGTACACCGTTAAAAAGCTGCGTGTGATGCAAGACCTCAATTGAAAGACCCCGCCTGGAAGCAACGCTGTAGACAGAAGTGAGAATTGCTGTCGTCGTGTCTTTACAGAGTGTGTTACAGAGACGTTACAGAGAGCAAAATATTTATAGCCTATAGTTGTGCAGGATTTATCTTTCCTGTTTCTCAGAAAATAAAATATATAAAACCATCACCTCTAACTTCTTACATGCCGAATTGATACCTAGATATATTTTAAGTTATTTTTCTGTGTACCTTATCGCTTCTAAAGCTTCAGTCAGGAAAACAAAAAGCAACACTTCCTTGTTCGTCATTGTACCATGTTGAGATTAAAGAATGTTATTTTCTGACTCTTGTTTACCTTGTATCGTAAACCTGAGTTCATTAATAAGCAGTAAGAGATAGTGTTTTCTTGCTGTCCAAGCATGCACGTGTATCAGTAGTTTGAGAGTATATGAACTGGAACGAAAATACAGTAGACTATCTCGATTAACCGGGATCGTCAGGAAATTCCTCATCCCGGTTAAGCGAATATCCCGGTTAACCGCATTTACTCAAGTTTTGCTGAGAATGTTTGAAATAATTATAAAAAATGTAAAAATTTTTATATAACAGAAACAGGGAAGCAAACATTTTAAGACCATAAATAAAATTGCGCCAAATGTTGCCCAGCTTAGCGACGTTTTGGCAAAAAAATCGTCAACAAATTTGGAGCCAATATAAGTCTTCGAAATTGAAATCAGCTAAGCGATATCGTCAATGTTTGGCGGGAAATCAAGAAAACTCGATGCTAAACAATGGGGACAGAACTCCCAATCCCCACCCCCAATGAAGTAAACATTTGTGAACACATTTGTGACACACAAACATTTGTGAAACATTGTTCTATAAAATTATGCTAAAAAGTCCTCAGAACATTTTTACATGTGTTTTTGTCTTTAGAGGTGTAGAAAGTTCATCTTGTTTTCTAAAAGAAATCAATGGTATGTATAAAATCTGATTTTTTATTGAAATTTCGTTCATTTATGAGAAGATTAAACCAGCGCAGAAACTTTTAACTACAATATTTGCCTAGAGAACAATTTTTATAAATTAGCCCTAACATTAACGTAACATCACTCTTAATAACATAAAAAGGCGTATTTCTCTTCCTTCCTCGTATGTTTAATATTAGTTTCTTAAATATTTAATATTAGTTCCATTTGTGAATTTTAAACTTACAAAAAATGTGCAAATGTGTATTATAAAAAATGTATAACATTAGGCACATTTCTGTTTTTCAATTAAAAACCTACTTAAAAATATTAAGAAAATAGTTTTGACTCTGAAGAAAGACAGAAAAAGGGATGAGATAATTAAAGAATAAAGGTAAGTATGAAGATCATAAAAACAAAGGAGAAGCAGAAAAGAGCTAAAATAAAAGAAGAAATGACCCAGGTAAATTACCTCAATCAATTCAGAAGAAGGTTAAAAGATTAATTTATCTTGAAATTAGAGAAAATTTTAGAAAAAGAGTTTTCTGAATTGATCGAGGTAATTTAGCTATAGGTCATTTTTTTTTCGGGGGGGGGCGTTCTTTGTTGCCTCTGCTTTGTTATTCTTTCTATAACCTTCATATTCCCCTTCATACCTTCCTTTCTCTGTCTTTCTGCAGCATTCTGCAATCTTCCCAATATTTTTATGCGGGTATCTAATTGAAACACAGAAATGTGACTGAGGTTACATCTATATAAATAAAATTAGACTTTTGTCTGTACATTTCTTGGAATACAAAAATTTTGCGATTTCTATCCGTTTCAAGCACCCGGGAATCCGATGCGACCCTCAAAAAAAAGTTTGTCATTCTGTCGTTCTGTCCGTGACGCTTTTTATGTTTAAGCATCACGTAAAAACGACTGAAGCGAATGATATGAAATTGGGTGTCATGATAGGTGGTCACTCAACTTAAAACATAGGCGTCGAATTTTTAAAAAATCTTGATTGGATTTTGCGATTTTGCGAAAATCCTTTCAAACTGCGTAAATTTGTGTTCGAGCATCACGTATAAACGCCTGAAGCGAAAGATATGAAATTGGGTGTCATGATAGGTGCTCACTCAACTTAAAACATAGGCGTCGAATTAAAAAAAAATCTTGACTAGATTTTGAGATTTTGCGAAAATCATTTCAAACTGCGTAAATTTGTGTTCGCACATGACGTAATAACTGCAAAGGTGAAAAAATGATATTTGGTGAAATGATAGGTGGTCACTCACCTTAAACTATTAGCATCTAATTAAAAAAAATCGATCAGATTTCGAGATTTTGCGAAAATCGTTTAAAACTGAGTGAATCTTTGTTCCCGCATTACGTAATGGCGACTAAAGCGAATGATATGAAATTTGGTCACATGATAGATGGTTGCTCAACATAATTTACAGGTGTCCAATTTTTTAAACATTTTTATTAGATTGTGAGATTTTGTGAAAATTCTCTCAAAATACGTTTATATTTCTTCAAACATCACGTAATAACGACTAATACGAATGATACGAAATTTAGTGATATGATAGGTAGTTGCTAATCTTAATTTATAGGCGTTGAAATTTTAAAATATTTTGATTACATTTTGAGATTTTGCGAAAATCGTTTTAAAATGCTGAAATTCTGTTCCAGCATCACGAAATAAAGACTACAGGGAATGAAACGAAATTGGGTGACAGGATAGGTTGTCACTCAACTTCAATTCTAGGCTTCCAATTTTTCAAAAATGTTGATTAGATTTTGAGATTTTGCGAAAATTATTTCAATATGCGTAAATATTCGTTCGCGCATCACATAATTACGACTAAAGCCAATGAAATGATATTACTTAGTTACTGTCTAACATGTAATAGTTTAACAATACATAAAAATTATAACTTCGCTTTCTTTACTTTGGCAACATACTACATCCATTCTGTGTACTCCTACAATGCTGACGAAAGTTCTTACTTTTTGGAAATTTGCATTCACTAACCCGTCAAGGACGGGTACTTCAGCTAGTATTTTTATAAGTTTGAAATTCATAAGTTGAACTAATATTAAATATTCAAAAGACTAACATTAAAGATATCTTCATAAAGGAAGAGAAAATGACTCTTTATATTTCTGGGACTGATTTTATTTAAGCAAGAAAAACTTTTATAGAATTTTGTGACTGATGTTACATTAATATGAGGCATAATTTACAAAACTTGTTTTTAAGATAAATATTGCAGTTAAAGGTTTTTGTATTAGTCTAATCTTTTCATATATATATATATATACTAAATTTCAATAAAAAAAAGTAAGATTTCATTCATACCTGTTGATTTCTTTTATAAAACAAGAGAACTTCCTACACCTCACTAAGACAGGAACTCATGCAAAAACAGTAATGTTGCCAAACATTGAGTGTAAAACTTAAAAAGGTGTTGTTAACTTTTTTAGCATAATTTTATAGAAATTCACATATTTTTACTTCAAAGGGACCTAAACTATTATTTTTTTTTATAAGATTTTTTTTTTTTTTTTTTTTTTTTTTTGCCATTTATTCCCTAGTTTCATGGAATCACCCATATAGGAATTTACCCGGTCCCCTTAAATGCATTTTGTTCCCTCCCCCAAAAAATCAAATTTCATTTCATAGCATATAAATGCATACATGTACTCATAAGCTAACTATAATTATGCCCAGTGTCGTGTTACGTTCGCTCAGACATCTGTTGGGAACAGAGGCACCTAGCTTCAATGGTTAGAGGCAAGGACGTACCCAGGGGGGTGGTCCAGGGCTTCCGGACCCCCCCCCTCGAAATTTCAGTTTTTGTTAACAAAATAAGAATGATGAAGTCTTTTTGTGAAAAATTCTGCCTTTTTCACCATTTGGACACTCCCCGAAATTTTTTTCTGGGTACGTCCTTGGTTTGGGGGGGGGCACATGTCCCTCAACTTTATTTAGAAACCTTACATTCTAAGAATTTTTTTAATAGATTTATGTTTCTCCGTAACAGTCCTATGTAATATATATATAATCTCGTTGTAAATTGTAGGGTTATTTCAAAACATACTTTCGCCGGAATTATTCTGGAGCTAGACCACACACGAACATGGAATAGGAGTAGAAAAATCGTTTAAAAATCAAGGATGTCAATCGGCTGATTTAAATTTCGAATTATTGCAAAAGATATAAAAAAAAGAAAACTACCATGGTTGTCATGCTTGTAGATTTTCGAACGTATAAAATAATGTAGGTTCTTGAATCTAATGCATATGCCATTCGTTAAAAATGAATAAATCGTCATTTTTATTAGAATATCGTCTGCTTGCGAAAGCAGGGCGGGAATTTTTTAGGTAAAAGAATACGAATTTATTTGAGCAAATCGTACCTAAGTTCAGAGTTTTGCAAAGTTCAGCGTTTTTTGAGTTGGTAGATTGTTTTTTTTTTTTTTTTTTTTTTGGGGGGGGGGGGGTTTGGGGAGTTGTTTTTTTTTTTTTTTCTTTAAAGGAAGAAAAAAAGAAAAGAGATGCAAGCAACTATATAAGTATTTCTACATTAATACATCCCTCAGTACAAGGGCGGCTCCAGACTGAATTCTCGAAGGGGGCCATTGACCTTTATGCATAGGCGTATAAATTGTTAAAAATGAAAATGGGACGTGTGAAATCGTGAGGTATGTGAATCTAAAGTTGTAAAACGAAATATCGGAGGGGGGGGGGCATGCCCCCCCCCTCACTGGAGCCACTCTTGCCTCGGTAGTTACAACATAAGGGACTACCTGGTTTCATATGAAACTTCGCTATTCTTACCTCCCCCCCTCCCGAAAAAAGAAGTTATTCTACGTTCACAGCCATGAACATAGGCTTTAAGATGTGGACGCACTTATAAGTCCTCTTAGGGTGAGATTTCATCTTGGGCTTAAGAACATTTGAAATAGTAACGCAAAGCATGCCAGTACTATAAAAATGTTCATTGCAGCGAAGGCTAAAGCGGGGAGGGGCTCCACTCCTTCCCTTGCGGCCCCAGAATAATACCAGCATTCATTCTTTAACGGTGTAGTTCGAAAAAATGATGTGATTTTGGTACAAAGTACAAATAAACTAATTATGTCAGGCACATCAAAATTTTGAAAGTGTCTCTTTACAAGCTGTACTACATACTGGAATAAACGATAAACCTGTATCAGTTTCAAAACTTTCAGAAAAAAATTCTTAAAAATCGTAAATTTTCGCAAAACGTGTCACTCTTCTAAAAATCCTATAGCTCAGATCCATGTTTAAGAATTTTTTTCTGAAAATTTCACAAAAGGCACAGCTTTTTCGCTTATTGCGGTGTGTAAAGCAGCTTATGAAGAACAATTTGGAATTTTTTGGAGACCATGGTGCTATTAGTTTATTTCAATTCGTGTACCAAGACTAAAAAAAATTTTTTTTCTTCGAAGAACAGCCTTAAGCCTGGACAAATTTTATAGAAGGGGATTGAAAACTTTAAATAGTATAGACCAAAGTTTCTTAGACGGTGGGTTGCGACTCCATTTGGGGATGCGGGAGATGCTGCAGGGATCGCCAAAAATTTTAGCAATTTCGATATTTCTTTGACTTATTATAGTAATTTTACGACATTTTCGTCTTTAACCCTTTGAGGCGCAACCCTTTCCCAATGCTGAAAAAAGGGCAGCCGTTGCCATCGCTCGACTTAACTACCAGCAAGATGGCGGACGATCGAAACGTTCATCGCAGCTGGCTGTGCGGGCGCACAGCCAGCTGTCGTCAAAAAAGGGTTTCTAGACCTGTGCCACGCGATGAACGTTTCGATCGTCCGCCATCTTCCTGGTAGTTAAGTCGAGCGTTGGCAACGGCTGCCCTTTTTTCGGCATTCGGCAATCTATCCAGCTGTTCTTTCATCCTTCCATTTTTCAGTGGATGTCAGTGGCTGTTAAAAATAATCGTGACAGTTTTTTTACGGGAAATGACGTGCGATCAAGTAGAGGATTCTCGTGGGGCTATGTCACCCGCAACTATTTTTATAGAAATCCAATCCATTCTTCATGACTGGCAACAGTCAAAACGTCAGAGTTTGGTGTTCCCAGAGCGGGAACACTGCGCGTTAAAGGATTAACCACCATAAAATCAAACAGAGGCGTAGCCAAGGGGGGGGTTAGGGGGGTCATAACCCCCCCATGAGGAATTTTTTGCCATACAAAATGCATATTCTTCACTGCATTATCACACACACGTATACATTTATATGAGTTGTAGTAGTCGTAAGCCCCCCCCCCATGAAAAATTTCTGGCTACGCCCCTGAAATCAAAGTGTCGATAAAAATCTAAAGATATTGAAGAAGTGCTCCGTCCTGCGGTGTGGAGTACTTTGGCAAGATTTGATAATATATGTGTGCCTGTATATAAATAAACAGGCATGCTCCTCCCGTTGATACTTAATTCTCGCATATGCGATGTTAGAAGTAAGTTTCCTCAGTAGTCACCTTTCAAGTGGCTGCACTTGATGGACGGACTATACTTAATGTATGAATTGACCCAAAAGATTGAATTTACTTTTATAATTTTATCACATTTTTAAGGCTGTTATTTATTTAAAATTTGCACGTCGTTCTATATCTTAAAATTAAACTTAGTAATGACCTAAAACTGTAATAGTATATTACAATACAAATGAAGAAACTGACAGTTTTACTCACGCGTATATCGGATTTGTCCAATACTTATGGGGTCCCACAAGTTTTCATAACTGTTATGGGCCCACACCAAAAAGTTTAAGAAACCCTGGTATAGACGCTCCTGTAGACAGACTAAACTAACATGAGACCCCAGGCAGACATCACTCATGGGGGCTGTTTCCATAGTAATCAGGGATCGATGCACATTAAATTTGGGCCCGTTTTGCGGCCCCTTCACAAAATCACAATCGATTAAAACGGCCCCTTCACAAAATTAAAATCGATTCAAACGGCCCTTTCACAAAAATGTAGTCGATTAAAGCAACTCTTTATTGGCACTTTACCCAGCATTTTAATTTATTTTGTAAATTATTTTTAGAAAGAAAGTGAATTTTATAAAAATTGCTATGAAAAATCACAAAAATAGCTATTAAATTCACAAAAATAGCTATTAAATTCACAAAAATAAACAGTTTTCATAAAAATGGGACCCTGGAAAGCATTCCTGGATCGATCCCTGATAATGTGCATTCACACATATTTAAAACATAAGTAGTGTTTTTACTTGTGTGTGTGTGTGTGTGTGTGTGGTGTGTGTCTGCATGTATTTGTACATCCATGTACGAGCAGCGCGTGTATCTTAGACAACACTGTCGTTTATCAATTTGGAAACCTTCAGTTACCGGGGCCCGGGGAAGCTACCCAGTCTCGCCTTGTCTCAGTAAGGTTCTACTTAATGCGGGTTAGGTTCAGTCTTAGACAGGGTGCGAATTGAACATTTTCTCCAGGGGGGGACATTTGAAAGAAAGCATTCTTCTGGAGGGGACATTTGAAAAAGAAAAAAAATGGAGGGAAGGCGTAAAATGCTCCACTCACATAATGTATTATTACATGACAAATGCAGTCGCCAACATGTCTGTGAAGGAACCTAAATTGAAACAAAAGTTAACCCCCGATTTTCTGTGCACATATATTCCTGCCTATGTCGATTCTACGTCCACCCTCAAACTCAGCTCGCGGCGGAACAGCGCTGGTTCGTTCATTTCGCAGTCTTAATTTGTTGCAGAATGAGAAGTGGCATCAGGCATGTATATACCGATCTCAAAGGGTTGTTTGTAACTTGCTCCTTTGTCTAGTAAATAAAAGAATTTCTATTTTCAATACTTAAAATCGTTAAGGTACTGTTGAATTTGTAAGGTCAGAGACTAATTTTAAAATTTCCCCAGCAGGGGATAAATAGTATCCCTGGCAGGGATCCATTAATATTTCTCTAGCCAGGGATATTACATTATTCAGCCAGGGATAATCCCCGGCATCCCTCCCCCGTCAATTCGCACCCTGGTCTTAGAAGACGATTTAAAAAAAACTCACCTGCTTGAGAACCACCGTGTATATCCTGCCGTAGCAGAAGGCCATGAGCAGCGCCGGGTACACGATGGTCGCGAAGAATATCAGCACCAGGAAGTCGTAGTGCATGACGGGAATGAAGAGGCACAGCCCTTGGTCGTGGGGGCCGTTGTTCCACCCGAACAGCGGCAGGAGCCCCACGAGGGTGCCCAGGAGCCAGCAACCGAGGATCACGAAGAGCGCCGCCCGCCGGTTCATCGTCCTCTTGTAGCAGAACGGGTGGAGGATGGCCCAATATCGGTCCAGCGTCACGGCGACCAGGTTCAGTATGGAGACGGTGCAGAGCAGGACCAGGACGGACAGCATGAGGAGGCATATCCGGAAGGCGTTCCTCGGGATGCCGAGCTTCGTCATCACCGCCGACGGCACGCCGACCAGCCCGACCAAAAAGTCCGAGGTCGCCAGGCTGATGATGTAGAGGTTGGTCACCCGCCGCAGTCGCCTCTCCAGGGCGAAAGTGAGCACGACCAGGGAGTTGCCCACGATGGCGAACACGGCCACGGCGACCTCGCAAACGGCGTACGTCACTGGGAGCTGTTCATCATAGCCCCCCACCATTCCGATTCGAAGCCGCAAACGGTCTTTTTTTTTTTTTTTTTCTCCAAAAGTACAGTCTATGTTTGTTCTTTTTACTTGTAAACAAAAAAGAGCGTTTTCGCGCGCTTTTTCAAGCACGAGCGGTAGGCAGGTTCCCCCCAAAGTCTGACCGCGCCGACCGACTGTCAGATTCGAAAAGTTGGATGTGGGAGAAACGTGCTTCAGTTGACCGTTTCCCCCCCCCTCGCGATCCGGTGACGCCATCTGTGAGGATAACTCAGAACTAGAAACTAAGGAGAGAATGATTGCTCTACGGTGCTGCTATCTATGAGAATAATTTGTAATCAAAGACTATTGCGAATATCAGGTAAATGGACAGTGCTGCCATCTGCATGCAAATATATGAAATGAAGTTCTCGTGTCGAATCCACGGAGAAAATTCCAACATCTATAAAAATATGGATTCCACTGAAAAAAAAAAGGCGTAGCAATAGAATAACAGGAAGGGAAAGATGCCACGGGCCCCCACTGGCAGATAAAATGTATACTAGCACACTTTTTAAAAATTATAATTTTAAGTAATTAGTAAAATTTTAAGTTTTGTATTCAGTTTAAGTTGCCTACTAACGTACGTACCCAAATCAAACAAAAAAAGGATCAAGACTTGAACGTATTTGTACAAAAAAGATATCGCCTAGTTTTAGAAGTAACAAAAGGGGAAGGGACAACCGATCCGATTGAGAAAGAACCCCATCCCATCAGTAGCGGATCCAGGGGAGGGGCTAGGGGGCTTCATCCCCTCCAAAAGAGATTGCTAAAGGGTAACATTCTGCTTTATTATGCAATTTAAAGAGCTAAAATGATCATATTTTATTACTTAGCCCCTCCAAAAAGCATGCATATTGGTTTAGACTAAAATTTTGATTTATAATAAATTTTAATTGGATGAAATAAGCCTTTTTAAAAATTTAGCCCCTCCCAAAAAAAAATTCTGGATCCGCCACTGCATCCCATGAATTTATCACTGGCCCCAAAGGTATAATTACGCCACCAAGTGAAATGCTTTGATACTTTTGTGAGTTTTGTGTTAAGGCTAACAGAAACGAGGGGTATCTGACTAGGACGGGGGGCGGAGACTTTCTACTTTGATTCTTGAAATGACTGAGGGCCAAGTGACTGAACAATGTAGATGGCTGAAGTGTGAAGGTCTCACGTTCGGCCCTATCGCGCTGCTGTCGATCGAAGGGTCTGCAGTTTTGGGTGGCTTTCTCCAGACCTAACGAGAATGCGCGTTAGAAACCCTTAAAAAGTTCCCTGCCCAAGGCATCCCCCAATCAAATAGCTCTCGTGTAGCCAGGGCCCGATTTATACCCCTGGGGGCCCCCGGGCCAAAACTTCATATGGGAACCCCCCATACATGTTACCTTCCTCGAATACAAGAGTGATTTTATTTTATAGGCTGCTATGAGTTTACATACCTTTGACAGGTATACATAAGCAAAGCATTTTGTGAATCTAATGAAAGAATTTTTTTTTTTTAATTTTAGAATTCCACTCAGAAAATATGAGCGAAATGTTAGATGTACAAAAAGTTATTGCGTATTTTTTTCATTTTGCCCCCCCCCCCCCTAGAGTGAGTGCCCCGGGCCAGTGCCCCGAATGCCCCGCCGTAAATCAGGCCCTGGATAACCCTACAACGCGCGGTGTCCTCGCCGTGAGGACGCAAAAGTCTGACGTTTTGATTGTTGTCAGTCACGAGGAATAAATTGGATTTCTGTAAAAATACTTGAGGGTGACATAGTTACGAGAGAATCCTTTACTTTCTAGCACATTAATTTCGAATAAAAATAGTCGATTATTTGTAAAATTGTCAGGATTATTTTTAACAGCACTGGCACCTGCAGAAAACTGGAGAATACGATGGAAGTACATAGATATAGAAGAACAACTGGATAGAGTGCCCAATGCTGAAAAAAGGGCAGTCGTTGCCATCGCCTGACAGACTGGCTGTGCATGCACAGCCATCTGTGGCAAAATGGATCCGAGGCACGCGATGAACGATTCGATTGACCGCCATCTTGCTGGTAGGTTAATCGAGCGATGGCAACGGCTGCCCTCTTTTAAGCATTGATAAATGGTTGCGCTTCGAAGTGTGAAAAGACTTTCTATTTCTATCAAATTCTTGTATTCAGCAGCTAAGTAAATAAAATCGTAATTCAGAAACGAGTTGAAACATAAGTACATTGAAGTGTGGGATGTCTTTATCACGAAGTCATGGTCATAAGATTTAAAAAAAAAATGTTCTATATTTCTTCAGGTGATTGGTTGGTGTGACAACTTTATGATTGACTCCTGTGAAGACTAGACAAAAACTGTTCCCTTTTTTTTGGTGGTTGTTCGGCGTCTCAACTTTGTGAGCTTAACCCTTCCAAGTGTGAATCCTGTGTGCGCCACTGAAATTCGCCATTAAAGTTTAGCATACAGAATATTTTTAGCAGATGTATTTTGAATGTTTGTTTGTTTATGGCAACGCTACGCTTGGGCGATCTGCCAAGGATGGGAGGTGCCTTGGCAGGAGGACTTTCTTAAGGGATTTAACGCGTGTTCACGTTACATCTGGAGAAAACCTACCAAAACTCCAGACCGTTAGACCAACAGCTGCGCGATGGGACCCGAACTCGAGACCTCCACTCTTGGACGTTCTACCATTTTCAGTGACATAACCGCAGTGCCATGGTGAGGCCTATTTTGAATGGAAAAACGTCTAAATGAAACAACAGTCAAAATTGCAGTGATTTTACACAAACTAATCTCCCAGAGAAAATCTATATGACTAAACCGGAGAGGAATTATATAATTTGCGCGTTTCATAAAAGGACCTTGTGTGTGTGGAGGGGGGCGGTTTGGAGTTGACGGTTTGATGCATAAGTTTGCAAAACTTGGAGCTGATTTGTTTTGAGGTAATTGGATACGTCTTTTTTTTTCCGAGCCTTGAACTTGCCGAAAAATCCAAGGACGGTAGTTTTTCATATTTATTAAAAAGCTAGGATTTTCTTTTTCCCTTAGATTTTTCTTCAAATACGCACGTGAAATTTTTTTAAGACGGGTCGGGTGTTCCAATAATCTCGGAGCGAAGAAGAATGAAGGATTTTACTTTCCGAACATGTGTTATGTAAGGGAAGTATTGTATTCTCTCTCTCATGAAAAAATTCCATTTCGAGATTTTGGTGCATGGACACGTTTTTAGGTCTTCTGAA
>JAWZYV010011181.1:0-17863 GCA_038373885.1 Cheiracanthium punctorium
ATATCGGAAATTTATGAAACTGCATCTCTAAAATCTATAAGAATGTAATGAAAATTATTAGATTTCAAAAGGTTAAAAAAACCACAACGATAAGTAATGGTTAAAAACAGTGGTTAGCCCATGTTTTGTTCAAATATTATGTTCTGAAATTGTACTTTCAAGTACAGATTGTGTTTACTTAGGAGCAACTGAGATGTAGGCCCAAAAAGTAAAATATATTTCGATAAACTCTCTCTCCCTGCCTCCCAAGTGGTGGACAAGAATTCTAAACAGTAGAAAAGCAATTGATTTACTTTCATCTGTACAGAGGGTTAAAGTTGAAAGTTTGCATGCAGGAGTTTGGCGGAAAATGGGCCTGTGTTTATTGGCAGAAAACCCATTTGCGTTATTTGACTGACAGTACTGGAAGCCACTAAGAACAAGGGTTTTCATCCTCGGAGAAAAGATTAATAATTCTTTCCTGGGGCTAGCTAAACAAAGCGTGCACTTTAGCGAATCTCTGAGTGATAAATGACGGTTACTTCGTTTCAATTCTTCACAGAGGAAGGAGACACTCTGGACCCATACACTGGAAAACATAAAAATCCCGTGACCTCTGTAAGGAGTCTCTTTACCTATTTCCGTTCTAACACCCTATAAGTTCTATGGTGGTAAATATAACATTTAAACAGAGTTTTTAAACTTTTTTATGAGAAACAGATTGTACTTGTTGGGTTCTTTTTCTTTTTAGAAAAATTATGCCAATGAATATTATGTTACCTCGCGGTCGCTCACATGGTTGGTTAACCAAGAAAAATGTTCTTGATACATGCTACTTACCTGTCTACAGTAGACTCCTTGCTACCTAGGAGACCTGGGCTATTTAAGACAGAGTTTTGCGAAGAAATAAATCATATAGCATCACCATATCAGTTATGAAATTTAACTGAAGCGAAAAGTAAAGAAGTAAATTGAAGAATTTAAAAACAAATTGCAAAGTAAAAGTTGTTTCTTGATAAACTCAAATACTTGTTGTTGTCAAATATTTCAAAGTTGATATGTGCTCTACACGAGCTCTTCTATTACCTCCTAAAGTATGTTAGAAGAGTTAAGGGTCACCCTGCAAAAAACATATTGAGATTCAAAAGTGAATATTTTTCTTAGTTTAAACTCCGTTGAATTTAAACTCATAAACTTGAAAAAACTGCCGAGGTTTTTCGGTGGAAGACTTTTACACCCATTAAATCCATAGTTATAGATACATCCTTTTAATGAGTGTTCCTCAGTGTGTGTTCCTCAGAAAGAGTGCAATTAATGTATGATGGCGTATATTGTCTGCATTTTAGCGTCTATACAGTAACAGGCGTTTTGAAAGTGATACTTCTTTCATTTTGGTTTATTTGAAATAGGACAGCTTCCATTTTTTAGTTGTGCTAAAATTGCTGTTTTTCCGTTTTCTTGGTTTCGGTGTCTTTTGCATCATCCCAGAACGTCACGGAGATCCGATGCCGAACGGAAAGAGGAATTTTACTCAGTCTGGAAGCTTATAAAATCGACACCTGCGCGCGATGTTACACGTACCTGCCGTTATTTGTCTTTTCATCCAGCGACAAGAGGCTGAGGTCAGTGGTATTCCTATAAGAATTGAAAATTAAAATACGTTTAGAATGCAGATTCCTTCTTACAAGGCGAACAGACGACTTTTGGGAGCAAAGCCTCTTCTTGAGTTTGCATAATAAAACTGCACTGTTCTGTTTATTGACATTGGTGCCCTTAATATACTGCTTACTGTTGAAAAAAAAGTTGGGGCACTTATAAAAAACCTGGAGCTTCATACAATTTTGGGAAATCGTGGTTCAAAATCGCTTTTCTATGAAACTCTGATAGATATTTGAGTGAAAGCAAATTGACATGGAATCTACTAAGTATAATTACATTAAGTATATTATTATCTCTCTCTCTTCTTTTTTTAAAAATTTGATATCCCCCGCCGCTAATTATTGGGGCACACCGACCCAAAGGAATCTCTTATAAGCAGTACATATTCAACTATAATGCATAGCAATAACATAGATGAGAGATTGTTAGAACATATTTGAGATAATAGGAATTCTATGAAGCAGAATGTGCTTACGTAATACTTATTTAACCTGTCTAATATCTGTTCAGGTAGGTACTGCTTTACCAAATCAGAGAAAAACAGTTCAAGTAGGCGGTTGAAGTAACAGTAACCGCACACAGAGTGCGCTTTTGGACAGGTTTAAAATTTAATTCACTCATCACTTAATTCACCAATAACATCTACGCGTTATACTTACAGATGGGATTACTGATTACTTACTGACTATGCATGATTTTTTTGGTTGAAATATCTCCAGAAATATCGCAAAAAAGCAGTCCTCCATTTTTTATTTTTTTATTTTAATTCATTAATTTAATTTGATGACTTATTGTTACTTGGAAAATTGTGTAAAAAGTATTTAATGCAATTCTGATTAGTAGTTTGACTAATATTTATTCGTACATAGAAAGAGTTTTGCAGTACAAACATTATAAACGCTTAAGCACACGGGCTAGGTGATGTCCACTTCAGGGAATGTTTATCTGATTAAATACTCTTTTGCTAATTCTATTTCATTTATACGGACGACTTCATTTCTTTGATATTTCAGATACAATCCGAGGAACGGCCGCTTGTTCGACGTCGCCAACAATGTTTCTGTTATTGCGGATCCGGATAATACGAGCCAGCTCATTTACGACTCTTTTCAGTCTGACTTATTCGCTCGGAAGTGGATCCGGTGTTGCGAGGCCGCCTTGGAATGCTGCCACAAGATGTCCGCAGATCCTCTTCCCGTAGAAGGTAAAAGTGATTTTAATAGTATTTTTAGTTTTGATCTAATTTAAAATTCGTCAATGGAACTCACAGTTTCTACTCATTGTATTTGACATTGTATTTTCTACTCATATGTTTCTACATATTGCAGTCTCATTGTCATAGAGACAGCGGAATAATTTGGTGTTCAAATTTTGACGTTCAAATCGATTTTAACCATTCCTCTAACTTTATGTTCAAATCTAGCTTCACCTCCGCCTAAAAGCCCGTAACGAATCTCTCTAAAATTTTCTTAAATCACTAAATAAATCAAGATTTATGGAGCTGTGGGGCTTTCTTCTCACCTTGACCTAGGATCATCTATGGGTACCACACATTTAAATAATTAAAAGTCCATTTTTATTATAAACAAACTTATTTCCTTATTACATTAAACTAAAAACAAACATAATGCATACATACATATGAAACTTGAATTAATATTTTACATTCTGAGCATCAATAAACATGTCCACGCTCTCGCGACACCCGCAGAACTGGAGAGCCAGGCAAAATGCCTTAAAATCCCCAATCTAACAGGCGCCGACGTACAGAATGTCAATGCGCTGCCGGAATGTCTCCTCTTTCGTGGGATTTTTTCACATCCACCCCCTTCCCTCTGCACAAAATAATAATACTAATATAAAAATATTTTCAGTCTTTTATCTTCAAAGTATCTTTTTAAACAATGTAGAATTAGTACACTTTATTGTGGGACACATATACAGAACTTTACACGTGATAAAAATCTAAATGAAATTCTGTCCCTCCCTCTCTTTAAAGCTATGTCTGAGGGCAATTGCTCCTCCTCTCTCTCCCCCCCCCATATAGTGGATCTGTCTCGCATAACTCAAAAAATATGAACTGTAGCCTATTCAAATTTTCTATTAAGAATATTGTAACATCTAGTTGTGCACCTCCATTTTTTTTGCAATCGACTGGCTAGTGTGTTGACAGTGTTACCTAAAGGCCTTTGCAAATACCCAGAGACTGTCGCGGCTACTATGTATTTGAACGTGGAAATTTGACCGGGTTTGGACGCTGCGACCCTCTACGGAACAATAGATGGGGTGAAAACCACAAGTGTGAAAACCGCAATATTATCCACGGTCCCCAATTACCTATTGTCCGGAGTATCTCCTGCTTTCTTCTCGTGCGAAAAATTTATTGCTTACAAGTGATTATTGGCCAAGCGGCCAGCGACGGTCTCTGGGTATCTGAAGCGGCCTTAAAAGACCTTCAATATATTTAAGGTCTATAAACATCTTTGGCACATCATAAGTCTATGCTCGATCATTATTTGGGCCACGCAAAATATCTCACCCAACCCAACCCCAACTGGACATTGTGTGACTTGTGTGCGTATTATCTCCATCCTTTCTTCTGGCGCGGCCCGCCGAGAGAAAGGGACAGGAATGGCGATTGCCCCTGGGCCCAGGCTCTAGAAGGGGCCCGTGAATGGATGTGAATTTTTACCATGTATAATGTTTTGTTTTTTAATAAGATGTCAAATGAAATCATTACTAGTAATCCTAAAGTTTAGCTCTTTTACTATGAGACTGAAGACATTCATATGGTACGTAACTCTTGTCATTTTTAAGTAACATAATTTTATAATAATAGTTTGGACTTATAAAATAGTTATCATAATTATTCCCCTCATTTGCAGGTCAAATTGAATTTTAAAAAGAGTATGGGTAAGAAATAACAGTGCAGCGGATGGGAATAAAAAAGGAAGGGGGGGGGAGAATGGGGCCCGTCTCTGATCCTGAGTCCAGGGCGCGTAATCGAATGTGGGGCCATGCACCGTACCCAATTTCAAACTAAATAAATTGAAATTAAGCGCATATAAATTTTTCTCATATAATTGTAGATTTGTTATTCAATTCTTGACTAGTAGTCTTCTCGGGATCCTGGACAAACGTTTGAGCCACGCTAAATTTTCAAAACTCTTAACTATCTCGAAAACTATTAATTTTCAAGCAAATTATTTATAAATTTGCCACCAATTTCAACTTTTCACTGTCTGGTGATACTTCGGCGATTTACACTCGTGCATAATCGATAATCATTTCTCATTAGGGTTGCTATTAAAACAGTTTTTCATTCTATTCTTAAGCATAACCCATTGCAGACTGACGTATTCAGCTCAACGAAATATTTCAATCAGCCGTAGTGCCAAATATCCAAAACGAGACCGAATTATTTTACCATTACGCAATACTGTTCCCATTGTAAAGCAGTAGAGTTTTGCAATTTCTCTCAAAATGTAAAGATATTGCCAAGTTGAGTCCCGTTTTGTAAACTTTACTTTTGCTGACAAACTTGCCGATAAATCACCGAAAGTGGCCAACCTTGGCGACTTTGGACATACCACTGCTGTTTGTAAGCCTGCAAAGCTTGTCCCAAAATTACACCACGACTTTAAAGGCACAGCAAGTTAGATACTAGCTGAGCAAGTAAAATAAAAGTATATAAAATATATAGTTTAAATGTATATGCTTGTTCTTGCAGGAAAAAGATATTAAGGCAAAACTTGGGTTTAGTAATAATAGTTATTAAAATTTTAATTACATGTAACGATTAAAAGCAAACGCATTTCTTTTCTAAGGGTTAAATCATATGATTGATTTATCTATCTCATTTCGGTGAGTTAAAAGTGGTAAACTTCATAAAACCTTTCAAGTGGGAAAAACCTCTTTAATCAGTTACTTCGCGACATTGCAACCTTATTAATGTTAACATTTATTGTTAATGCAATCGTTAAAAAATCTTCCCCATTACAACTTAACTAGTCAGTGTGTGCTAAAAAATTAGTTGCATTAGTTACATTCGCCACGTGCTTACTTATTTAAACCAACATTTACTGTTAATGCAACTGTTACATGCTTCTCTCCAAGGCAACTAAACTAATCATTATTTATTTGAGAAACTTTAAAAAATACACTCAAAAAATATTTGCACACTTCTTTTATCTTTTGTAACTTACTTTTAATTATCATCCATTTTCGCTTTCGCCCCAGTACCAAATAAACCATCTCTGTGAGCTCCGCCCCATCTTCTTGCGCTAACAAGCAGAAAAACGTAAACAAGATGCCTCTTGATTGATGAAGCAATATGCAAAACTGGAGTTGCCAGGGAAAAGATCATTTCTCTCTGTGCGAAAAAATAAATATCCCTGTTCAGGCTTCATTTTCTTGCTGGGGTGAAATGAAATGAAATGAGTAGAAGCGAAATAACAACAAAAGAAAATTTTAAGAATCTGTCGCCCGTTCTAAAATTTATCAGAAAGATGTGGCAAAAACGTGTGAGAAGCGGAGAATTTAGCAATATTTCTAGATTTATTTAATATGGATTTCGATATATTTTCTCATGTTTACATCCGAGATATGAGTGACAGGCATCTTCGATTTCTAATTTAAATTTGATTCGAAATTACAGCTATTGCTTCTGATATATGAAAAATTTCATAAAATTTATTCTGACTAAAAAATCGAATTTCTTTTTCGACACCTTGCGAGATGATGTACTGCAAAAATATTTTTTTTTTTTGGGGGCATTTTAAATCAAAGTTTTTAGTTTTTTTCCCAAGCACTTTATTTAAATGCTGCATAAATATCAGCCATGCAAGTTCAAGTTATATAAAGCTGATTTGGCGTAAAACAAATGCCCAAAATCTTGCTTCTGAATATGATATTCTTGCAACCAAATTTTGCGACAGTTTACGCAGTCTTGCCAAGCCTGGCGAGATTTCGAGCTTAGTTCAAACAATGATTGTCCATAGACTTTTGAGGTATTGAAGCTGGCGATAGACTTTAATAAAAGAAAATTGTTTTGGGGGATCCTGTAGATATATAAGTCATTTATCCGTTGCAATTAAAGAAGAGATGTACAACTAAGTGGTTCAACAGTCATTAATATAAGATTTCAACATTCTACGGCTAATCTACATTTGCTACACATTTGCACAAAGCATGCTAGTTACATGCGTACGTACAGACGCTACGAAGAAGCTAGCCGAAAATGATTCGCCGTAGGTCTACCGTACTGTAGGATGTGCATGCTTACTTAAGAACATGCATAAATATGTACGTACACACGTCATGCAAACTCACAGACGTGAATTGAGCCATGGTCAGAATTGACTTTTACATCAAAATCTGAATATCGAAATTTTTCGAATTCACAAAGCTTTCTTTACTTAGTAAAAAAACTAAAAATCAATCATTTTTGCTAAAAATCACCAAAAACGTCTGTACTATATTTTAATTTTTGAATTTGAGGGTCACTTATACAGGTGTTCCATGAGTATAAAGAGAGGCGGCTGGGCACATGATGAGGAATCAGAATCGCATAGGAATGTGCAGTCAAAAACGCCATTTACACCTACCTGTTGATAATCACTTTGGGAAAAGTGTTGAAGTGTTCGTCGAACTTCTTAAACCAAGTTTTATAAAATAATAGGTTTGCCTCCAAAAACTTCATGAATGAATCAAAGAATTTAAATTTATTTAAGGTAAGTAAAAATAAAAAAAAAAAATACACAGCTCTAAATAATTGTAGTGAAATTAGGGCAGCAATACTTCAGAAATCGAAAACTGGACTGTAAGATTTATTTATATTCGAAAAAAAGTCAAAAACTAGACGAGGGGGAGGGCAGGTGACCCGCGACTTTTTCTGAAGGGGAAGCGAAAATTAAGGTTTTTCCCGAGTGACGTAGTTGCGGCAGCGATTAGAGATATCAATGTTGAATAAAAGTTCAATTCAATTTGTTGATGGTATACTTAAAAGTAAAAATAAAAATTGAGGTCAGTAGCCATCGCTGGCCACACCATACGGTGAATACCCTCTCCAGATAATTGTTGACTTTGTAACTTTAACACCAGTGTATGATAGGTTGCTATTTTGCTAAGGCTAATGCTCTGGTCAGGGGGAAGAATGCTTCAGCAGGTGGACTTTTTGAAGGATTCTAACGAATATTCACATCAAAATTGGAGAGTACCGTCAAAAATTCCAGACTGTTAGATCGACAACAGCGCGGTAGGATAGAACCCCAACGCTTCACACTTCAGACATCTACCGATATTCAGTATCTTATCCACTCTGGCATTGGTTCAAATCTTCCTCCTCTGTTCAGATAGCCCTCGTGTGGCCTTGGCTTAACATCGAAATCTAAACCTACTTTAAAATCAACATGCGTATTGCATATTTTTTTTAATTCAGTATACACATACTATTACTAAAAATTAGATATCCTGTTCTGAAGAGAAAAAAATTACCTAAGAATTAAAGAAAATAGTAAATGTCTCGTTTTGCGGCAAAAAAAGAGGTCACATTAGCTATGAATGCAGCCTTCTGAGACTTTCACATTTTCCATTTCTTCTAACACATGTCATTCCCACTCCGTATTAAACTGACATTCCGCAGTCTAATTAACAAGCGCAGTCTGCTAACTCGTGATAAAGAAGTTTGCAAACTCTCTCCCGAGGTAGTCTCAGAGCTCTTTTGTGTGTCTTATTATTACGGGTGAGAACGCTCACTACCATCTGAAATGGAAATTAATTGCTTCTTGAGTGTACATAATGCAAATTTAGTTGAAACCTTTTTAAATCCGAGCAAACTTTTCGCAATCTTCTGGTTCATTACTTGTGCCTTTCACCTCAGTGTAATAGTTTTTAGGAAGAAATGCTTAGAGGGAAAAATATAGCTTGCCGTTTCGTCAAAACAGCCAACTTTTTTAGTTTCGTGCTGGGCTTCTGAGCATTTGCTTAGACGTTTTAATTCGACTTGCAAAAAATAAATTTGGCATGAAATAGTTTACGTTTATGCTCCTAAAAAGTGAGTATTATTTTTGCTACTAAATGATAGAAACGCACTTCGTTTATGATGACTTTAGAAATTATGCAGCAGAAATGATTTTATTTATTGCCACATAACAACTTTATGTTTTCTTTTTTCTTTATCTTTTTTGTCTATGTGTGTGTGAGTATATTAACAACTGCATGCAATAAGCCAGAAAAAAAGAATGAAAAAATGAGGATACAATAATGTGACGTCAAGCAACGTATTGGGTCACCAGCAGATAAGAACCCGACTTCTAAGTCAAAAATTTCAAAAATAAAGATAAATAAAAGACTACACCAAACGACATGTTTATTGTGCCAGTTGTAAGAATCGTATGTAGAAGTTTCAAAATAGTAGTTACAAAAACCGCAAAAAGGCGCCGTTGTAATCGCAGGCCATAGAATAATGGGCTGGCCTCCATTTTCTCCTAATCTGAAACCTTGTGACCGATTTCTGTAGGGCTCATTGAAAGACACTCTCTACTGCAAAATCTCAACAGTCCCGTCTCTTTGCGCAGGATCGAGACATTACATGCTGCGATTTCTTCATTCGTTTCCACTTTTGAAACGAACGAAGGACATTTTGAAAAGTTTTTGTGGTGCAAAATATTAGTTTTTACGTATGCACAATGATCGGTGATTGATTTCAACATGCAGCGCCATCAGTTAACAACTGTTGGAACTACTATTTTGAAATTTCTGTGTATACAATTTTCACAGCTTACATAATAAACAACCCGTCTGCTGCAATGTACTATTCATCTTCATTTTGGAGAGTTTGAATTACGAATGCCGTGAGCTGTTTGCTGAACACCCTGTAGTATGTTCTAATTCACGTGTTATACTTTAGTGAATATTTTCGTTTATTGTATGTAAAAAATATTTTTTACTGAATTATCTTTATAATAAAATAAGACTGAGGTTATGAAACTACAGAGGCATATTTATATTTAGGGAAAAAACGGTAGAACTTAAATGATGTCTAACATACACCAATGAGAGTAACTTGGGGTTAAATAGCTGAACAATTTTATGTTTGCAAAATCATAATTTCAGATTTATTTACAAATATTTATAAAGCACTCATTTTGGAATAAATAGACATAATCAAATATTTTAACTATTGCAAACGGTACCTCGTTCACAAGTGTTCACGCGTGCATTTGGAATTTTAAGTTAATGATTAATCCCTTTTAACTCTGTATCTATACCGAATTTACCTTGGAAAGTAACGTAACTCAGCTAATACAATAGCGACATGAACGATAATTGAGGGACTAAAATTTCGATGAGTTTTCCCAAAGTATGTTTGTCTCGGTCAGCCACAATCGCCACATTCCATTACCCAAATCGTGTCCAATATATGGGAATTTAAACTTTAAATTTTTCTTCGCTCAGTGTTAAATGAAATTCAAAAGTTATCGTGGAATTTAAAACAGAATCGAAACTATCCAGGTTTCTTATTCGGGCACATAATTTGTTTCCCTGTTTGCAGAAACTGAAACTAGTTGTTTCGAAGTTGTTCAAAGCGCGTTTGAAATTCTGACAGCTTCTATAAAACTCTTTTGTATTAAGTTTCGGAAAAGGGGGCAATAGGGATTCAACAAACAACAGCTATGTTTTCAAAAAAGTAACGTCTTAATCCTGTATATGTTTAAAAGTTTTATGCTGCATCGCATGACATATTTTATGTAACAATTTTGAGTTTAATAACTATTCAAGCAATTTCAAAGAAAGTGTTTATTAATATAATACTCTACATAAATTTCCTTATTCAAATTTTGACCCATGAAGAAAGTATGACAAAAATTCCACTCAAAATGATTTAAAATCAAATGTAAAAAATGTAACAGAGAGCAACTCTGAATTTGACTCGATAGATATTTCAAAAAATTTCTGCAATCAGCTGCTAGATAGCCAAATTACGAAAATTGAGACAGCATTTTGCTTCCTTTAAGAATGTGCTGTTCATTCGTACTTGCTCTGACATCAAGTTCTACAATAATTTCTTGCCTTAATGTGAATGTATATACAATTCGCTATTGCTGCATAAAAATACTACTACTACTACTACTACTACTACTACTACTACTACTACTAATAATAATAATAATAATAATAATAATAATAATAATAATAATAAAATCGTTCTATATTTAAAAAATTGCACTCCAGAGCGCATAGATAATACAGAAAAGTGTTGAGATTTCCATGATTGTCATTTCTTTGTCCCGGCGATTTTTTCAGGGGAGTTATTTTGTCCGAGAACTTGGGACGGATGGCAATGCTGGCCGGACACACCCGCCAGTGAAACAGCTAAAAGTCCCTGCCAAGACCACGTGTACTTCATGAGTGACCCGCCGACATGTTCAAGTAAGTTTCAAGCATAGTGTCTAATGTGCCATAGCTTTAGAAAACACTTTTAATGTTCAAGTAATCGGCAAAAGCTCAATCTGTCAACAGAGAAATTTTTTTAGTCAAAATGTGATGCTGCACGAAAGACTCAATATATGCCATTACAACATTTGTTAAAATAATTCTGGCATCAAGATCTCTGAGATTATGGTTATATTTTTGATTCCTCATCCCTGATCGTCGTTGCTTCCCGATAGTCCAAACGCAACAATTGACACAGAGGGGGAAGGGTACACAAACTTCTTTTTAAGAGACTGGTTAGAGACGTCTCTTGAAAAGCGTAACCATTATTTTCAAAATGAAAAAGTATTGTGTAATTATATATAGTAATTTATAAAAATCAATGTATTCATATATATAAATAATGAATGCCGTATTTACCCGCGTAGAAGTCGAGAAATTTTAGACAAAAAAAAGGCTTTAGAGTGGGAGGGTCGACTTATACGATGGTCTTTAATGTTTTGTTTTTTTTTTTAATTCAGAAATCAGAAATGTTCCTTTGAAAGGCAATTGTTTTGTTCCCGCATTCCATAACACAGTGACGTCGATTTCCATACCAGGAAGAATGCAGCGATACAGAGATTGAAAACGTGTATCATGATGAGCCGATGACGACGAAGGAATTTTGTGAATTGTTTGGCGAGTTCAATTCTGAATAGGATCTTGAATCAGTTTAACTTTGTATATTACTATTTTACCCTATCAGTTGTGTCATATTATTATTATTAAATATCAGGTTAATTTTGTATGCTACTTTTATATATTACTAGCTGAAGTACCCGTTCTTCGCACGGGAATGAATGGACTTTTTGATATTACGATTTGTGGGGATTACTATTTATTGTAATAAAGAGATATAGCAAAATGTATATCGCTTTATTGTGTTCAATAACCATGCATACCGAATTTCAAGGCAATCGCTTGTACGGTGCAGAAGGCCATGCGGCGTAGCGCAATCTAGGGGAGAGTTTTAGCAAAACGGATACGGCGGAATTATTCTTCGCATTCAGATATCGATGAATACGAAATTTCAGGACGATCGGCTGGACAGCCCTGACGACGCGACATCTAGTGGCAAATTATATAGGAAAATGGATAGCGCCAAACTCTTCCCCGTGTTCAAATATCTATGTATACCTATTTTCATAGCGATCAGTTGCACAGTCAAGAAGTGATACACTGCAGCGCGATCTAGTGGTTAATTAAAGTAATGATTTGCTACAGTGCCGTCAAGTGGCGAGTTATAGCAAAATGGATAACGCCAAAATATTCTCATTGTTCAAATATCTATGTATACTGATTTTCATAGCGACCGTTTGAATGGTCAAGAATTTGGCCTGCTGCAGCGTCATCTAGTGGCGAGTTAAAATAATAATGCATTGCAGTGCCATCTAGTGGTGAGTAACATCAAAAGGAACACAGTTAGAATATATTCTTCGTGCTGAAATGTGTAAGTATAAGAAATTTTATGCCGATCAGTCGAACGGTATAGAAGTTGATGCGTTGCAGCGCCATTTAGCGGCAACTTACAGCAAAATGGATACTGAAAAATATTCTCCGTGTTCTAATATCCGCGTGTGCCAAATTTCATCGTAATTGGTTGGACGATATTCGAATAGTAAACGGCTAAACGGAATAGAATTCGACGTTCTGCTGCGCCACCTAGTGGCAAGTTAGAGGAAAACGGATAGCATAAAAAGCTTCTCAATGATAAAAGACTTAGGTGAACCAAATTTCATGGTGCAACGGTGCTGGAGTTTTTCAACCTCATACACACATACCAACATTCATTTTTATCTATAACCAGTGTCATTATATATCCCAGTCTCAATTAAAATCTAGTTTCAAATCTAAGCCTCGCCAAAGTGCCAACATACGCCATTTTGCAAGAGTTTTTTCAGGAAATCATTCGACGCATTGACTTAGCAGCAATCAATATGGGAAATGGTTCGGCCGCCAAAAAGTAAAGCACACATTTATTTGAAAAGGGGAATCCCTTAATACAGCCGAATTTTTTTAAATTATCAACTATAACGTGTTTTATTCATCGTTACTCCGATGTACTAAATGAGAAGATTTCAATTTTCTGAAATTTGGCGGAATTCCCCCAACTTAAATCAATGTACTCAATTGGCGAGAATTCTGAAGATAGATCGCTTGAAATCCCTTAATAACTGCATTATTTCTTCACGGATCATTAAAATTTAACGCTGTATTCTAATAAAACCTTTGCACTTGTTTTCAAAAATCTATTTCCTTAAGCTCTCAATAAATTGCGCCAAGCCGAAAACTGTGCAAACCGCTAGAACTCACTTTCTCAAAATCAGCATTTGAGCCATTTTATTTTTTCGCCAAACTAAAAAAAATTACATATTAGCCTCGGAAATCTTCAATTCTTATTGTTTTGCGTATAAAACATTTCATTCCTGCTCCGATTTCCCATGCACACGATATTATAATAAAAAATTAATAATCTTACAAATATAAACTAACAAAAAAAAATCATTATTATTCTTTTATTTTTACTTTGAGAATTTAAAACATCTTATTCGGCAAAATCGCCACACATGGCAACCACGATCCTTATTTCACACTTTTTTCACTACAGGGGTTACAATTACGGAAAGCTTTTTGCGTGGAGAACATAAAAAATCTCTTAAATTCCGGGAACGGGTGGACTTTCAAAGTTTTAAAGTGGACTATGATTTATTCTATATTATTTTACATATCTGTGCAAAATTTCAGGCTGATAGGTCCATTTTTGTGGATTTGTATACAACTCAAATCCACAAACAAACAAACAAACTAACAAACAAACAGAATTTCATCTTATAAATAAAAATGAAATTCTGTTTGTTTGTTTGTTTGTGGATTTGATTCGTATACAAATCCACAAAAATAGACTTATCGGCCTGAAATTTAGCACAGATATGTAAAATAATATAGAATAACTCATAGTCCACTTTAAAACTTTGAAAGTCCACCCGTTCCCTTAATTTAAGAGATTTTTTATGCTCTTCACGCAAAAAGCTTTCCGTAATTGTAACCCCTGTAGTGAAAAAAGTGTGAAATAAGGATCGTGGTTGCCATGTGTGGCGATTTTGCCGAATAAAATGTTTTAAATTCTCAAAGTAAAAATAAAAGAATAATAATGATTTATTTTTGTTAGTTTATATTCGTAAGGTTATTTTTTTAAAATTATAATATCGTGTGCATGGGAAATCAGAGCAGGAATGTAATGCTTTACACGCAAAACAATAAGATTTGAAGATTTCCGAGGCTAATGTGTAAATTTTTTTAGTTTAGGCGAAAAAATAAAATGGCTGAAATATGGATTTTGAGTAAGTGAGTTCTAGCGGTTTGCACAGTTTTCGGCTTGGCGCAATTTATTGAGAGCTTAAGGAAACAGATTTTTGGAAACAAGTGCAAAGATTTTATTAGAATACAGCATTAAATTTTAATGATCCGTGAAGAAATAATGCAGTTATTAAGGGATTTCAAGCGATCTAACTTCAGAATTCTCGCCAATTGAGTACATTGATTTAAGTTGGGGGAATTCCGCCAAATTTCAGAAAATTGAAATCTTCTCATTTAGTACATCGGAATAACGATGAATAAAACACATTATAGTTGATAATTTAAAAAAAAATCGGCTGTATTAAGGGATTCCAATTTTCAAATAAATGCGTGCTACTCTTTGGCGGTCGAACCATTTCCCATATTGATTGCTGCTAAGTCAATGCTTCGAATGATTCCCTGAAAAAACTCTTGCAAAATGGCGTATGTTGGCACTTTGGCGAGGCTTAGATTTGAAACTGGATTTTATTTGAGACTGGTATATATAATAACACTGGTTATAGATAAAAATGAATGTTGGTATGTGTTTATGAGGTTGAAAAACTCCAGCACCGTTGAGCACCGTTGCACGATGAAATTTGGTTCACCTAAGTCTTTTATGATGGAGAAGGTTTTTATGCTATCCGTTTTCCTTAACTTGCCACTTGGTGCCGCAGCACAACGTCTAATTCTGTTCCGTTTAGCCGTTTGCTATGCGAATATCGTCCAACCGATTTCAAAGAAATTTGGTACACGCGAATATTAGAACACGGAGAATATTTTTCAATATCCATTTTGCTGTAACTTGCCGCTAAATGGCGCTGAAAAGCATCAACTTGTATACCGTTCGACCGATCGGCATAAAATTTTTTATACTTACACATTTGAGCACGAAGAATATATTCTAACTGCGTTCCTTTTGATGTTACTCACCACTAGATGACACTGCAATGCATTATTATTTTAACTCGCCACTAGATGACGCTGCAGCAGGCCAAATTCTTGACCATTCAAACGGTCGCTATGAAAATCAGTATACATAGCTATTTGAACAATGAGAATGTTTTGGCGTTATCCATTTTGCTATAACTCGCCACTTGACGGCGCTGTAGCAAATCATTACTTTAATTAACTACTAGATTGCCCTGCAGTGTATCACTTCTTGACTGTGCAAATGATCGTTATGAAAATTGGTATACATAGATAGTTGAACACGGTCGCTATGAAAATCAGTATACATAGCTATTTTAACAATGAGAATATTTTGGCGTTATCCATTTTGCTATAACTCGCCACTTGACGGCGCTGTAGCAAATCATTACTTTAATTAACTACTAGATGGCCCTGCAGTGTATCACTTCTTGACTGTGCAAATGATCGTTATGAAAATTGGTATACATAGATAGTTGAACACGGTCGCTATGAAAATCAGTATACATAGCTATTTTAACAATGAGAATATTTTGGCGTTATCCATTTTGCTATAACTCGCCACTTGACGGCGCTGTAGCAAATCATTACTTAATTGAACCACTAGATGGCTCTGCAGTGTATCACTTCTTGACTGTGCAAATAATCGCTATGAAAATAAGTATACATGGATATTTGAACACGGGTAAGAGTTTGGCGCTATCCATTTTTCTATAACTTACCACTAGATGTCGGGTCAACACATGAACTTCAGGACTGTCCAGCCGATAGTCATGAAAATTCGTATACATCAATATCTGAATGCGAAAAATATTTTCGCCGTATCCGTTTTGCTAAAACTCGCCACTAGAGTGCGCTACGCCGCATGGCCTTCTTCATCGTACAAACGATTGCCTTGCAATTCGGTATGCATGATTATTGGACACAATATAACGCGATATCCACTTTGCTATATCTGTTTATTACAATGAATAGTAATCACCACAAATCGTAATATCAAAAAGTCCATTCATTCCCGTGCGAAGAACGGGTACTTCAGCTAGTTTATTTATAAGATTATCGTATTATTGTACGTTTAGTACTTTCTTTTTCACCAGATGATTTTAAATACGTGTATTTTTAAAAAAAACTAGATTTCTTGGTAGGAAAAGTAGAAGGGTTGACTTATACGCGGGTAAATACGGTACTTTATTTCATAGTAACAATCGTTCAGTTTCAATGTGAAACTTTCCAACTATTATATATATATATATACATCTGTACATGTATATTGTATGTATAAAAAGTATATAATAAATACATTTGTAACAATTGTTCGTTTGAATTACCAAAAGCAAAAAAGCGAGAACATACCACATGATTAATAAATCGAGAGTGCAACCGATGCTTAAAAACGTCCAAGTACATTTCCCCCACAAACACATTTTCTAATGCATTTCTCCATGCGCTTTCCCCTATCAAACTGGTGGGTAGAAAAGTATGTTTTAGTATTGGAAATCCATCTGCGCCTATCCGCACGTAATTCTCCTATAAACTAGGGCAGCGGCGTCACTGAAACCAGAGAAATTGGTGGAAAATTATGGAGTTTGTGTGTTTTCGTATTTCCCTACTTTTTTCGATTTTTTCTTTGTTCATGTGAAGGATCACTGAGTGATCACTTCCAGAACACAAAATGCTTCGAGCAAGCACTTTTCATTATTTATTTTAACATTAAAAAAATAAAATTCCACGCTGGTACATAACTTTTTATAAAATTTATTTTCTAAACTTTTCTTTTTCTAATGATTACGTCTTCCAGTAAAACACCGTGTAACTCTTTTTAAAAATATGTTGAATAACTTTCAATAAAATAGTATATATTTAACCATTGCATAATATGAAAAAATGTTGGACATAATTCTAATCAAATTACATATGAAAAATATATACACCCGAAGAAAATATAAAATGGAATTAAACGCTATTATTTAAGAATGTTGTATTTAGTGCGTTATGTAAAGAGGATACCGTTTTAATCATTTATAATTCGAATAGGTTTTATTTGCAGGATATCATTTAACTTTTGTTTTGATGAGCTTGCTACGTTAACACAGGTTTCAGTACACATTATTTAAAAAAACAATTTTGAATTTTTATAGAAATATTATTAAACAGTATTTTAATATTACATATTATTTACATTTTACAGATAAGAAAATTAGAATATTAAACTTATTGTTATTTCAAATCACCTTTTTCAATATTACGCAATAATCGTGGGTTTAGTTATCTATCACACATTTTCCCGCCTTCCACACTGAAACATTCTGTATTCTTAATAATACTGCAATACAACTTTTGCCTATTTACAGGATAATTACGCCTACTGGGTGTGTCCTTACAAACTTAGAGGTGTAATAGCGGAGTTCATGTGGAGCATAAATCAGTAAAGGAAACCTGCCTGATATCTAACCTTTCCTATGTTACTGAGCATAGAAAAAAAAAT